>JAJHZJ010000292.1:19281475-19818975 GCA_023548195.1 Bettongia penicillata ogilbyi
CCTTCATAGAATCTTGGGGCTAGAAGGGATCTCAAAGAGCATGTAGTACTAACCAGGACCTGAAAAGCATTAATTCCCTTCATGGCAGCACCAACAGTTGCCTCAGTTTGATACTTCCAAAAATGGGGAGCTTACTTCCCATAATGGCAACCTATGTAATTCTTGGAAGACACAGAGTTGTTTTGCATCTCTGAATCCCTGGCACTCAGCCCTGGGGTATTGGGCTTGCACAAAGTTGGCTCTTAATAAATGTTTATCTACTGAATCGAGCCTTCTCAGGATGGCATGGGAATGTGTCATCCCTGTTCCATCAGAGGAAAAGCAATTAGGACTACTGAGATTTCCAAGTAGAAAAGCACAACTCCTGTGAAGACACACGAAGGAGGCAAATTGTAAGAAAGTCCTCAGGGAGGAGACAAGGTTTGTTACTCTCCTTTAGGCTATGTTAGTCTCACACAAATAGGCTCCAATTTCAGAAATGCTGTGAAAACACTTTCATGCACATCATTCCTAAAGACAAAGAATGTAACTCCTTAATATACTCAGCAATTAATTATAAATACCTACTGTGTATAGAGTCCCATGTTGGCACAGAGAGAAACCATGGAATAATACTTATAATCAACCTACAAGATTATAAATCTCTTGAGAGTGGGGTTTGGATCATTTTTCATCTTTCTGTTCCCAGTGCCTTCTTCACAGAGCCTTGAATGCAGCTGGCATTTAATACATTTGTGTTACATTGACTTAATAGAAGAGATGGAAGGCAGATGAGTTCTAGACTCCATTCTGTTATTCTGCCAACAGTGTAAAGCTTACATAAATATTACATATTAATATATTTCAGCTATTATCATTAACTCACTGGGTGACTTTTGGCAAGTTAGTCAGTCAACAAGCATTTATTAAGTGCTTATTATGTGCCAGTCATTGTGCAAAACATTGAGGATACAGAGAAAGGCAAAGACAGCCCCTGTCCTCAAGGAGCTTATATTTTAATAGGAAAGACAACAAATAAATAACTAGATCAATGCAAGAGTAGATAGGAAATAATAGGAAAGGAGAAGCTACTGGCAGTGGGAAGGACCAGGAAAGACCTGCTGCAGATCTTGAGGTGAATCTTGAAGGAAGCCAGGAGGCAGAGAGGAAGGTGCAGAACCTTACAGGAATGGGGCACAGCTGGTACAAAGCCACAGAGTTAGAAAACAGACAAGTGGGTCAGCTAGACCCTAGATCCTAGACTGTGTGATGGGGAGCCAAGTATAAGAAAGCCAGAATGTGGAGGCGGAACCAAGATGGTGGAGTAGAAAGATGAACCTGCTCTAGTTCTCCCCCCATAGCCCATAAAATGCCTGTAAAAATGACTCTAACAAATTCTAGAGCAGCAGAAGTCACAAAACAACAAGAGTGAAAGAGATTTCCATCCTAAGACAACCTTGGAGACTGACAAGAAAGGTCTATCACACCGGGGTCAGAGCGGAGTGCAGGTACAGCCCAGCAAGGGCCACAAGGTGGAGCAGGCTTCAGAGAGTAGAATCACAGGTAGCTGTTGTGGTTCCCAGATTTCTCTACCCACAAAAACCAAAGACACCTTCAAAGGTCAGTGAGAAAGCTCTTTCCTCTGCGTGAGCTCTTTTCACACTAGGTGTGCAGTCTGGCCCCAGTCCCAGGGCAGCAGCAGCCAACTGGCAGCAGCATCCACTTTTGGAGCCCTTGGCCTAAAGACCCTGGGGGAGGAGGCAGAACCAAGATGGCAGAATAGGAAGATGCACATACACTAGCTCTTCCTCCCCAGCCCATAAAATACCTGTGAAGAAAGATTCTCAAGAAATTATAAAGCAGCAGAAACCACAGAGCAATGGAAATTTCCAGCCTAGGGTGACCTGAAGGCCAATACCCAGCTTTGGCCACAGGTGGCACAGGCACTGGGAGGAGGACCCGAGCAGGCCTCAGGGATGGAATCCCCAGCAGCAGTAGCAGCAGTTTGCAGATTCCTCAAACCACAGGTGCTAAAGGTCAGTGAGCAGATTTTTTCAGCTGGCTGAAAAGGGAGCAGGGTCTTCCCAAACCCCTGGTCTCAGGCAGTGGAGGCAAAGGCCCCATCAGGCAGCAGCAGCTCCCACAGCAGCCCGCATCCATTGTTGGGGGAACTGAGCAGCTGATTCTTACCTCACCCCTATGTAGTGGCCCTGCCCCCACCTAATGCTCCTGGGAGATTTGAGCAGCTGATCTTTATCTCACACTAAATGCTGAATAGTGGCCCTGTCCCTACCAAAAGCCCTGTGGGAACTGACCAGCTTATCTGAATCTCAGCCCCCAGTGCTGGCTTGGTGGAACTGGAGGCCAGGTTGCTGTGGAGAGGAAACTACTACTCACAGATTCTGGGCACAAAGGTTTCTTGTTGCTCCCAGACCAGTGTACATGCTTGACTGTGTCACCTTGGAAGTGAGATCTTACAGATCCCCAGAATATACCCTGCTCTTGACAAAGGCCTCAAGAGCCAAGTAACTGGTTGGGGAAATGCCCAAAAAAGGGAAAAAAAATAAGACTACAGAAGGTTTCTTTCCTGGTGAACAGATATCTTCTCCCATCCTTTCCGATGAGGAAGAACAATGCTTACCATCAGGTAAAGACTCAAAAGTCAAGGCTTCTGTATCCCAAACATCCAAAATAAATATTCAATGGGCTCAGGTCATGGAAGAGCTCAAAAAGGATTTTGAAAATCAAGTTAGACAGGTAGAGGAAAAATTAGGAAGAGAAATGAGAGAGATGCAAGAAAAGCATGAAAAATGGGTCAATACCTTGCTAAAGGAGACCCAAAAAAATGCTGAAGAAAATAACACCTTGAAAAATAGGCTAACTAATTGGCAAAAGAGGTTCAAAAGTCAATAAGGAGAAGAATGCTTTAAAAAGCAGAATTAGCCAAATGGAAAAGGAGATTCAGAAGCTCACTGAAGAAAATAGCTCTTTAAAAATTAGAATGGAACAATGGAGGCTAATGACTTTCTGAGAAACCAAGAAATCACAAAACAAAACCAAAAGAATGAAAAAAATGGAAGATAATGTAAAGTATCTCATTGGAAAAACAACTGACCTGGGAAATAGATCCAGGAGAGACAATTTAAAAATTATGGGACTACTTGAAAGCCATGACCAAAAAAGAGCCTAGACACCATCTTTAATGAAATTATCAAGAAAAATTGCCCTGATATTCTAGAACCAGGGGGCAAAATAAATATTGAAAGAATCCACTGATCACCTCCTGAAAGAGATCCAAAAAGAAAAACTCCTAGGAACATTGTGGCCAAATTCCAGAGTTCCCAGGTCAAGGAGAAAATATTACAAGCAGCTAGGAAGAAACAATTTGAGTAATGTGGAAATACAATCAGGATAACACAAGATCTAGCAGCTTCTACATTAAGAGATTGAAGGGCATGGAATAGGATATTCCAGAAGTCAAAGGAACTAGGACTCAAACCAAGAATCACCTACCCAGCAAAACTGAGTATAATACTTCAGGGGAAAATATGGTCTTTCAATGAAACAGAGGACTTTCAAGCATTCTTGATGAAAAGACCAGAGCTGAAAAGAAAATTTGACTTTCAAACACAAGAATGAGAAGAAGCATGAAAAAGTAAACAGCAAAGAGAAGTCATATAAGGGACTTACCAAAGGTGAACTGTTTACATTCATACATGGATGACAATATTTGTAACTCTTGAAACTTTTTTCAGTATCTGGGTAGTTGGTGGGATTATACACACACACACACACACACAGAGTAAGAGAGAGACAGAGAGTACAGGGTGAGTTGAATAGGAAGGGATTGTATCTAAAAATAATTAAACTAAGGGGTGAGAGAGGAATATATTGGGAGGAGAAGGTGAGAAATGGAATGGGGTGAATTATCTCTCATAAAATAGACAAGAAAAAGACTTTTCAATGGAGGGAAAAAGGGGGGAGGTGAGAGGGAAAATATGAAGCTTACTCTCATCACATTTGATTCAAGGAAGGAATAAAATGCACACTCATTTTGATATGAAAACCTATCCTACAATACAGGAAAGTGGGGGAGAAGGGGATAAGTAGGGTGGGGGGCATGATGTAAGGGAGGTCAATTGGAAGAGGGAGCAATTAGAAGTCAACACTCTTGAGGAGGGACAAGGTGAAAAGAGAGAATAGAAGAAATGGGGGGCAGGATAGGATGGAGGGAAATATAGCTAGTCTTACACAACATGACTATTATGGAAGTCATTTGCAAAACTACACAGATATGGCCTATTTTGAATTGCTTATCTTAAGAAGGAAGAGAAGTTGGAACTCAAAGTTTTAGGAACAGCTGTTGAGTATTGTTCTTGCATACAACTGGGATAAGAAGTACACATAATGGGGAATAGAAATTTGTCTTGCCCTACAGGACAGAAGAGAAGATGGGGATAAGGGAAGGGAGGGATATTAGAAGGGAGGGCAGATTGGTGGTAGGGGTAATTAGAATGCATGGAATTTTGGGGTGGGGAAGGAGAGAGATGTGAGAAAATTTGGAACTCAAAATTTTGTGGAAATGAATGTTGAAAACTTAAAGTAAATAAGAAAAAAAGACCCTGGGGGAATCAAGTAGCCAATCTGGGTCTCAGTTCTGAGTGGCAATCCTAGGGTGAGAAGGAGCACTGACTGGTGCAGCTGGTGGAGGTTCTGGACAGGGATTCCTACTCGTAGTTCCTAGGCAGAAAAGCTTGAGGTTGCTCCCAGACCAGAGCATAGGCAAGGAGAGAAGTAAATTCCTCTCTCTTGATTCTGCTACCTTGGAGGAACTGAGAACTTACAGGTCCCTAGAGTATACCCTCCACTTGACAAAGGATTCAAAAGTCAAGTAACTGACTGGGAAATGTCCAAAAAAGGGGAAAAATGACTATAAAAGGTTACTTTCTTGGTGAAAAGGTGTTTTTTTCCATCCTTTCAGATGAAGAAAAACAAAGCATACCATCAGAGGAAGACATAAAAGTCAAGGCTTCTACATCCAAAATCTCCAAAACATATCCAATGGTTTCAGGCCATGGAAGAGTTCAAAAAAAGATTTTGAAAATCAAGTAAGAGAGATGGAGGAAAAATTGGGAAGAGAAATGAGAGTGATGCAAGAAAATCATGAAATGTGAGTTAACAACTTGCTTAAAGAGACCCAAAAATTCTGAAGAAAATAACACCTTTAAAAATAGACTAACCCAATTGGCAAAAGAGGTCCAAAAAATTAATGAAAAGAAGAATACTTTAAAAAGCAGAATTAGCCAAATGGAAAAGGAGGTTCAAAAGGTCACTGAAGAAAATAGTTCTTTAAAAATTGGAATGGAGCAGATGGAAGCTAATGATTTTATGAGAAACCAAGAAATTATAAAATAAAACCAAAAGAATGAAAAAATAGAAGACAATATAAAATGTCTCATTGGAAAAACAACTGACCTGGAAAATAAATCCAGAAGAGATAATTTTAAAATTATTGGTCTTCTTGAAAACCACGATCAAAAAAAGAGCCTAGACATCATCTTCCAAGAAATTATAAAGGAAAACTACCCTGATATTCTGGAACCAGAGAGTGAAATAGAAATGGAAAAAATTCACTGATCACCTCCTGAAAGAGATCCCAAAAGGAAAATTCCTAGGAATATTGTAGCCAAATTCCAGAGTTCTCAAGTCAAGGAGAAAATATTACAAGCAGCCAGAAAGAAACAATTCAAATACTGTGGATACACAATCAGGATAACACAGGATTTAATAGCTTCTACACTAAGGGATCAAAAGGTTTGGAATATGTTATTCCAGAGGTCAAAGGAGATAGGATGAAAACCAAGAATCACTTACCCAGCAAAACTGAAATGGAATTTCAATGAAATAGAGGCCTTCCAAGCATTCTTGTTGAAAAGACCAGAGCTGAATAGACAATTTGACTTTCAAATACAAGAATCAAGAGAAACTTGAAAAGGTAAACAGCAAAAGAGAAGACTTAAGGAACTCATTAAAGTTGGACTGTTTACATTCCTCCATGGAAAGATGTTATTAGTAGCTCATGAGACTTTTTTCAGTATTAGGGTAGTTAGAAGGAATATATATATGTAGGTGTGTATGGGTATACATGTATGTGTATATTATATATGTGTAGGTATGTGTATGTACATGGTTGCATATGTATATGTGTGTGTATATATACCTATAGGGCACATGGTAAGCTGACTATGAAGGGAGAATACCTAAAAAAAGTGAAACTTACTGTTGAATGGAATGTACTCGGAATAAGAGAAAGGGAGAGGTAGAATGTAGCAGATCACCTCACATAAAAGAGGAAAGAAAGAGCTTTTACAATGGAGGGGAAGGGGGGGAGATGAAAGGAAATAATTGAGCCTTACTCTCATGAGATTTGGCTTAAGGAGGTAATAACACACACTCAATTGGATATGGAAATCTATTTTAGCCTGCAGGAAGGTAAGGGAGAAAGGGATAGGAGAGGGAAGATAATAGAAGGGACAGAAAATTGAGGAAAGGGATAATCAGAAGCAAACACTATTGTGGGAGGACAGCTCAAGGGAGAGAATGGAATAAGTGGAGGGCAGGATAGGACAGAGGGAAATATGGTTAATCTTTAACAACATAACTATTATGGAAGTGCTTTGCATTGTTACACATGTATGACCTATATGGAATTGCTTGTTTTCTCAATGAGGGTGTGTGGAGAGGGAGGGAGAGAATGTGGAACTCAAAGCTTTAAATATGAAAGTTAAAAGTTGTTTTAGAATGCAACTGGAAATTAAGATACACAGGCAATGGAGTATAGAAATCTATTTTGCCCTACAGGAAAATAAATGAAAAGGGGGATGGAATAATTGTGGGTAATAGAAGGGAGGACAGATTAGAGGAAAGGGTGGATGGGGTGCATGCTGTCCTGGGGTGGGGGGTGAGGAGAGATGGGGAGAAAATTTTGAATTCAAATTCTTGTGGAAGTGAGTGTTGTGAACTAAAAAGTAAATAAATTATATATATATGCCAGAATGATAGGAAGGCGCTAGAAATTTTTGTTCTCTGGCACTCAGTCTTTCATCTATACAATGAAGAGATGGAATAGATGATTTCTCAGGTTTCTCCTAACTCTAGCTTCCTACGATTCCATGAGTGGGGAGGGTGCTCTAGGCAGATGCTAGTGGCAGAAAGACAAAGCCAATACCCTCTTGGATAGGCTAAAAATGTAGTATCAGATCACTTCAGAATGGAGTCTCTATGTTTCAGGAGAACCGATTCAACTTCTAGTCTCTTCATATCTGTGTAAAATGAGCCAGGTTACGAGGGAGAGCTATTGCATTTTCTTAGTTTCTTTGGATATGGCTCAATAGGGAGTGTTAAAGACAGTGGGGGGCGGGGCGTGGGGTGGGGGGGGAGGGAAGCTATTGTCATTGCCTTTGTCCAGCTTCAAGTTCTCGTGGTTATTCCACATTTCAAACTACTTCTCGAAGACAGGAGCTCCTTAGCTGGGCACTGCCTGCCTGGGGACAACAAGAAGATTTCAGCTAATGCAGTGGTTCACAGTACCAGCCCTTTCCCTGTTGTCTGGGTCTAGTGTTTAAAAATCATTATCGTTTTCATCAACTCCCTTTTAGTAAATACTCAAAGGAAATGAGATCTTGAAGTGGTAGTACTGAATTTGTGTTCAAGATTCCGCTGTGTAGCCAGGGCCAAGTCACTTAGCCTCTCTGTGCTTTAGCTTCCTTGTCTGTAAAATGGAGATAATAACAGCACCTGAGAGATAGTATGACATAGCAGATATAGAACCATCCTGACAGTCAGGAAGACCTCCAATATACTGACTGTGTGACAGGTAACTCTCTAAGACTGTTTCAGTTATTGACAACTGGTGATCTGGAACCACTGAAGGTAGTTTTCACACTGGAAATTCCCTATCCTAATGAAGTCACAGGTTGGGACTAAAAAAAAAAAGATCTCACCTATTTTAGAGTTGTAAAGATCAAGATTTCATGTAAATCATGTTATAAATCTTAAAACACTATATGTATTAACTATTATTAAAATCCCACAACCAGACTGTCAGAATTGTTAGGGACCTTAGAACACAGAATATTTGAGAAAGAAGAATTCTTGGAAGGCTAGGTTAAAAATTCATTTGAAATATCACTCAAACTATTCCCTAATAGGATAGTACAATTGAAATGTGTTTGCCTACAGATTTTTAACTGCTGGATAGGGGAGTGAGTAGGGAATATGTGCAAGTGGAACAAAGAGGCTGTTTGGAGAGTTATCACAAGGGAAAACCTTGAGGGGTTGTGACCAGGGACTGGATCTGGAGTTGCCAGACCAGGGTTCAAATTTTGGATGTGCTGCTTATTACTTTCATGGTCCTAGGGACAAGTCATTTCTTTTTCTGGGACTCGGTTTTGTCATCTATAAAATGGGAATTTCTAGACTAGAAGACAGTCTAACTAGAGAATTTCTATAGTACTTTAAGGTGTACACCACACATTCCTCAAAACAACCTTATGAGTTGTGGAAGTGAAGGTATATAAATATAATTCATGTAAGGAAACTGAGGTTCAGAAATTTGACCTCATATTTGAAAGATCTGGCTCTTTAAGACCCTTTCTAGCTCTCAGTACTATGCTTTGAGGATACTTTGAAGAGGAAAGGGAATAGGAATAGAAAATGGACCTGGGACTTCACTGACATGGGGAATTCCCAGGTGAAGAAAATCCTCCCACCAATTCAAAATAGCATTCTCTCCAACTTATCAATCAGTGAGAGGTTAAGTGACTTGCCCTGGGTCACACAACCAGAATGTGTCCAAGGCTGGGACCTAGCCAGGAAAACACACTGCTTCCACTGAAGAAGGCACACTGAAAAGGTGAAGGTATGGTCAAATCAAATCAAAATCCAACGTTCAAAATGTACATTTAGAATATCAAATTCAATGTACAAAAATGTGACTGGCACGCAACATTTCAAGTCCACACATGTTCCACAGTGGAGAGCTATGCATGCCTGGCCCCACAAATCTAAAGAATACAACATCTCGCTAGATCTGAAACATGACAAAACACAATGAATCATCTTTCTCCTCAGGCACATCATCTATTCTGGCTGAAATGGAAATTAATTAGCGTATCAGAATCAGTGCCCTGGCGCCTTCAATCAGCATCAAACTGACAGACTTGGCCAAGGCAACAGCCAATGAGTGATCTGGTTGGTGAAGGGGGAGGTGGGCAGCTGGGTGACATACTGGAAGTAAGAACAAAAGAAAGAAATGTTTCTCCTGCACTCAGACCCTTCCCAAAGCCCTAGGGAGGCTGCTAACCTCCGCTTTCAGGTGGATATCATGTTGCTTTTGGGCAACACAGTACAGGCTGCCCGCCTGTAGTCCTGTTATGTAAATCAGGTCATTAAAACGTTTTCTGCTCTTACTCAAACAGTGAGATGAAGAATATCCTGTTAGTAAACAGCTTGTACATCTTGTGTTAACAATAATATGTTGTGGTCAGACAGTACCTCGCCTTCCAAAAAGGTGAAGGAATTGAACTGTTGTCCTGAGAACCTCCAGCGGAACAAACAAGGACAGGAGGTACTGACACTGGTCTTTTAGGTTACTGACAGGTACCTCTTCCAATAGTAGTGAGAAAAAGCAGATTTCAAAGGAAGTGTGTATGTGTGTGTTTGTGTGTGTGTGTGTGTGTATGTGTAGCTAGCAGATGTTTGCTGGTGTCAATAATCAAGTCTTCTGACTACATAAATATGTATTTTTGAGAGGCCACCTAGTAAAATGGAAAGAGCCCTGGGTTTAGGAGACCCAGGTTTGAATCCCACTTCTGACAATGATGAGCTTTATGATCTCAGGCAAATCACCCAAGCTTCCCTCCGGCTCAGTTTCTCCTTCTGTAAACAATAATATTTGTACTAGCTACTTTATAGGACTGTTGTGGTGACAAATCTCTGTAAACCTTAAAGAAGTTAAAAAATTGAGCCGTGATTACTACTGCGGTCTTCTTGTGTTTGACTCTCACCAAATGATCCTGAGATAATTAGATATCCTTCCTTTTTGAGGAGGACTAGTGACACCATGGGGGTGATGTCTTGACTCAGGATTGGATTAGATTTAAGCGAGATGGAATTGCACAAAGTCATCCATCTCACTCTCTCTTCTAGAGTCATCAAAGTCCACTGGCAGGACCAAAGGCAAGACAGCTGGCAATGACCTGGGATGTGGTGGATGATGTTGGCATCTTTGATGTCTTGATGTCTGACTAAGCTCCATAGCATCTGTTTCAACTGCCTTTGTGGCTGTTGAAACAAATTGTTCTCATCTACCCATTCTGCTGTGAAAAAGTCTTCACATGCTTAAGTAGGCATCCCTTTAACTTACCAACAGACTTGATGCCCTAGGTTACCCTCAACCTGGTTAAGCCTGCCTACCAAGAAGGTTTTACCAGGATGCTGCCAATGATATAGCTCACTTATCAGCTTCTTGGTACTCATGAACAAGTGATACCTTGATCACTGCTCGTGATCCAGCTTCTTGGAGTCACAGGTGGGAATTGAGTGACAGGTAGACGCTGAAGTTGGCAGAGCAGCCCTGAAAAGGGCTCAGCAAGCCCTCCCATCAGAGGAGCTAGTCCTCTCTGAATTTCCCATACACCCTAGATAGACAGATAAAGCATTGTTAAGCACACACTAGGTCAGGAACTGTGTGAAGTTCTGGGGATCTAAGAAATGAACAAGCAAGACAGTCCTCTCCAGAAGCTTATTTTCTAATGGGAAATCAACACATAACGCAGGAAAAGGGAAGATGTTTGCAGCGTGGCATGGAGGCCTGATTCTGGGCAGGATGTGGTAAAAGCTCATCAAGAGTCTAGAGTCGATGGGGATGATGGCTGGTGTGCAAGTATCAGGTTGTGGAAGTGACTGGGAAAACTGTAGGAATGTGAGAAAGTGGAAAGTACTGTGGGCTCTACCTTCTCAGTTAGGGAACAAGCATTTATTAAGCACCTACTGTATTACAAGGTGTGAAGGATCTGAAAACAAAAATTAAACAGGAAAGAAACAAGAGATATGGGGGGAGTCAGATCAACATCTGTGGTCGTACCCTGAGTTTGTCCTTTGACCTCCTTAAGTCCTCATCTTTGCTCTTGCTACATTTTCTTGGTGAACTTGTTAGCTCCAATGGATTTAATTAGTATCTCTATTCAGACGCCTCCCAGATCTAGCCTAGTATCTCTTCTGAGTTCCTGTCTCACACCATAGGTCACCTATTAGATATCACCATCAGAGTGTCTTATAGACACTCAAATTCAGCATTCCCTCTCTTGAAATTCCCTATTCCTTCTGAGTCAATACTATCCATCTCCATTCAAGTTCATAATCTTCTATGTCATTCTTAACTCCCATATTTCTGATCAGTTGCCATATTGTCTCGGTTATGTCATTCATTAGCTGTGTGTTTTGGGGAAAATCACTTTCCCTCTCTGGGCCCCAGTTTTCCTCATCTGATTCTATGGGAATTTTCTACCACCTAGCCATGTATTAATTTTCACCCAACAAAAACTGAAATAATATTCAATTTCTACTTATGCTTCAAGAACTATTTAAGGCTTTTAGAGATCACATCTGTAATGCTAGAAGAAAGAGGACACAGTAGTCTGTTACATGGTATCTTACTATTCTAGGCCACAACTTAAAGCAGGATTCTAATAATACAGATTGCATCAGACACTTTCCAACAACCTCTTCCCTTCCCCCAAATCATCTGAATATTCAATAAAGGTGTCCCTGTATTTTTTTTTTAACTTAAATTGGCTCTGGGCTTTGAATTGCAAGAAAATCCAAGAGCTTCCAGATGTTCAGGTTTACAAAGAAATTGACATGGTTCCCCTCTCAGTA
Organism: Bettongia penicillata ogilbyi; assembly: GCA_023548195.1. NCBI lineage: Eukaryota > Metazoa > Chordata > Mammalia > Diprotodontia > Potoroidae > Bettongia > Bettongia penicillata. The sequence continues at coordinate 19,293,395 of JAJHZJ010000292.1, forward strand.
ATGTGGACTTTATATAAAACAAATACAGTAATTTGATTAGCAATGGTTTAATATGGAGCAAGACAAGCAATCTGCCACTCCTTGTGGTTAGCAGGGCGGTGCTTTTCATCCCCATAACAATGGTCTTTGCTTGCTATTAAGCAATAACTAGAGCTGAGTAAGAAAAATTAAATCAAGAGTCAATAGCCCTGTCCCTGATTTCACAAAATTCTAACACCATAGAATTTTTAGAGTTTGGGTGGGATCTTAAGCTGTAGAATGTTAGCCCTTAGAACAAAGAAAGTCAGGGCTAGAATGTAGAATAGCCAATATTAAAATGGAAAAGCCCTTTAAAATGTAGAATGTTGGTGCCAGAAAAGATCTTAGAGTAGGCATCTGCTGGTAAATGTAGAAATAAATAAATAAAATGAACTTTTAAGTTTCATCTGCATTATTTCCACTTTCTCCATCACTTTCTTAAGTGGGGACAATCAACAGAATGATATATCAAGTCCTGATTTGTAACATTTGTGATTCCCAAGGACAGTAAATGCTTACAATGAAATTTAATGATTGGCTTTTAAGACCCTGGTTAGAGCTGTCTCCAGTACACCCTTGCCTTAGAGTTCATCATTTCACAGATGGAAAACTTAGTCATTAAAGTGGCTTGGCCAAAGTTATCAACTTAGTATGTGGTAGAGTTGCTATTAGAATGCAGGTCTTCAACTGTTCATTGCCCTTTCAGAGTTCTAGAAGACCCAAGATTTTAACTGTTACCTTTTCTCCTCAATCTAAACCATCTTTTTCTGGAGGACAACAGCCAGAATTGTCCTAAATGACAGAACAGATAGGATGTTCCTTATTCATTCCTATTTTTTCCCTGATTACCCTGAGGAGCTTTGGTATCACTGGAAACTTTTATGAGGCATGTGTACAAATTGCTCTTATGAATTCGGGAGGCATTGTTTAAGCTACAGGAGTAAGATTATACGTTTATGTCATTTTCCCATGAGAAGTAATGCTGACACTCAACAAATCATCTCTATTGCGTATTGTTTTTCTTCCAATGCCAAGAACAGTGGAGATGCTTAATAGTTGCTAAGTGAATGAATGAATGGGAGAACCATTCTCTGGCAAACAGATCCTAGAGAGTGTAGGTAACACTGAATTCTGAGCCCCTTGACAGCAGGAATGTCTCTGCTTTTTTTGTGTCCACAAGACTTAACCCAGTGTCTAGTATACAATAATTGCTTGTTAACTTCTTAGTAATTGTGCTTTTGCTGCCTTGTGTACCTTAAAACTTGGAGCTACATTAAGTGGCCAGTTGTAATGATTAGCTTATCTAAAATGTTCTCTGTTTTTTTTAGATATCAACTCATTTTGCATGATGGATTATTTGTAAGCTGCTTGAAATCCTTTGGAAAGATAGGGTATAAATAATAACTTTATAGAGATATGACACACATAAGTATATAGAGCTGGAAGGGACATTAGGGGTCATCTCGTCTAACTCCCTAATTTTTCAGTTGAGGAATCTGAGGTCCATAGAGGTGAAGGGATGAAGGGATTTGTCCAAGGTCACAAAGGTAATAAGTGGCTGAGCTTGGGGAGGGTGGGTGTGAACCCAAGTTCTCTAGGAAATCTGTGTTCTATTTCTAAAAATTAATTTATTTTAAACTTAAATACTCAATAAGAAAAAAATATTATAAACTTAAATATTAAAACTCAAATGCAAAATAAGAAAAAAACCGTTGCCACGTGTACAGGAGAACTTGAGAGGATTAAAAAAGAGAGGAATAAATTTCCATTTCAAGAAAGTCTATATAATAAGTACTACTCATTGTGTTCAGAGCTGTCCATCTTTGTTCCTTGAAAGTATTCTTTTGTTCTCTGCTGTGCACTTTTTCCTTTGTTCTTTTTGATCTGTGTTTTTCTAATTGCATTACCTGCTTCTCGTACATTATGTCATTTCAGCTTCAGAACAGTCCTGTGAGAAAGGCAGCATATATATTATTGACCCCATTTTACAGATGAGGACACAGATTCAGAGAGAGGAGAAAGAGAAATGGAGAGGTGGGATGGGAGGATAGGGAGAGGGAGGGAGGAAGAGAGAAGAGGAGAAGGGGAAAAGGAGGAAAATTTGAGAGGCACCTAAGTGCATCTTGTCAATATCTTGTTTGCATATTATCTGCCAGCTTAGACTGTAAGCTCTGTGCAGGCAGGGCTTGGGCTTTTGCTGTTGGTGCCTTAGCACAGTGCCCAGTACACACCACTAAGTGCTTCATAAGTTCTGGTTGACTTGACTCAGTGTGCAGAAGTTGTAGAGGTAGTTTTCAGTTCTCTGTAGGACTCAGCTGCTAATGAGTAGAGAATGAGCTGCTTCACTGGGGTAGTGAGTTCCCTAACACTGGAGGTATTTTAGTACGGGCCAGAGGATTATTTGTGAGAGAGGAAACAGCTTCAGGTTGCTTCAGGTTGGGGCTGAATTGGACCATGTCTGCTTGAGATGCTAATTCAATGACTTGTCAAAGACCACAATCACAAACAAGTGGTAGAATCCAGCCCAGGGCTACTTCCAAAACACTAATTATAAGGAATCAGCCGGGAATAAGATGGGGTTGTTTCCAGTAGTGACAGCCAGATGACTTCAGAGAAGAGAGAATGCTGAGAAGCTCCCGAGCATACTTATTGATGACCACAAGGCATTTTCAGCTCTGCGGAGTGTGGAGCCACCCTGGATACCTTAAACGCTTTTGGAAAGAACCTAGCACATATTGACTTACTGGCTGAGATCAATAGCAACTGTACAACGAAGATTACACTGTTCAGTGACCCATGTCATATCAGTATCTGCAAGGGAATGAGACAAGGCGATACAATATCCCCGAAGCTCTTGGCTAGCGTTTGAATCAATCTTTAACAGTTTCAATTTTTATTGACGATCTCTTTGAGCAAAGTTCCAATCTAATGTCTAAGCAGGTCCTCTGAGAGGATGAGTGAACAGGGTGCCCCCCTGGAAGCTATCCACTGCCATGTATAAGGGAGATTGGACTTGGGAGTAGGATGGGAGGGAGTCAGAAAATGGACAAGGCTGATAGAAAACAAATGCATCTTTTCTTTGCTTTTTTTGCTGTATGGTGCTGGCCAATAAGCCTGGCAAGAACCCTCTGACTTTGTATCTACCCTCATCAGGGACAGCTCATCTGCTAAGGCCTCTTCTAACCAAGATCTAAACTATGGAGCCTAGGGCTGTTTATACTCGATGACCAAGAATATACAATAAAGGAGCCAACAGCCTCTGGCCTGCAATCAAAGCTCCCTTCACTGTGTCCTGCTCACTTTTGCCAAAGGTTCTGGGGTTCAAACTTTGGGTACTCTAAACTAGCCTGACTATAGCATCTCCTCTACCTTTCCTACCTTTGAAATTCAACTGCTGGACTGATTCGCCTATACTCTTTTTTCCTTGTCCCTTCTACCCTTCTAGGAATCAATGCTCAAGGGAGAGAGAGAAATGGGATGATAATTAGAAGATTTTGTTTCTCATCCTGTCGCTGTCACTTACCATTTGTGTGATTGTAAGATGTTTGATATCTGGATGACATAATAGAAAAATTACTGGATTGAGAGTCAGGAGATCAAGAGTCTATTTCTGGTATCTCTGAGATCTTAGGAAAGTTACCTCATTGTCTCAGGCTCAGTTTCCCCATCTGTAAAATGAAGAAAATCAGTCTTAGAGAGGTCACTTGGTCACATAACTAGGAAAAGTGTGAAGTGGAGTACAAACCTAACTCTCCTGAATCTAAATTCAATGTTCTTTATGACTGAGTTCATAGAAGGCTTCATGGCATTTGGTCCTCAGATTAGGTAGGACTTTGATAGGCAAGGACAGGGAGAAGGAAGATACACCAGGAATTGATGGAAAAAAAAGATGGAAATATGAACAATGGGGACCAGTGAATAATCTGATTTGGTAGACACTGTGATTGCATAGAAAGAAATGGAAGATAAGGCAGAAAAGGTATGAAGGAGAACTGATGATAGAGGGCCTCAGAAGCCAGGCTCTCTGCAGCTCTAGAGTGAAAGCCTCTCCTCCTCTTCCTTCTGAAGTGGCTACCTAAGGACATGCACTGCTGTGTGGTCTGAAAGTTTTGGATGGGCTGGCTATAGTCTCAGGTTGTAATTCTTAGGAAAGCTTAGGAGAGCAAAGATCCCAGAATCTGCTGCTGCTCCCCAGGATCCCAACAATCCCCACCTCATCCACCACAGATCCCTTCAACTGCATTCCCTAACACACCCCGTGGCCAATTCCACCAAGTGTATGCCTCACTACAGCCAAGACAGATCCCACCCTGGGCAGCCTTCCCAGGTAAGGGTACTTTGGAATGGCTTTGGAATAGCCAAAACCAGCAGGCATTGCTTGGGCAGGGATTTCCCTCCCATCCTTCCCCCAAGCCCAATCTCCCTTATTCATGGCAGTGGATAGCTTCCGGGGGGGCACCCTGTTCACTCATCCTCTCAGAGGACATTAGATTGGAACTTTGCTCAAAGAGATCATCAATAAAAATGGAAATATTCTGAACAAACTGTGTAATAGGAATATAATAAAATATTATTGTGCTATGGCAAAAATAACAAATGTAAAGAATTCAAAGAAAGACCCATTCGATTGGCAGCTTCTTGATGGCAGGGACTGTCTTATCTCTTTTGTATCCCCAGCACTTGGCGCACTGCCTGGCACATGATAGTTACTGAATAAATGTTTATTGAAGTGAAGATAGGAAGATGTGAAAAAAGGCAGAATCAGGACAACAACATTAACAGTAACTATAGTAAAGTATAAAGGGATGGGGACAAGGTCTGAGATTTCTCTAGCATAGGGAACTCTTATGGGAGAAAGTTCCCCCTATCAAGGCAGATTGGCTCATTCTCTGTAGCTTTTAGTCTTAGAGAGTTGCCTAAATTACTAAAAGGTTGAATGACTTCTCTAAGATTATGCAGTCAGCATTTGGATTTGGCTCTGGTCTTCTTGGCTCTACGGGCAGCTTTTTCGTCTGCTCCTCCAATAAGGAGTAGAGCACTACACGTAGAGAACAGAAAACCTGAGTTCTCTTTCTGCTTCTGGTGTTTACAAACTGTGGGATGCTGACCTGGTCATCTTCCTATTTTATAAATTACTTATAAATATTTATAAAAACATGAATATTAAAGCATCTTCCTATGGCACTTTATTGGAGGGAGGATATCTCTCTGGGTTCTCAAAAGATATGCTAGCAGAACTTGGAGCCTGGAAGATACAGCCAAGCTAGAAAGGTTTGCCTGCTACCTGGGAGATGGACTGAGTGACTGCCATCCAAGGATCAATTTAGCAAAATGTTAGGAGGTTCATCACCAGAGAGTAAGGATTTTTTTTGGCCACAGCAATTTATAAAGATTATCTAAGGCAGGACTTCTTAAACTTTTCCCACTCAACATCCCTCTCAAGATTGGGCAGTGTTTGCTGGCATTTCATGACCCGAGGGCATGCACAGTGCAAAGTGTGCATGCTTTGTGTTCAGAATCACAGTGTCAGTAAAGTTGCATGATGCAACATGGGCAAACACTGCCAGAAACACCTTGGATTCATTACACATTTGATTTTGAATTAATTTTTGATCCTTGTGCATTCAGAAACCTTTTACTGTTGCCAAATTTTTTGCAACCCCATATGGGGTCATGACTCACAGTTGAAGATGCACTAAAGTAAGCACTGATCCATGTCAGTCAGTGCAGGAGGCAACACCGTAGGTTAAATTACGTATATTTTGATGTTGGAAGAATTTGAAACAAAGGGTATAAAGTACTCTGTGATGTCCAAAGGGGAAAAGATAAATACTGATGGAAATATCTTGGAAGACTTCATGGAGAAGGAAGCACTTGGACTATATTAAAGAGTGAGTGAAATTCCAAGAGAAAGGATTGAGGTGGGGATGGCATCCCAGCACAGGTATGACTGTGGGGAGCCACACAGGTCATGGGCAGTAGATGGTAGCAAGTGTTGCCTGATGGCAAATAATGTGAGATAAGGCTGAGAGCATGGGGTGGTAAGAGAGTTTAAAGGGCTTTGAATGCCAGCTCAGGAGGTGGGAGTTAATTTCAGACCGACAGTAATGGAAAGTTACTCTCTAATGGAAACTAAGTTTTGATGGCTTCGTGATGAATCTGCTCCAGAGAAAGGAGCTTTTGAAAATTTGGGTTTTACAAAATTGGATGCTTTGGACTGCCTGGAGACTTATACACAACCTTGAAAGAGTCAGTTATCTTCAAAGTAGAGGGGCAGAAATACCACTGGGTGTAAGCATAAGCAAATTGGATTTTTGTTGGTATTTTTTCAAGTTTGGTTTTCCAGGATCCATGGCCAGAGGGTGGAGAAGGGCCATAATAATCCCTTGTTCACAGGTATTAGCTATGGTTTGAAACATCTCCACCACAATTTGTGTAGACTGTAAGGACCAGGTGTAAAGGTCAGGACCCAGGAGGGGTGGAGCATAAGGATAAAGGAAGTGGGCACTGATCAGTGAGTGGGGAAACTTTAGGGTTGAAATGCACAAGCTAGGATGCTGTGTGTACCTTGACTGGCCCCCATCAAGGTTTGGGGGGAATCTGTATTTGCCTTGAGTGGCCTCCATCAAGGTTTTGGGGGAAATCTGTGTTTGTCTCAACTGACCCCCATTGAAGTTTGAGGGGATTTAGGGGAGTGTACAAGTTGTGTATGTCTCATTTGGCCCCATTGATTTGGGAGTTGCTCCCCCTTCTTGCCAACCCCTGCAAGAAAGGTGATTAGGGAATGCTGTAGGAGTCAGTGCTCAGCACCCCTTGTGACAAGGTTAAATAGAATAAAGTCTTCATTGTTTAATTATTAACCCCTTTCATGCTGTATTTCCTTTAGAAAAGCAGATCAAAGAACCTGTGTTAGTAGGCCATGCTGGGTGTGCCATCCAGGCCATGAGAGGAGGCAGCACGCTGGCAATGGGTAAGAAAAAGGGAGAAGAAGAAAGGAAAGGAGAGAAAAGAGAGCAGAGCCTTTCTCCTCTAGTTTCCTAGAATTACATGCTTTAGATTCAATCTGAGGTCACAGGACAAGAGCTCCAGAAGAATATAAACTTCTTGAGGGCAGGGAGCACTTTGTTTTTGTCTCCGTGTCCCCAGTCTTTAGCACACAGCAGGTGCTTAATAAATGTTTATTTGATTGAAGTTCCAATTCTGGCTCTGTAGCTTATTACCCATGAGACCTCAGGCAAATCATTTTAACTTTTTGGGTTTCTATTTGCTCATTTATAAAATAAGACTGATGGATAGGAGAAGATCTCTCAGGTCCCCTTTCACCTCTCAGTGTATGATGGATGGGGAACAGAGTCCTGGTCTGGGATCAGGAGAGCTAGATTTAAGTCCTAGCTCTGCCACAGACTCTGTCACATCACTTCTCTTCTCCTTGCCTCAGTTTCCTCATCCACAAAAAGAGAAATGTGGGCTCTGAAATCAGTGATTTCTAGACTGAAATTCTATGGTTCTGTGGACTGAAGGAGTGGTTCCTCGTATTCATCCCATACTTTCCTATATTTAAGTTGGGGTTTTCTGGTTTATTTTTTATAATGTCTTTTGATGTCAAGACTTTTGGTCTTAACCAATGTATTTACCAGATTGAAAAGTAGGTCTGAAGTCAATGCCTAAAGCTCTATTTAAGGGGAGTGTCAGGCAACTAGTCAGCCCTCTTCAGGAAACAACTGTCATAATCTACTGGAGAGACAGAGAGAGACAGACAGACAGAGAGAGACAGAGAGAGAGACAGAGAGAGAGACAGACAGGGAGAGAGAGACAGAGAGAGAGAGACAGAGAGAGAGAGACAGACAGGGAGAGAGAGACAGAGAGAGAGACAGAGACAGACAGACAGAGAGAGAGACAGAGAGAGAGAGAGAGGCAGAGAGAGAGAGAGAGAGGCAGAGAGAGAGAGAAGGGAGGGGGAGGAGGAAAAGAGAAAAGTGGGAAAGGAAGGAGGAGAGACAGAGAGGGAGGGGAAGGAAAGGAAAAGAGAGAAGGGGGAAGGAGAGGGTAGAGAAGGGGTAGGAGGAGAGAGTATGTGTCTGAAAAGCAGGATGGTCTGAGGGAAAGAGAAGGTGAGCTGAGGGTCCAGGGCTGTAATGTTTGTTCCCCTTGCCACTCCAGGACCAATGCATGCAGCTGATGGAGAGAACACCTCTCTCCAGTGTGCATTACTCAGTTGGTTATAAAGCTATTAGTGAATTTTCCAGGACTCTCCTACTCCATTCCTGGGAAGCATTCTTCTTCATTGTCTATCTGTCTCTCTCCCCTCCCCCAACTGCAAGGAGCTTGTATAGAGCAGAAAAGTGAGCTCTATGTTAGGAGTCGGATGTGAGTTCTAGCAATCTTGGAAAAGTCATATCACCTTTCTGAGTCCCTTTTCTAGAATTTGTAGGGTTAGACTAGATGTAGGGGTTTTTAGGAGTTTAGACGAGATGATCTCTATAACCCCCTGCTGGGACTAATAGTCTAAGTTCTAATATCCTTTTTACTTCTGACACTTTGAGCCCATGACTGTTATTAATCACAATTTGTTCTTGTTCAGTCATTTTCATTCATGTCTGACTCTTCATGACCCCATTTGGGGTTTTCTTGACAAAAATACTGGAGTGGTTTGTTGTTTCCTTCTCCAAGTCGTTTTGCAGATGAGGAAACTGAGGCAAACAGGGTTAAGCAACTTGCCTAGGGTAACAAGTGTCTGATGCTGGATTTGAATTCAGGAAGATGAGTCTTCCTGATTCCAGGACTGGTGTTCTATCTACTACATCACCCAACTCCCCATCAATCACAATAGTTGACACATACTGTGCTTTACTCTTTGTTACTCATGGTACTTGGTATATTGAATCTCATTTGACTCATAACAATGTTTATTTCTATATTATGTTGTAGTTTTCAAAGTGCCTCCACAATAACCCTTAGAATTCAGGTTGTTATTCTCTTGATTTTACAGATAAGGAAATTGAGGTAAAAAAAGGTTGTGACTTGCCCAAGATCACAGGGTGGGGTATAGTTATTTACACTTAAGCCTAGAGCTTGCTAGAAGAAAGTTTTCAACATTATAGAGTCAGTAGCGTCAGTGAACTCAGAAACACTAATTGTTCATTTAATAACCCTTTTCAGTTTAATAGCATTTATAGATGCTGGGATAGAAAAGGTGTTGAAATAGACTTTGGAGAAACCCAAGGTACATACTCATCAGCACCATACATATACATGAGCAACTGTAGATACACAGACACATACACACAGCAAGTCAAGCCAAGTCAGGCATCATTAACATGTCAGCCAGCCAGCAGGGTGGTCACTGCTGCTGGCTCTTGGTTGAGAGAGACCTGTTTGATCCTGCGAAGCAGAGGTATACTCAGAGTCCTTAGGGTGAACACTGGCATCCATCCACCTTTTCTCCATGGCAACCTCATCTTGCTTAATATCTGTTTGTAAGTTTAAAAGCTTTGGGGCTTACGAGATATCTCGCTTTAATTCATGCAGATCAACTGTTCACCATTTAATACACCCACTGTTATGTGAGTCAGCGAGGCACAAAATTGGCGTCTGCTACATTAAAAAAAAGTTTGACTCCATGGCTGGAATTGGGAGTGGGGGGAGGGACAAAGAGCATGAAAAATTCAACAACCAGTAATTGAATTACAGTTGTTGACTGCTTTAGAACTGCTTAAAATGGTATATTAATCCCAGAGATATATTACAGACAATGCATTCCAAATCATATACACAGATAAAACGTGGGATGAAAAGCAAAAAGCAGCATTTCCACCTTGTATACAATTCCCCAGATAGTCCTTAAATCACGGGTGAGTCAAGGGACTACAAAACAAGAGAGAGAGGTACAAGACAAACTTGATCATGGGTTGCCATAGGGCATTCCCTAATGACCAGCCACATGAATTGTAAAAAGCCTAGAATTTCATCTGCTAGGACTCCAAAGCTACAGTCAAGTCAATCAATTCAATACAACAAGCATTTATTGTCTGTATATGCTCTAACACATACATCAATGAGACCATAGATCCATGGAAATTTCCCATCTCTTGCTTTCATCATAACGCAATGCAGGTGCAATCTTTTATGAGACCTTTTCAGATCACCCACTTGTTAGAGCTATCTCCCTTTTGATCTTTTTATTTGTTCTTTCTATGGCCCCAAATCTATGCCTCCTTCTGCATTTTTGTGTCTATCACCTGTCTGACAGGAGGTGAGGGAAAATGCTTTATCATAGGTCCTCTAGAGATATGGTTGGTCATTGAGCAGATCAGAATTCTTACATCTTTTAAAGTTTTAATTTACAATGTTGCTGCCTTTGTATAAATTGTTCTCCCACTTGTGCTCACTTCATTTTGTGACACTTCATAGCCCTCAGGATTCTCTGAAATTGACTCTTTTGTCATTTCTGATTGGCTCAATAATATTCCATCACATCAATGCACCATTTTCTCCTCATACATTCTTCAATTTAAAAGGCAATTTAAGGCATATTCTAATTTTTTTTCCCCTTTTCTTCTTCTGAACATTTAAACCCATTCCAGGAATCAGGATGTTTGTTTTGCTTGTGATTAATCTCTCTTGGGCATTATTTTCCCTCCTACTCTCCCCCAGCCTCTAACCTCACCATCCCATCCTCAATTTCTTCTTTGTTGAGATTGCTACATTTCTACACCAAACACTGCCTATGCTCAAACATCTTTCATTTGTTTCAGATGAAAGTGAGGTTCCTTTGATGTTTACTGCCCTCACTCCTTCTTTCACATTTGTATACTATTCTCACGTACTCGAAAGATAAGAAATAGAAAGTTTTATCTACCTTTTCTACACTGGTGTCTTCCTTTTACTTTCCCTTCTCATTCCCCTCTTAGAACCCTCAGAATGAAACCAATCTATGCCAGGGTTTTCTAATTCCCTCAATGCTTTTGAAGATATTAAGATTTTTAAAAAAAGACTTAATTCTTCTCCCCCGTTTGAATGCTAGCACTATGACATCATACAGTCCTTTCCAGTTGCTCAAATGAATTTACCTTTCTATGATTCTTTATGCTCTTGTGATTTTACATTAACATTCCTATTCTACTGTGGTCTTTTCATCAGAATTACTTGAACATGCCCTAATTCAGATAAAGTTCCATTTTTCCCTCTCTAGGATTATACTCAGTTTTGTTGGGGAAGTTACCTAAATCTTTTGCCTTTGGTCATATTATTGTATTCCTAGTTCTCCTCTTATTTATAGTAGAAGTTGGTAGGTCTTGTGTGATCTTGGCTGTGATTCCTTGACACACAAACGGCTTCTTTCTGTATGCTTGAAGTATCTTTTCTTTGACTTGAAAGCTCTGCATTTTGCTCATGAAATTTCTGGAATTATTCCTTTTGTCTTTCTTTCAGTAGGCGATGGGTGTATTCTTTCTTCCTTTCTTTGTCCTCTGGTTCTAAGAGATATAAGTTTCCACTTAAGATTCTTGAAATGTAGTGATGAAGCTTTAAAAAATAGCATGGTTTTCAGGGAGTCCACTGATTCTTAAATTATCTTTCCATGATTGCTTTCCAGGTTTGTTTTAAAATATCAGCTATCACACATTTTTCTTTTTTTCAATCATTTGATTTTGTTTTAATATTTCTTGCTTTCCCACAGAAGCACTGATATCTGTTTTGCTTATTCTAGCTTTCAGGGAGCCTATTTCGTGGGTAACACTCACCAACTGTCTCTGTTAGCCATTTATTTTCTATTCACTTCTTAGAGAGGTTGTATTTCATTTTTATCTCTTGCTTCGTTTTTTTCTAGGTTTTCATGTAATCCTTATGGAGAATCCATGAGTCTCTGCTTATACTTATTACAGCATTACTCCCTCTTTCTTTTTGGAGATATTTCGATTTGCAATATTTTCATACTATTAAATATTTTGTTTGATTTGGCATTTTTCTACTTTAGTTCCTGAACTGGGCTTTGTGTCAGGACCAGGCTCCACTTCTATCCACTTTGGATAAGATTGTTGGTGCCTCTTGGTCTCGCTTTGAGTGAGCAGTTGGGCTTACTCTGCCTGTAGGGTCTTTTTATTTTTCTCACATATGCTACTCCTTCCATTTCTATGCTTTGCAATAGCTAAGTCTCATTCCTCCTTATCTCCACCTCTTAGAATCCCTACCTTTCTTCAAAGTCCAGATCAAGAGTCACCTTCTGTATGAAACTATTCCTAACCTTCCCTCCCCTACTTGCTGGTGTCTTCCCCACCAAAAATTTTTCTTGTAGCTGTTTTACATATAGCCATAGATGTATATACAGACTCCCCTCACTGGACCGAAAGCCACTTAAGGGCAAGGACTATTTTAACTTTATCATTCTATCTCCAGGGCCAACATTAGAGACTAGCACATAGTAGGTGCCTAATAAATGCTTATAGATTGATTAATTTTCACTTATGAGACACAGAGAATGCAGGCAAATGAGTGGGTGATCTCTAAAATGGGTAAACATCAAAATATCATGATTGCAAATCTAACAGTCCATGTCTAAGATTATATGGCTAGTTCAAGTGAAGAAATAATAACTCACATTTATATAGTGCTTCAACATTTACAAAATTAAACTAAGTCAAATTTTCACATTCTAGTAGACTGTCTTGAGAAAGAAGTATTATTTAATTAAATAAATTTTTATTGAGCATACACTATATGCTAAGTGCTGCTGGAAGGACAGAAAATTCAGCATCAATTCAACTATTTATCAACCACTTCCTATGAGAAAAGCAACATGCTATCTGTTAGGAACACAAAAAAACCAGGAAATTGGACCTGTCCTCAAGGCTGACATAATATACTTATATAGAACTAAAAACAAAAGCTAGACAAAATAATGCAGAGTAATTTCAAGTGGGTCAGAGCATTCATCAGCAGAGAGGAGGTGATCAAGAAAAGCCTAGAGCAGGAGGAAGGATCTGGGCAGTGCTTTGAAGCACATTCTAAGAATACAGTGGTAAAGAGAAAATTCATTCTCATACAGGGCACAGAGGTGAGAGATGTGGCAGAAAAAGCGTAGTATGATTCTTGGAGGGCAGATAAGATACAAACAAATAAGTGTTATTATCTCATTTTTATAACCCCAATGCCTAGCCCAGGGACCCAGCACAAAACGATGAAATCTCAGATCCATCCAAGAACCAATGTTTGTCCTCAGTTCAAGCACCATGTACTGTCCGTAAGGAACCTCTTCATCTTCTAGCTGCCAGAGCCCTTCCTTTTCCTCATTGCCTTCTACCTATCTGTAGAGATCTTGTCCTTACCCATATGTGTCCCTGCTGCCTCCCCTGATATAATATGTAAGTTCTTTGATAACCGGGAATGTTTTGCTGCTGTCTTTGTATCTCTATTGCCTAGCACATGCGTAGCATATAATAGGTGCTCAATGGTGCTTGTTGATGGATTACCTGGGTACTGAATGAATATTTGTTTAAACGAATTTAATTTTCTCCTCCAAGGTAGTATTCTGCATGATTGCTGTTATGTATGTACATTTAATCAGTACTAGCACAAAAGCAGAAGAGGAAGAACAGAAATTACTTCTATTTGAGAGAGGCAGGTAAGGAAGTTTCTGTGGAGGAGGGAGGAGAGATAGGCTTTGAAGGATAAAGAGAAATAGTGACCAGTCCATCAATTGCTTGGTTGCTATGAGTAAAATTTTCTTTTCTCAGAACTATTCAAGAATATGGTCTTTGCTCAGGCAGACAGAAGGTGAAGATGTATGAGGTCCACGAATGACTGATGACAAATTAGGTAGGAGATGGCTAATTGGTTATACTGTGCTTTGAGAACATTTACACTTTTGTGTCTCCCACAAAATTATAGCTCAGATTTACTAGCACATAGCACTGTGAAAGGACAAAAGTTTGCAGAGGTCTGCGTACTAGTGTAACTTCCTTTAAGTGGTATTGAGTAGCCTGGCACTGAAAGCAGACGGTGGTGATAATTGACAGCTGGGGTTTGGAAAAGAATAAACGGTGAGAGCAGAAAGGAGCAAGAGACTTGAGTGTACAGGATCCTACAAAGTTGAACTGGTGCCAAGGTTTTCAAGGGAGGAAAGTGAGGCCAGAGAGAAGGTGGACTAGGAAAGTTAGTGGGGAATAGAACAGCTGGAGCTCAACTCAGGATGGGTGAAGAACAGAGAAAAAAATGCAGTCAGGTTCCTTCCTTCCTTTCCTTTCCTTTCCTCCTTTCCTCCCTTCCTCCCTTCCTCCCTCCTTCCTTCCTTCCCTCACTACATACTTTCTCTGGGCTAAGTACTGGCAATACAAAGACAAAGGAAAAATAATCCTTGACCTTAAGAAGCTTTCCTACTACCAGGGGAAGGACTAGGGGAGAATAATATGGAGTCACACAAGTAAATACAAAATATATACAAAGTAATTGAGGAAAGGGTCTACCAACTGGGTGAATTAAGAAAGACTTCCTTTCTGGGAAGTGGTACTTGAGCTAAGCCTTGAAGGAAGCTATGGATTCTTTAAGGTGGAGGGGAGGAGGGAATGCATACTGTCCAGGTATGGAAAATCACAGAGGTGAGAACTGAAGTGCCATGTCCTGGAAACACATCCTGGGAGTACATGCCTACATGGGGAGGGATGTGCCAAAAGCAGAAGGCAGAGCACTTGCGGTTTATGATGAAATCTGGGAGATGCCCATCCCTGTATGTGACTGAGGTAGAGTATATAGGAGTGGAGGAGGAGGAGGATGGGAAGTGGGAGTGTTTGAGGGAACAAGGGGAAATGGGGGTTGGATAAAATGGATATGTAAGGAACCTCTTTGAGAAAGGTGAGAATGACTTCAAGCAGGTAGGTAAGAGAAACCAAGATGTGACAAGAAGGATCTATCTGGGTGGAAGGAACATTAAAGAATGTCTAGCCTTCTTTTTCTATTGTATTTTTAATTTATGGAATAAAATAAGCCTTTCCATAATATAGTATAAGAAAAAATATGACTGCACATGAAATTGCAAATCTATTAGTACAATTTGCTATTCTTTTAAAATGTATAATAAAGTTAGCACATAAATTTCTTTTTTTTTTCTTCGTTCTCTCCTCCCCATGGCTACCATTAAACACAAATAGGTGTGTATATATATATATATATATATATATATATATATGTATATATATATACATGTAAAATTATTCTATACATATTTCTATCAATTCTTTCTCAAAACGTAGATAACATCTTTCTTCATAAGTGCTTCATAGCTAATTTGAGTACTGATGGTTATCAACATGATTTATTCACTCTGTCATTTTTAAAACAATGTTGCTGTTACTGTATACAATGTTCTCTTGGTTCTGCTCCTTTCATTCTTGAGTCTTCATTATTTTGTGTAAGTCTTTCCATGTTTTTCTAAGATCCTTGAGCTCATCATTTCTTATAGCGCAGCAGTATTCCATCACAACCATATACCACAACTTGTTCAGCCATTCCCCAGTTGATGGCCACCCCCTCAATTTCTACGTCTTTGCCACCACAAAGAGAGATGCTATAAATATTTTACAACATATAGGTTATTTTCTTTTTTCTCTAAAGATGATTAGGAAAAAAAAGAAAAGAGCTTAGTCTTTTTTATGGGCAGGTGGGTGGTACAGTGAATAGAATGCTGGGTCTAGAGTCAGGAAGATGAGTTGACATCTAGTCTCAGACATTTACTAGCTGTGTGACCCTAGGCAAGTCACTTAACATGTTTGCTTCAGTTTCCTCATCTGTAAAAAGAGCTAGAGAAGGAAATGGTGAATCACTGCAGTACCTTTGCCAAGAAAACCCCAAACAGGGTCATGAAGAGCTGGACACCACTGAACAAAAGTCTTCTTTATGGACCCAATCAATCAACAAGCTTTTGTTGAGCACTGACTGTGATCCGCACTAGTTGTACAAGATAAAAAACCGAGACTTTCCCTGTCTTGAAGGAAATGTGTGTGTGTGCGTGCGTGTGTGTCCCTGTCTTGAAGGAACAGTGTGTGTGTCCCTGTCTTGAAGGAACAGTGTGTGTGTGTGTGTGTGTGTGTGTGTGTGTGTGTGTGTGTGTGTGTGTGTAATATCTGAAGGTACATTCTGTGCTAAAATGGGTAGCCAGGGCTACAGTGTTTTGCTCTTTTTTCCCCTTGTGGTTCAGGGGAGAGGTTCATTCACGATTTCAAGGAGATAGAGGGCAAATGAAAGGAAGAGGTCTAATATGAAACAGTTTGTTAACAAGAGAACAGGTTTCAGAGGGTGCAATGGAGGGAAAGGGTAGAGCAGAATATTGATACAGGAAACATGAGGCTGAGGGAGTGGGGAAAGGTAGCAAAGGAAGGAAGTTTTTACTTAAGCAGCATTTGACTCCAGATTAAGAGAAAAGAGGAAAGTCTGTAGGCCATGGGAAAATAAGCTGTTGCATCTTTCCCAGTAAATGGGGAGCTGCTCCTCAGGCCCTAACTATGAGGTTGATTTTATTGGCAGAGAAGAAAGGGAGGAGGCACCACAGTCAGACCAGGGGCCCTGGTGGCAAGGGAATGGTACGGAGGGCTGGATGTCCAGAGATCTGAGGTCTGGGCCTTCCCTAACAGTTAAGATACTCTTAACCCCCTCGGCTAGGAAACCTCTGGCCTAGCCCAAGTCCTAGCTCAAATGTTTATTTAATTATCATCTCCTGAGTTGGAAAGGTGGTGCTGAATTTTAGTCTTTGGGCAAATAGGGTCTGCTGGTAAGAAGGTGGTGCAGGAGGCTAGAGGCCTGGAATCTGGGTCTTTGAAGGCTGCAGGAAGGAGTCCTTCTGACTCCACATGCAGTATCCTCGCCCCCTACCACACTTTTCCTGCCCAACAAAGGTGAGGAATGCTACATTTCTGCTCCTGGTGCCTTCTTGACAAATACCACATTAGGTAAAAGATAGGCTGCACCCACTAAAATGGGATTTCTTTTGAAAAGAAAATTAAAAAATAAAAAAATCATTACTCTGAATCTTAAAAATGCCTTGACAGTGAAAGACTCTTGAATAATTAAGGAAAGCAGTGGACTTGGGGCACCTATATTCCAAACGTAAGTTGGGGAAGCTCCTTCCTACCTTAGGGATTCCGCCCAGAGCTTGAGGTGGCAACAAGCAGGACCTAGGCACTTTACAGTGGTAAGGGAAGGGGAACAAGCATTAGTGCTCAATAATAAGTATTTAAGTCCATATTTGAATTCAGATCTCCCTAATTCCAGGTGTAGTATTCTATTTACTATGTCATCTAGCTATCTTAGAGCTTAGAGGGACATTAAAGACCATTTAGTTCTATACTTTCGTCTTACAGATGAAGAAGTGAGGCCCAGAGACATTAAGTAAATTTCACACAGCCAGCAACTGTGTCTTCCTGACTTCCAGAGCTCAATCAAAAACATATTAATAAATTTCCCGGGTCACCTGAGAAGCAAAGGTTCTAAGGAGGTTAGTTTGTTTTGCATTTTATCTTAAAGTGTGGATAATTGGAAGACAATTCCATGTCCTTGATGCAGTGCGATGCCATCAAAATCCTTGAGTTCTTCTTGTTTTGGAAAAGTGGTCTGTGAAGCCCACCCAGCTACGGCTGCTTCCCAGGGCTCCTACCGTGTGTTATTAATTGGTGCTGTATGCGTAGTAAAGACTACTGTTTATCACAATTATCCTAACTGGTGATTCCTGCTGTATATTGTGAACCAAACAACATGTTGCTGAACGACTGTTTGGCAAATAATACAATATGTTAGCACCAGGGAGTGGGAGCACTCACTGTGGCTCTCTCTATAGGCTTTGAAATCTTCACATCAATCAGGCAGTGAAATCAACAGAAAGACTTGCAAATGGAACTCTTGTTGTCAGGGGGCTTGAAGTAAACACAGAATTTATAAATGAACGAATGAAAAAACATTTTCTTAAGTGCTTTTATGTACCCTGATCAATGGTAAGTGCTGGAGATACAATACAAAAACAAGGATAGTACCTGCCTTTGAGGAGTTTACACTCCAATAGAGGGAGAAAATTCATAAAAGGAATGGTGGCCAGGGAAGGTAATTTTGGTTTGGAAAGTTATAGGAGGCAGTGGTAGATTGATGGAGCTGACATAACATTATCCAGTAGTGATGGGAGCAATAATTTGATTATGGTTCCAGATGATACATGTAGTGGCAAGGCTACTGATGAGAAGATGAACAAGGAGTAAAGTGAAATAGGGTTCGAGCTTCCATAATGAGCCAGGTGGGGCACTCACCACTCACCAATGTATGCTTGAAAACAACAGCGTAGTGACAGCTATCACATCTCTGAAATATGGGCATCACTTGCTATTCCAAGGATGATGGGCCGGGAAGCCTCCTCCAGCTACAGTAAACCTAAGGTACGAAAGAATCTGTGCTACTAGAGACTCAAGACTGTGGGGAGCAGAGTCCTTGTCCAACTTGCTGGGTTAACTTCTGGGTATTCCTCATCCTCTGCCATCTTGGAACAAGGTTATGGAGCAGAAGGCCAGGTATATGCCCAGCTCAGTCTCTGGAGGCACAGTCATACGAATGACCCCTTTTATCTCCTCGGAACTCAGATTCCTCAGGGATCCTGAGCCTTAGGGAGCCAAATACACTGGAGGACCTTGGAGAATGGGAGCTACATATATATTCTATTTCCTTGGGATGAGGGATAGAGCTGTTAACAAAGATGGGTTTAATCTGGCCTTGGAGACCCAACCACCAGGTATTTGCTTAGCCAGGCAACTGGCCCAAACTGCCCGTCTCTCACCTACCACCATGCACCCCAAACTCCCTATCCTCAGAGGGTGGCATGTATCTGAATTCGAATATTTCTTCCTCTGTCACTTATTATGTGCGTGACCTTTTCCTCTCCCCTCCTCTCCCTTCTCTCCCTATCTTGTCTCATCTTGTCTCTTTTCTTGTCTTGAATTCAATTTTCTTATTTGTAAAATGAAGGTGTTAGGCTTGCCAGCCTTTACTATCTATTCCATTATTAAGTCTATGTTGGATTGGTCCCTCTTGTTTTGAATGACAAACCAGAGAAACTAATGACCAACTGCTCCTAGTCCCAGCCAATGGCTAGCAAACTCCAACCTCTTAGGAGGATCCTTGATTCTCATGATTCCCAGTGACTTTTTGAAAAAGTGAAAAATCCTTTTCCTTTGCTCTCTCTCCTCAAACTTTCATCTCCCTCCAATCAGTCCTACCATTCCACAGACCTAATCTTCCTCTGCCCATACCACTGGGCCCCCTAGAACTCTTGTTCTACTATTAACAGACTCCTCTCTTTCCTTCTTCTGATGGTCAGCAAAAGTCTAGACCTCTCCAGAAGTCATGGCATGACTGGGTTTTCTTTCTAGGATGGGCTGCTCCTTCTCTTGTGCCTTAAACTAGTAGAGCAGGAGAAGAGGTGAGCCTAGTCATTGTTCACCCCATCAACTTCCAGGTTTCTGCTGGTTTCATTAGGCAATCTCTCCTCCTTTGATGATGCTTCCTTCCTCTTGTCTGTCTTCATCTTCCTATATTTATAGTCTAGCAGTGCTTCTTAAATTGTGGGGAAATTTTGGCAACAGTAAAAGGTTTCTAAATGTGCAACGACAAAAATTAATTAAAAATCAAATGTGTAATGAATCCAAGGTGTTTCTGGCAGCACCTGCCCATGTTGTATCAACTTCATTACAGTCTTGGTTCTGAACACAAAGCATGCCCACTTTGCACTGTGCATACCCTCAGGCCATGTAACACCAAGGAATGTTACCCCAAACCAAAAAGGGGTTGTGAGTGGAAAAAGTTTAAGAAGCCTATTGTTGATCTGTCTTCCAACCCCAAACCTACTGCTCCCTTTTCTTACCATTACTTATGTCCTGAGATGGCTCAACCCTGGGTCACAGATCTGTCCTATTTTCATTCTGCTGGAGGAGTCTGTGATGACTGGATCTACTGCAGATTCATATTATTTAATCTCAGCTGGGCCTTCAAAGGTTGCATGGTCATATTTTTGTTCTTCCCTGATTCTCTATCACATTTATCTCATTGAATGTTCCAAAATTTATTCTTTCCTTAGGTCCCTTATCCCATCCCCCTCCCCAAAAATGACCACATCTCCTATTTTACTAAGAAAATTGAGGCTATCATGAATTCCCAGATCTCCTCCATTTCATATCTCATTTTTATTCATTTTTCCCCTTCACTTTAGTCTTTAAGGAAAAGGTTCCTTTTCTCTTATTTAAGGCCAACCCCTCTGCATCCTTGGTCATGTTCCCTCCCATCTCTTTAGAAGTTTACCCCATCAATCATTCCCTCTCTTTTTTTGTATCTTTATTCTCTCCCTTTTTTCTGGATCTTTCTCTGACACACATAAACATATCTAGATTTTCTGAATCCTTAAAAATCTTTTACTTGATTCAGTGATTACTTCAAACTCTTACCATATACTACTGCTTCCTAAGTTTCCTTTACCTTCACTTCCCAACTCCTAGAAAGTAGAGAGCTGGGGGCACGCTTTTTGTTTGCAGATGATCATGCACTCAATACAGCCTTTGAGGTTGAAACACAACAAAGTATGAATCTATTCTCTGCTGCTTGTGCTAATTTTGGCCTGACTTAACACCAAGAAAACACAGGTTCTCCACCAGCCAGCAGTGCACCATCCATATGTGGAACCATCAGTTACAGCAAATGGAGAAATACTGAATGCTGTGGATAAGTTTACTTACCTTGGTACTATATTTTGCAGAGATGTACACATAGATGACTACTGTAGCTAGCTCAGCGTTTGGGAGTCCCCAAAGGAAAGCATGGGAGAGAAGAGGTATTAGGCTGCCTCCCAAACTGAAGGTCTACAGAGCCATTGTGCTAACTTCATTGTTGTATGCCTGTGAAACCTGGATAGTATACCAGTGCCATGTCAATAAACTGAATCGCTTCCATTTGAATTATCTTAGGAAGATTCTGACGATCACTTGGCAAGATAAGGTAGCAGACACTGAGGTCCTTTCTCAAGCTAAACTGCCAAGCATTCAAATTCTACTGCAGAGAGTGTAACTCCAATAGGCTGGTCACACTGCTTGAATGCCAAATGTACATTTGCCTAAAAGGCTATTTTACAGAGAACTCAACACAAGGCAAGTGCTCATATGCAGGTCAGAGAAGCAGTACAAGGATACTTTCAATGCTTCTCTCAAGAACTTTGGAATCAATTGTGTGACATGGGAGACCCTGGCAAAGGACCACTCAGTGTGGCATGCCTGCATCAAAGAAGACACTATGCCTTATGAGCCAATCTGAATTGAAGTAGCTCAAAAGAAACGTGAGATGTGCAAATTTAGAGATGTCTCCTCTCCAAATGTTCATTTGAACAATTTGTGCTGACCTGTGGTAAAGCCCTCCTATTGGTCTGATTAGACACAGTAGGACACACTGTACCTTGACTCCAACAGAGTGATGCCATTTTGGTACTCTTTGAGAAGGAAGGACAACAACCAATCAAATTCAAGCTATTACCCTATACCTCCCCTTCTTATACTTCCTGTACCTTCACTTCCTAATTCTTAGAAAGAATTTGCTTGCTTGTACGCACTTGCTACTTACAATTCCTCTCCAATCACTCCCCTTTTGGAGCTCACATCCCACTTTCTGACTTCAGCCTTCTCCTGATTGCTCCCTCCTAGGCTGCCAGGGATCTCAGTTTCTGAGTCCAAAGGCTTTTTCATAGTCAATATCCTTAAATTCTTCTCTGTGACTTTTGACAATACTGACCTTCCCTTCTTTCTGGATGTCCTCTCCTCTCTTGGCTTCCATTACATTTTCCTTACCTAGTTCCCCTTTTCTCTTTTACTTGTCCAGCATACACCTTTCATCCTATAAGTATGGGTGCCATTCAAGGCTTTGTCCTGGGCTCTGTTATTTTCATTTTCTTAGAGATCTCATCATCTCCCATGGGTACAGTTATTGTCTCTATAAAGCCAATGTCCCTCTCTCCTGAACTGCAATCTTGCATTGCCACTGGCCTGTTTCCACCTGGGTTTCTCACCTCAAATTAAACGTGGTAAAAATTAATCCATCAATCTACAACCCTTCAGATTTTCTAACCCTTGGTCACATACGTCATGTAATCTCTGTGTCTCTCTCTGTCTCTGTTTCTGTCTGTCTCTCTCTTTCCCTCCTTCCCTCCCTCCCTTCCACAATCCTGACCTCTAATCCAAGTCTGGTCAATTTCACCTCTTTAACATCTCTTGCATCCATCCTCTTCTCTCCACTCACACAATTGCTATCAAGACTAATCATCTCTCACAGGAACCACTGTGACAGCATCTTAACTGATCTCTCTGATCCTAGCTAGATTCTCTCTTATCTACAAAACTGCCAAAGCGTTCTACTTAAGGAACAAGTATGACCACATCACTTCCCTGCTCAAAAAGTTTCAATGGCTCCCTTTTGCCTTTAGGACAAAATATAAACTTCTCGCACTGACATTTAGCATGATGCATAATGCATATAGTCTTACTGGAAATAAGCAGATAGTGAACTGCATCTGCCGTGGCAAACCACTTTCTTTTGTCTGGTGTCCAGTTTCATATCCTATGAAAAAGAGAAGCTTAGACTGGAGAGCCTCTCCCTGTTCTCTGATGCTTGGCTAAGGCCTTACACAGTCCTAACATCCTATGATTCTTGCTGATTTCACCCAATCTATAGTTTTCCCCTAAGACTCAAAGCTTAATAGTAGAGCATAGACTTAACTTTGTAGGTGGAATTTGTAGTAAGAAGAAAAGGACCATTTCAACTAGGGAAACACTATATGACAGGCCCACATTAGTTGCCAGATGACACAAAGTGATACCACTTAAATGTACATCTTTGCACGTTTTTTTTGCAGTCAGATATAACTTCTCCACAGATGCAGGAGCCATTCTCAGAAGCTACTTAATTGGTCTCTCCTGTACTGCAAATAGCATATCTCCAAGGAAGTCTTTATAGCCGGTGTCTTCCATATTTACAATCTCAAATCTACCCTTAGTCCCCGAACTGAAAAAGACAAAGTGTGGGATCTGATACAAGCCCAAACCATCTTGTATAAGAACCTTTTTACTCTCAATTTTCAAAGGAATTCCCTAGGTATGATGATTTCTCTGAAGAAGCATTGCTAGGTTTATCTGATAGAGAATGAAGGATATTGAGTGATTCATTCTTCTGAAAGGTCACGAAGCTGAGTTACTTTGAAAGGAAACTCATTCACTCAACTAATATTTACTTAATACCTACTATGTGCAAGTCATGAAAGTCAAAACGATGGAAAATGAAAATGTAGAAACTATTCCACAGCTAGAGATGAAATGTACATAGAATGTTACAGACAAATGAAATTATCGCTTTTAACTTTTCTTCTCCTAGGCATGTTTTATTAAGGTAAAAAAATAAATTTGAACCATGAAGTTGAGTGCCTACAAATGAAAGGACTCACATTTGCATAGTAATTTTAAGATTCATAAAATACTTTCCTCACATCTTTGTGATGTGGGCTGAGACGGTTCTCCAGTCCCATCCAGTCTCCATCAGATCAGCTCCTCAGAGAAACAGTCACGCTTAGAAGTCAGGGAATTCTTATTGTTATTATGGCCATATTACAAAAGAGGAACCAGAGGCTTTGAGAGGTATAATGACCTGTCCAAGGCCCTATCATTGGTAGTAAGTGACTAAGCTGAAACTGGAACTTCAAGTTCAATGTTCTTCCAAGTATATCTAAGTCAGAGTCTTCCAAATTCTGTGTTACGGTGCACATGTAAAAGACAATCAGCCATTCTAATAGAGCAAAAAGGAGCACAGGGTTTGATGGCCATAAAACTACGATTTGACTTCTGGCTTGAACGTTCATTATTTGGATGATAATGGGCAAGTCATAACCTCTCTGAACCTTAGTTCCTTCATCTCTAAAATAGGGAAAATAATATTTGCACTACCTTCTCCACAGGGTTGTTACTGGTGGGGATGGGATGGGGGTGCTTTGCTTGAAACGGACAGAACTGTGAATTTCAGGGGCTGGGTGGAGGGTGGGATGGAGTGAAGGGGTGGGTCCAAGCTATGATTTCATTGGTCAAGGGAGCTCCCAATAAGGAAATTCCTTTTATAGGTGCAGATTTATGCAGACATAATTTATAGTCTTAGAAAGCTGTGTGTGGCACTGAGATTTTAAGTGATTTTACTTAATGTCACACAGCTAGCATGAATCAGAAGTGGGACTTGAATCCATATTTCTTGTCAGAGGGCAGTTTCCTGTTCATTATGCCATGTTTCCTCTCATGCTCCAAATACTATTATTTATATACTGAATTTATTAATTACTTTCATATTTTATGCAAACAATAATTCATTGTATATAAATAATTGAATTTACATAACACTTAAAGCATTTTGCATATGTTATCTCATTTGATTCTCACAATGACCCACAACAACTCTTATTATGCTTCTTATCATTGAATAAACTAAGTCTGAGAGAGATTAAGTGACTTCCCCAGGATCACACAGCAAGTATCTGAGGCAGAATTCAAACTCAGGTCTTTCTGAGCCCAAAGATACTTTATCCACTGTGTCCCTAGCTGCTTCTTCATGATTGCTGTCCAGAGGAATGAACAACCCAAATTCTGTTTTTCTACAATACCCTTTCCTTTTAGCATGTTGGTATCACAGTGCAGACATTTCCATAGTACTTTAATTTTGCAAAGTACTTTGTAAATCTTACATACATTATCACACTTGATCCTCACAATGACCTCATGAGTCATATGGTGTAGCTATTGCTATCCATTTTACAGATATAGAAACAGAGACTCAGAGTGGCTAAGCAACTTGCCTATGGTCACACAGCTATTAAAGTAGGATTTGAACTCATATCTGTCCTAACTCCAGGTCTAACTTTTTCTACTACCTTAGTGAAAGGTTTGTTAGTGACATCCCATCAGGAATAGATAAGTCAAAAAAAAAAAAAGCTGGATCTTGTTTGAATAATAGTGAGAGATGCGAAATCCTAGTCCCTGATGAGTCAGGAGAGAATTCTGTGTTGTAGTACCTCTAGGTCAATAGTCACAAAAGAACTCACAATGATGCCTTTTTTAAAGAAAGATACCCCTATAGCCTGCAAGACTCCGATGCCTGAGGCAGCAAAAGGGGAGAGAATCTATGAGAAAGCCCAAGGGTCAGAAATCCATAGAATTGCAGCAAACACTCTGGATATGGTAACACTCAGACCTGGATATTCCAGATGCCACAGAGGAGCTTAAATATTCAGAACTCTCAATGTTAAAGATCCAGAGAGGCCTAAAGCCTACTAGAATTCTTAATGTAGACGAGTGGTGCCCATTTAGTAATTTGGGAACTTGTGGGTTTATGACTATGGTCCAAGGTGTTTGTGCTAGAAAATCTTAAATAGAGCCTTAAGCAGCAAATAACTGAAGAGAGAAATAATGAGCATATTAAGTTATACTAAGAGTTCACAACAAGAAATATTAGAACAAAATCAAAATAATGAAGAAGTGGAAGAAAATGTAACATATCTGCTATCAAACAATTAACCTGGAAAACAGATCTAAGAGAAACAATTTAAGAATCATCACTCTCCCTGAAAGCAGTTTTTTAAAGGGGTAAAAGGAACAAAAAACGGTTGGGAATCACTGCATTGTTGACACATTCATAGGAAATGGAGATCAATAGACCCCAGCTGAGACCAAGTAGGGCTGAGATACCCTAATCAAGAGTTCACTATGGGGCAGAGCCTGGACCTTTCACTGGCACAAAGCCCAAATTCAGGAACTAAGTTGGAGATATGAGTAAACAGAAGAAGGCACCAATCACTTTAATGAATGATCATAAGTCCTGAGATACCCCCAAATCCAAAGGAGAATCTGTAAGCAGGAGACTCAAAAGGAAAAATAGACTTTCTACAAGGACTACATGAGTACATGTAAAAAATGAAGTAAGAGTTAAAAACTGAAAATGCTCTTTTTTGTTATTTTTTTAAGCTCAGAATAAAAATGATAATTTAATTAACATAAGAAAAAGATCTCAGACAGCTTCCAACATGACTTGTGCTTCTGGACACAAACTTCACAAGGGAAAACAGACTAACAGGGAAAGACACTTGGGAGCACTCCCCCAAAGCTGTACTGCCTTACCATGAAGATGTCTTGCCTGGCTTACTATATCTCTCCCTCCTTCCAAGAGAACTGGCTGAGTAAAATGGTCCAACCTTACAAATTCCAACTATAGAAAGAAAGCCCTAGTATGGGCAAGAGATGGATATCTCTTCATGTTGCTCAGAGCCACTGCCTTTCCATGCCCTAATCAGTGGATTTGACTTTAGTGTAGGAACAGAGGGCAGAGGCTGGGTTAGAATTCATGGTCCTCTATGCTTGGCTGAGCATGCCTGTCTGGATGGTCCAGAGTAGCTAACTGCCATTCTGGACCACTAGACTGAAGTCACATAATCATCATTCTCCCTTAAAAATGTGCTTTACTTTTAAAGAGATAGATTTGCAGACATGACTGGTATGCTGAGTTTGAGGCACTTGATGCTCTCCCACATGCTTTCTGGGAACAAAAGGGATCATCTTTTTGTCAGTGCTGAAGGGAAGCAGCTCAGACTCCTGCTCTAATTAGCATAGAATGGCAGAAAACAAAACCATAAGCTACATTATCTTCTGGACAAGACAACAACCTTCTTCCCCATTAAATAGGGTTTGGTTTGGCTTTGCATCTTGCCAGCTCAATGCAGCCTGGGAACGTTGGCTTGGGGTGAACATCATTGCTTTGTCATGGAGGTAGAGCACAGGGATAATAGGGAAATACCAGCAATAGGAAATTGCCTAACGGACCAATCAAGGACATAGCCAAGGTAAGAAAAAGTATTTATCACAACACATTTTAACCTGGAGTCTAGAATTTAACAAGCCCATGAGGTTTCTGTGACCTGAAATTTTAAGTAAGTCCTGGTATATCATATGGCATAAGATGTTCATATAAATGAGAAATGTTTTTGAAAGTTGATGAGCCCCAAATTAACCAGAATACATTTTTGTTTTTCTTACTAGGCTTATTAAAAGATGGATATCACCAGGGATGACACATGACTGAGCCTCCTACTTTGCTGTGGAGGCATCTGATGTCAAGACTGACAGACCAAATTCAAGCATCACTGACTCCCTTTACAATCTCAATGCTGCCAAATGCTTCTCCCCCAGCTCCTCCCTCTCTCCCTTCCCCCCGTCCCTCCGTGCCTTCATTCCATCAGGAGCTGAGAGAAAGTAACCCAAGGCAATAACCCAGTGCATTAGAATCTGGAATACAAAGAAACAGAATGGCAGAACAGGAAGGGATGTTAGGACTCAGAACATAAAATGCCAGAGTTTAGATCTTAGGACTTAGATGGAAAGGCTCTTAGATCAGAGAAAATAAAATGCTATTACACTTGGAAAGGACCTTAAAGATTGCCTAGTTCAATCTTCATTTTACAAGTAAGAAACTGGGGTTAACTGATTTCCTTGCCCAAGTCACACAGCCAACCAGAGCTGAGGCCAGAATCCAGGTAAGCTGACTCTCAGTTTGCTATTCCTTCCCTATCATCCCTGACAACGACGTAGAGGAGATACTAGAGACCAAATAGCCACCACACATAACGTATACATGTGCACAAGGTTGGCGTTTTAGTAAAAACCTAGTCTGGGGTGCACATCATTTCTGATGACTATGGCGCTGGAAAAAAAGACATTGATTTTCACATGAAGTCATTCAAAACAGGAAAAAAGCCCTCCTGTGAGGGCTAGAAATTTTGGAATCCCAGCAAAACCATCTGCTTCAGAAAGAGGGGCAGAAATGGGCACATTATAAAAGCCAAGCCCATTTTAATTCTGACTTAATCCTAAACCCCCTTTTCTAAGACACCTCACGTGACTTGGGCAACAGCGGCTTCCAAATGTGGTGTTCCTCCATTACTTCTCTCATGTTGTTTTACTAACTGCAAAGAAAGTCCTTATCGGCACCTGCTGGTGATATATTCATTTCCAACCTTTTCCCTTCCCCCCTCCCATTCACTTTGCCTCCCATCTCCTCACCCGGTCTGGGAACAGGAGCCTAATTCCCCCTCCACCCCCCAATTCCCTTATTGGTTTGTTCTCTTAAAAAGGAAAAAGAAATGACTGGCTTGGCCCTTTCCCCAACTGGTGTCTGCTTCTAGGGGGAAGCTGGTCCCTAAGGCTTGTTGGCACACCTGCACTGCGGTGACTCTTCAGTTCTGGGCACAGGGAGGGAAGGGGTGGGAGGCTGACTGCTTTTCCGGCCCCCTCTTCCAGATATACTCATCAGTGACTCCATTCAGAGCCTCGCCAGCCCTGAATTCTGACAACTATCACCATGTCTCACTGTCGGAAGCCAGGAGTGAGAACCCACCCCCTGAAAAATACATCTCTTCATCCAGCCTTGCCAATGACTGAGAACCGCTAGGCTAAGCAAGCTTTGTAGCCGCTGCCTAAACCCCCCACATTCACCCCTTTCCGTCTTTCTTTATCTGCCTTCCATCTCTAATCAGGAATGCATGGCTCTGGGCCATCCTCCTTTCAGGGCATATCTGAAAAGAAGCAACATGTCAGATCGACAAAATGAACCAGCTAATCCCCCCCTCGCCCCTCCTTTTCTTTTCCCTCTGGCAGCAAACACTTCCCCTCCTCCCACCCCCCCAAGAGCTGACAAATTAGGACCTTTTCTTCATTGGCTGCAATCTGTGTAGACCAGGCTACATAACAAAATCATTCAGAGGCAAGTAGGCACCCGAGCTGCGGGTGACCCGCAGCAGCAGTGAGAACGTTCAATGCCCGCACGCCATATGTTTAAACACTGCTCTTCAGACCATGCTGGGATTCGAGAGAGCGAGGTTAAGAAGAAAGGCCCCTGGGATTGGGAATCATGGGTGTAATTAATTTCCCTTGAAAGGGGGGGACCCTCCAGCTACTGCTTCACACACAGGGCATGGAGACCCTCGACCCAGGCACAATTAAAGCTCATGTTTGGATGCCAGGGGCGCCTGGTGTTTTAATCGCATTGTCTGCATATTGATTTTGATATCAATGCAAAATTATAGGCCATCATATTGCTTTTGAGGGAATCCTACTTAATGAATGCCTGTTGACTGACCTCTTATAGTTTTTGCTAGCTTTTCAGCATTCTTCCAGGGTCGTGTAATGGACCCAAAGGCACAAAATTATCAGCAATACTTCTACTATCGGGTTTCTTTTCCACAAGAACAGTGAAGATCATATAAGTCAAGGTTTATCTTCTGGGGAGAAAGGATACAACCATTTTAGCTTTCCATCCTCCAAAAATAGGGGAATCCTGTCAAAGGCTGTAAGTCAACAAGCAACTGATTATTGTCTACTAGAGTGAAAGAAACTTCACCTGCATAGACACTGAACTGAGTCCTAACCCATCTAAACCCTTCAGAGCATCCTAGAACCTGAGAGTTGGAAGCAGTGTGACAGGTCACCAAGTTTAGTCCCTAATGGGTCTGACTCTGAGTGGAGGAGGGGTGTAGGTGACAGGGCCCAGGACTGGAAGTCAGGTGACCTGAGTTCCAGGCTCTTCTGCGCCACTGGCTCCCAAACTGGGCTACTCATTAACCTCAAAACGTTGCCTTCACTGCCCCACCCGCATCATGCCTACATTATTCCTTGTGCTGAGAATGCTCCCATGCCCTACACTTATCACCTGTTGAAATCCTATCCTTCTCAGATACAAATGGGAAAGCCTACCCTAATTGTCTATCTGAAAATGAACTCTCCTATGATCTCATCTCCCAGAACTTTGTACTCCTTTGACATACTTTTTTGAAGGGACATTTCTTGAGACTTGATGGGTACAGGGAACCCCCAGTGTGAGGAGATTTACTAATGCAGATAAAAAAAAAAACAGCTCATCAACTTACTGAGACTTATCTGAAGAGGAGGAAGGGTGGGCACACTTTGCCCAGTGGGATGTTGAGTAGTTAAGAGAATTTCCCAGGGTCACCTAGCAGTATGTGTCTGTTTTTTGTTTTTTTTTTTCTGATTGCAAGGCCAACTGGTTTTTTTTTTTCCACTGTACCATATGATTTTTCCTTATGTATTTACCACATTCTTACTGGTATTATGTTTATCATTTCCGTAATTACATCTCCTGTTCTCCCACTAGATTGTGTGAGGGCAGGGGCCATGTCTTATTTAACTTTGTATCTTCCCCAGTATTGAGTGTAGTGCTCTTTAGATAACAGATATTTAATAAATGTTTCTTAACTCACTGTGCTTCATCGAGTTCTGCTTTTACAAAATCTTTTCCTCACAAGAATTCAGAGTAGAAAGCAGTGCAAATATGAGTATCCCTGCTTTACAGAAGATGAAATAGAGGGTCAGAGAGGTTGAATGATTGGCTGACAGTCCTGGGAGGCAAGGAAAAACTTGAATGCAACAATGTATGAATGTATCCTTAGGCCCAAAGTGTGGATACATTCCTTGTGGTTGGGCATTTTGATTGATTCTAAAGCATGGCAGGTCTCTGGATAAGATGACAGGCCGGCTTCCAGTTTCATCCAATTTGGCCCACGGGGAAGTGATGTCTCCCTTTACCACAGTAATTAGAAACTCTGGCAAATTGCACTTGTGAATGTGGTGTTCCAGGAGAACTGGAGTTGTTGTGACATGCATGGCCAAGGCTTTCTATGCATGACATGCCAAGTTCATATATTACTCTCAAACCTTTCCCCACGCATTGTCATAGAGCTAGCTGGGCTAAAGTATTATCTCTCTCCCACCTTTCTGAGAAAATTTAAACAAAAAAAAATGCAAATCTGGAAGAATTACCAAAGGCTTCTGCTGCTTTTTCCTGGCTGGTTCTGGTACAGGCTGACCAGAGAATCCTACTAGAAGGGATCTCAAAGGACAGCTGGTCTAATCCTGTCATTTTACAAATGGGGAAGCTGAGGCCCGAAGAGGTTAAATGCTTTGCTCACGGTCATAAAAGTAGTGGACAGTAAAAGTCAGATTATGAACCTTCATCCTCTGACTCCAAAGCCTTTACATTACCACCACTGAGATCCTTGTTATTGAAGGGACCTCAGAGACTATTTTGTCTAACCCTTTGTTTTATAGATGAGGAACCTGAAGCTTGGGGTTGGTAAATATCTTGCTCAAGGTGACACAGATAGCAAACCTCAGAGGCAATATTCAAACCCAGGTCCTTTCAGTATAAAGACAATGAACTTTTCATAGTACTTGGGCTTAGACTTTATGCCTCTAGCATTCCTATTCTTTCCATCCAAATTGAACAGAATTTTTGCATTAATGAATAAACTCCACTCCATACAAGTCTCAGGAACCCAGGGACAATAGTGCACATGAAAGAAGTCTCTTGACCAAGGGTCAGGATGCTGGGCCTGACATCCAAAGCCTGTGGCAGAATTTAAATAACTGTATATCCTCTCTGTATCTGGAAGAGAAAGAAATTGGTTCCTGAGGGTTCAGCTCCCTAAAACATGAACCAAGTTAAGAGAACAAAAGAAGACTATGCTTTTAGAACCAACAGTTTTCAGAAGTGAATGTGGACTGCCTCCACA
This sequence comes from Bettongia penicillata ogilbyi, assembly GCA_023548195.1. Taxonomy (NCBI): domain Eukaryota; kingdom Metazoa; phylum Chordata; class Mammalia; order Diprotodontia; family Potoroidae; genus Bettongia; species Bettongia penicillata. The sequence continues at coordinate 19,325,070 of JAJHZJ010000292.1, forward strand.
AGAAGGCTGAATTCGACAATTTTAAATTGGATTATAGTACGGGCCCAATTGCTTCTTTCTTTCGTTGGTCCTTAATTTACTCTCCTATAAAATGAGAGTTTTAAACTGAGGTTCAGAACTTGGAATCTGTGAACTTGCTTTGTTTTTAATATTCTGATGATTGCATTTCAACATAATTGATTTCCTTTGTCATTCAATATATTTTATTTTATGCATTTAAAAACATTATTCCAGGAAGGTGTATATGGACTTCACCAGACTGCCAGAGAAGTCCATGACACACACAAGGTTGCCTCTGGTCTTAGGCAGCAGGGGAAGTGCACAGGCACGCACACACACGCACACGCGCACACACACTTTCATTTCTAACATTCTTCTGCCTCTGTGCTCTTAACATGGTCTCCTTCCTCCTTGGATAGTGTTTTCTCTTTCATCAAACTGTCATGGATGATGTTTACTTGAATACTTTTCCTCTCTCCCCTTAGGAGAACATAGGAGCTGTTTTGATTTGTCCCTATGCTTAGAAGAGTGCCTTACACAGAGCAGCCATTTAAGAAATAAGAACTGACTTATTCTAAAGCCTCTTCTAGTTCTGATATTGGGTGTTCTATGGTTGAAGATCCATCTTTAATAATATTATGGATTCTAAATTCCAGGGTCTCTCAAGGCTCTGTCATTTGGAATGCTCTGAGTAACACCCGAGGTCATGGTCATCTGAGGCATCCTCACATAATCCTTCAGACATCCGCAGCTGAAAAACTGTTCCAGGAGACTGTTTAGGCCAATTTATCCAAGAATGGAGCAGAATCAGCACACCTAGATGAGTAAAATGCTAATGCTCATGGGCTGAAACCAACAAATGTTAAAACTGTGCTTAAAGAATCCCATCTGAACCAGTAGAGCTGATGCCAGATACCTGTTTAATAAGTCAATTGCCTCACAAATCCAGGAGATGGTACCTGGAAAGCAGTGGTCAGAACTCAAAGAGCAGGCAGGCTGGCTGTGTTCCCTCTACTCTGAAAAGCCCTCCAGGAAAAGAAGGCTTTGGTCTCACCAGGGAATAAGGCTAGAAAAGCCTGTTTTCAAGCATTCTTCTATCCTTAAGAAAGAGTGCCCAGAGGTTTTTTTTTTTTTTTTTTTTTACAATTATTTAGGGGCAGTGATTTTTCAATTATGTGAGGTTATTGAAGCATTCTTTGTGTTTTTCATGAGAATGTCAGAGCTGGGAGAAACCCCAGAGGTCATCTGGTTCAACTCCCTAGTTACATAAAAGAGGAATTTCCAGGGATTCCCCAACATGGTGTTTAGGAGGCAGTCCACATTCACTTCTGAAAACTGTTGGTTCTAAAAGCATAGTCTTCTTTTGTTCTCTTAACTTGGTTCATGTTTTAGGGAGCTGAACCCTCAGGAACCAATTTCTTTCTCTTCCAGATACAGAGAGGATATACAGTTATTTAAATTCTGCCACAGGCTTTGGATGTCAGGCCCAGCATCCTGACCCTTGGTCAAGAGACTTCTTTCATGTGCACTATTGTCCCTGGGTTCCTGAGACTTGTATGGAGTGGAGTTTTTGTTGAGCTCCTTTGGACTAAGTTAAAAATCCAAGGCTCTAAGACACTGCAGCCTGGGAGAAACTATGTACAAACTCTTTCATGAAGATGTTCGGTCTGAAGTATGTACCTCATTTGAGATGAAAAGGAGCCCAGAGAACATCTAGCCCAAGTCCCTCATTTTGTAGAAAGGGAAAGCTAATACTTAGAGAGAAATGACTTAATTAGGTGATAGAATTAGTAATTGACCATGCTGAGTCTAAATCTCTAGTGCCCTGATTCTAAAGGCGGTTGCCCTAGCCAGGTTATAATCTCCTTGAGAACAGCTAATCTTCCACAGACATACCTAAGGGTAGGACTCACCAGTCAGCAAACATTTAATTAAGAACCTATTTAGATCATACACCTGGGAGCCAGTGGCACAGAAGAGCCTGGAACCCTGGTCACCTCACTTTCAGTCTTTGGTCGTTCCACTGTACCCCACCTCCACTCAGAGTCAGACTGAGGCATGAGTTGGCCCCTTCCAACTCTGAGATTCTAAAATTCCCTGAAGGTTTTAGATAGTTTAAGACACAGTTAAATAAATGCCTGTGCAGGTGAAGCTTCTTCCATTCTAGCACACACTCAAGAATTAATTGCTTCTTGACTTGTGCCATTGTCCCTCTGATAGACATTCCCTTAGTTCCAAGACACAGAGAGCCAAACACTGTACTCAAGGTTTGTATTCTTTCTCCCCAGAAGATAAACCCTGGCTTATGTGATCTCCACAGCTCTTGTTGAAAAGAAACCCAGTAGTAGGAGCACTGTTGACATTTTAGTGCCTTTGAGTCCATGACATGACCCTGGAAAAATACCAAAAAGCCAGCAAACTGTGGGAGGTCAGTGAGCCAGTGTACAGAGGGGAATGTTAGCAGATAAGGCAGGGGTGAAAAATCAAACTTTAGAGGACTTTAAATGCTAGGATGTGTCCTGTCCCTCTTATCACACATTCAGTCAGTTGTTGAGTCTCATTTTTATGTTCGAAATCTCCCTCAGATCTGGGACCTTCTCCCCATTCCCTAGTTCAATCTTCATTTTTTCTTCCCTAAACTATTAAAACATCTTTCTAACTGGATTTTCTATTCCTGAAATGGACATTATTCCTCCCTGGGCCCCTAGGTTGAGAGATATCTGTTAGGTTACTAGTAACTGGTTTTGTTGGGCCCCTGTCAAAACGTTATTCCCCTTTGGGTTGTGAAATATCTGATGAATTGTTAACAGTCATTTTTTTGTTTAGTCCATTTGCATAGTAACCACCTGTGCCCCCCCTAATGTTAGACCCCCCCGCTTGCCAGGCAACTAGCCCCCCCGCCTTCCTGACAACTACTGTATGTTGAATGACAACCAGTCTTTGATTGGGTACCTCTCCTGGCACCTGTTTTCTGTTGGGGTCCTTTGCCTAGTAGCACCCTGACAACCCCCTCTGTTTTGGGGGCTCTTGCCTAACAACAAGCTCCCCTCTTGCTCTGTCAGAACTCTGTTTGTTGTGGAAACTGCGAGGCTGTACCGAGTAGTGCCGAAATGCTTAAAATGCGCTCATCCACCTCAGTTCGGGGCTGTCTCCTCTGGGTCTCTCCATGAGGCAGCCGCCAGCCTGGCTAATAAATGATGCTCTCAAAATTCCTAATTGACTTTGCCTGTGAATTATGCTCAGTCCATCCATTTCATTCCCATTCTCAACACCACCATCTGAACCATCTTCCCAATATCTGATTTGGATAAAGTTATGTTTTTACTTCAAAGCAGAGCAAAAAATACAGCACCCCATTGCCAAATAATAGTTAACATTTACGTAATACTTTACGCTTTACAAATATTTTCTCTTTTTATTCTGATAACAACCCAGGGTGGTGGTGGTGGTGGTAATTGCTATTATTATTTCCATTTTATAAGTTAAGAAACTTGAAAATACAGAGTTTAAGTGACTTGCTCAAGGTCATAAAGTTAGAATCTGAAGCTCATTTGAACTCAGGACTTCTGAGTACAAATAGCTTCTAGGTCCATAGCTTTATCCACTGCATTGTCTAGCCTACTAAGCAAACTTTCAATATTTGACCATGGTATTTAAGGTCTTATACATTCTGACTCCAACCTACCTGATGATTTTACTTATATGAACCTTTACAGAGTCTACATTTTTATCTAAACCACATGAATCTCCTGTTCTCATTCTCATTCTAACCTGTCACATATCATATCTTAGCTCAAATTAAAATGGACTCCTTTTCACTGCTATGTACTGAATTTTCTCCTTTCCTTCAAGGCCCCCAGCTCAGATGTCACTTCTCCCATCAAGCCTTCCTTAATTCTCCCTCCATTCCTAAATTGAAAACAATCTCTCTTGTCCAATTTTTCATAGTACTCTATCTTACCCTCCTTTGACCTTGTGACATTCTACCTTGTAGTATAAATTCATTGAAGGTTGGGACTCTTTCATATTTCTTTTTTTTATCCTTAGCATCCATTCACAGTGCCTTGCATATGGTAGGAATTTCATAAATGTTAATTCAATTGAAGGGAAATAGTTCAAACTTTATCCTGTCAACAATAGGGAGCCATAGAACATTTTGACTAGAGGGCACAAGAGGATCAGACTTCTTCCTTCTCTAAATCAAGAGCATCTTTCTTCTCAAGGTCTAATAATATCTTCCCTACAGATTCTCAGGTTCCCTGTTGCTATTTAGTTAGCACTAAGTTAGTGAGGAACATGACTTCAGGGGGCAGATGATTTTTGTCTCTAAGTAAGCTGCCTCTAAAAACGAGGATCTTGAGAACTGCTGGAAAATTATGAACCACTAATCAGAAGAAAATTAATTTGCCACTATTTGGAAAAGGACCATGGAGTTAAACACTTGGCATCTCTTTATCCCAAAGACTAGCTAGTCCACCCCTCTTCTGGGGCACCAAAGAATGATGTCCTTCTGAACAATAAATTGCCCCCTCATAGTGGTGAGCTGAGATTCTATGGGCAAATCAGGGTTATCAAGTCCCATGTCTGAGGTGGCCTGGGGGCCCCTGTCTGTACTGCACATTCTCAGTTATAAGCCAATAGTTTTGAGTGCTTCCTATCTTAGCTTCCGTCATGAACCTAAAGACACATACCCCTGGGAGGAAATGAGCTGGATGAGCTGACTGGGTCCCACCCTCACTTATAAACAATCCCCACCTCCCCAGTTCCTTACTCATCCTTTATTACTGACCCTATGCATCAGTAGCTGTGCTCAGTAGGAACAGTCATCCTTACCTTAGCATACATGTGGAAGTCCTTAACTTAGGAGGTGCTATGGATTTTATATCAGTCCCACCTTTCCACCATGCTCTCCTTACCAGTGCTTTTCACACTGAGGTAGTAATACTAGTATTTTCTCCATTTCAGAGATGCGGAAAGGAAAAGCAGCATGGTGTAGTGACTAGAGAGCTGATTTTAGAGTCAGCTAAACCTGGATTCAAGTCCTGCATCTCTATCACATAATGGTTGGGTGCTCCTAAGCAAGTCATTTAACAACCCAGTGTCCTCAAGCTGCTCTCCAAGGTGGTAAGTTGCAGAGCTTTCTCAAGGAGTTTAGCCATGAAAGGGAGGAGAGGAGACTTAGTTAGTGAAGATGAAACAAGTGAGTACTTTATTAAAAGATTGGGGGGGATGGATTTGTAGGGGACCCACCTCACCAGGTGCCTCCTCCTCTTCTCCTCTCACTCTCTTCTTATCTCCACAATCCGGCTTCTGATTTCCTCACACAACTGAAGCTGCTCTCTCCAAAGTTACCCGCATCCTCTTAATTGCCAAATCCAATGGTCTCTTCTCAGTCTTCATCCTTCTTGACCCCAGTGCTTGGCAAACAGCAAGTACTTGCTGATTTATTTAACCTCTGTGAAGTCTTTTGTACCACCAATAACCACTTCTCCTAGATACCTTCTCCTCTCTAGGTTTTCATATCCCAGCTTTCTCCTTGTTCTCCTCCTCTCAGTCTGATGCTCCTTCTGACTTTCCTTTCCTAAATAGGAGAGGATGTTCACTAACCCTGGGTGTCCTCCAAGGTTTCATTCTGGGCCCTTTCCTCTTCTTTCTCAATGTTATCTTCCTCGATGATCTCATCAGCTTTGGCAGGTTCAGTTATCATTTCTATTCATGTTTTCTGATCTGTGTACTTAGGCCTAGTTTCTCTCAATCACTAGCCTAATGTCAACTTTTAGATAGCTCAAACTAAATTTTCCATAGGCATCTTAAACTCAAAGTGTCCAAAACTGAACTCATTGTCGTTTTCCCAAGATGTCCCTCCATCCTCCCAATCACTCAGGCTTGCCCCTTTACAGTCATCCTTGACTCCTCACTTCTACTCACTCTATATATTGAATCTATGTTAAATCTCATTGTTTCTACTTTCACATCTCTCACATACATCCCTTTCTCTCCATTTATAAAGCTACTACCCTAGTGCAGGTTCTCATTCCCTCATATCTAGACTATTGCAATAGCCTTCTGGTTGGCCTCTCTCCTTTAAGTCTCTTCTCCTTACGATCCATTGATGCAATTGAAATTTAACAAAAGGGTAAACTGAGACATCTCTGAATATTTATTAGCAGAGGCATGCCACCTGTCAATAAATGAGTCAGTGGATCATCTCCATTTATGCCAAAGACCCTGAGCAAAAGGACAGTTCCTTTTCATAGGGTTTGGGGAATACAGAACATAGAACAGAACAGGGTAGGTGAGATCATGGGATTAGGGGCAACATGACTAGTTACAGAGCTGAGGTTCAAGGAATGTTTGGCAATGGGGTTTAGAAATGATTCCCTTATTCTTTCATGAGAAGACGAAGTGCTCATTGTTTGAGTCCAGGTGCAAGATAGCAGCCCAGCCTTTTAGACAGCAAACCAGACATCCTTGAAGGCAAGGTTGATAGAAAAAGATAGCAGGCCCAACTCCCTTTCTGTTTACTTGCATTCTTCAAACTCTGTTAAATTCTTTGAGCAGGCACTTGGATTTTTAAACTTAGCCCATTATAGGCTAGCTGAACTCTAAGATATGTTCAGAGACAAAGAACCATGACTTAAGCATTTACAGGACAAAATCAATTACTTATAAGTAGGATCAATAAAAAAAAATGATATAGGATTGAACTTAATCTTCTCGTCAGTGGCTCCTTATTATCTCCAGATCACAAAGAATACCCTCTGACTTATAAAGCCCTCTACAACCTGATCCCTTCCAAACTTTCCAATCTTCTTATACTTCCACATACTCTGTGATGAGGGGACACTGGTTTCTTTACTGTTCCTCACATATGACATTCCATTTCCTGATTCCTTTTCACTGGCTGTCTCCCATTCCTGGAAAGCATTTCCTCTTTACCCTTGCCAACTGGCTTCCCTGGCCTCCTCCAAGACTCAGCTCAAATCTTACCTTCTGCAAGAAGCCTTTCTCAGTCCCCCTCCTCTATCCCCCCTTCTCATGCTTTCACTTTGAAATTATGTTGTATTTATACTATCTATAGCTTAAATGTACATCATCATTTGCATGTTGTCTTCCCCCATTATGACGTGTGCTCCTTGAAGGCAAAGACTGTGTTTTTGCCTGTTTTGGCATCCCTTGAGCTTAGCATCAGTGGCTGGCACAAAGTAAGTGCTTAATTTATGCCTGCTGACTGACTGACTCAAGGTCATAATGCCATAAGATCTCCTGCCTAGCCAGGATATCCTGACTCCAGATTTGGGGCTCTATCATTCTATTCCACGCCACCTAGATTCACAATGGACAGCACCATTTGAGACATGACTACATACAGTCCTGAATCACTCACTCATTTGTATATCTCTTATCTCTCCAAGTAGTAACAACTACTAGTAATATTTAGATAGTGCTTTACAGCATGCAGTTCTTCACATTCACTATGTCAATTATTCCTTATGAGAACTCTGGGTGGTAGGCCGTGTTGGAGGTCACTCATTTCAGTTGTGGCTGATTCTTCCTGACCCCATTCTTGTAGTTCAGGCATTTTCAGTCATATCTGACTTATTTGGAGTTTTCTTGGCAGAGATACCAGAGTGGTTTGCCATTTCCTTTTCCCTCTCATTTTAGAGATAAGAAAACTGAGGTGATTAGGTTAAATGATTTGCCTAGGATCATACACACATACACACACACACACACACACACACACACACACACACATGCATCCGCACGCACAGCTATTAAGTGTCTGAGGTTTGGATTTGAACTTAGAAAGATGAGTCTTCCTGACTTGAGGACTGGCATGCTATCCACTGTGCCACCTACCTGTCCCATGGTAGGTCTAAAGCAGCATCAATTCTCCCCATTTTATAGATGATGGAACTGACACTAAGAAAAAGGAAGTGACTTACTCTCTAGGTCATATAGTCAACAAATGGTAGAGCCAAGATTTCTATACGAGGTACCTAAGTGGCAAGGTGGATAGAGTTCTGGGACTTGAGTTCAGAAGACCTGGGTTCAAATCCAGTGTCAGACACTTACTAGCAGTATGACCCTAGGAAAGTCACTTAACCTCTGTCTGCCTCAGTTTCTTCAACTATAAAATGGAGGTAATAATAGCACCTATTTCCCAAGGTTGTTGTGAGGATTGAATGAACACAGCAGGCATGTAATAAACACACAATAAAAGCTCATACCCACCTCTCCCATCCCCCCAGCCAGATCTAGTGCATTATCCCTTATACCAAGCTACTTACTCTATACCAGACTGCTTCTCCAGTGAGATTACAACTGTTTAAGTGATACAGCGATGCATTTCCTTCATCTGCATCCTCTCACCTAGAGTTTGGTACAATGTTAGACACATAATAGGTGATTGAGAGACACTAGGAAGCTTGAATGAATGATTTGGGGGCATACTTCAGTTATAGGGGAAGATATCATCAACCACAAACTGCCCCTTGTCATCACGGTTCAAGGCCAAATCTTGGGCTAGAGGACAAGCAAGCGGCCAGTTTCAAAGTTCTAATCATATTGAGGTGGTGGGAAATGTGGGTACAATGCTTTTGTCATTGTGTTTCCTCTTCCTCTGGTCCTCTAGGCCCTTGACATGAAATAAGATCAGTACTGTATGCCAGAAAAAGAACTAACCTGGGAATATGGAGCCAAGACTTTATTTGCAACCAGTGTAAACTTAGAGTCACTCAACTTTCTCTGGGCCCCCTTTCTCTCATCTATAAAATGAAAGGGTTGAACAGGAGGATTTCTAAGTTCCTTTCTAATGATAACATTCCATGTTATAAGGTTCTTTCCAGCTCTGACATTCTACAATTCTATGTTGTAATGTCCTCCTCAGTTCAAACAGCCTGTGTTCTATGAGTGAGCATCATTTCTTGGGCATGAGGTTCACAGACTGAGGGGCAGTCACTTTACTGTATAAGCAATGGGGAACCATACAAGAGTTTTGAGGAAAATGATGTGATCACCTGTGCAATCAAGAGAGGACTTCCAGAGTTGTCAAATTCCAGAGGTAGTACAAACATCAGGATGACTGTGATAGCCCAGAATGCAGTGGATAACCTCAGAATCTTTAATGTCTGACCAGGCTCTAAGCGCTCCACAATGCCTGCTTTAGTCACCTTCATGGTCACTGGAACCAATTGTTCTCATCCACCCATTGCACTTTGGGAAAGTCTTCATATGCTTAAGCAAATATCCCTCTAACTCATCAATGACCTGTTGGCTCTCTTCAACCAGGTTTAGCCCCTCTGCTGTGATGGTTTACTGGGGTGTCACTACTGCACCGGCATAGCTTCTTGCAGAGTTAAGAATTAGGTGAGATTTGGGTGGCAAGTAGACACCAAAGATGGATGAGCAACCCTGAAAAAGACTCAGCAAGCTCTCACACCAGAGGCTCTAGTCCTCCCTCAACACCCCATACACAAATACTAACTTAATCAAGAGTTATTTCTTTTATAGTGCAAAAATTGATAGGAGGAGGAAGCAATTTTCTATGTGAGATAATTCAGAAACGCACTCAACTGAATTGATGTCATTTGACTGGCAATAAGTTTCATTTCATGTTTTAAATTGTGCAACTCTGCCTCACTCAAATCCAATTCACACACAAGTCAAGACATCATCCTGTGATTTCACTGGTCCTCTTTGGAAATGAAGGACGAACCACTACGACATGAGATGACTAGCTAAAAGTACAGGGTAGATGGGAAGAGAGACATTAGAGGCAGGGAGATTAGTTGAGAGAAAATGGTCCTTTTGGGCAGTATGCTGGGCCTAATTAAGATGTGGCATAGGTAATAGAAAGAATGACTTAGAACCCACCTTCACCCCCCCAACACCCCCCTCCTCCCTCCAATCATCGTGAGGTTCAGTGGTAAATACAGTGCTATAATTGACTACTTGCTGTGACGTTGTTCTCTGTCTAACAACCACTAATAGCAGGAACATTAAAATTTATCAGCCATGCACTCTAACAGAGCAAAGATTTAGGCACAATGTTAGATAACTGGGAAAACTTGGGTAAAACCTGCTACCTAAATATATGAGCTTTTCTTCTTATTAGAGACTGAATATCCAAACAGAAAATCTAATTTTAAAAAGGAATGAATATCCTAATAATACCTGACATTGGTAAAGTACTTGACATTTCTAATGTGCTCTCTCATTCATGATTTCATTTGGTCTCATTTAGCACATAAAGCATGTTTACATAGTACCTTTATTTTAACTTCTGCCCCACCCACACCTCAAACAATTTTTATCTATATTCAATCACGTGTTAATTTCTCATAAAATAAAATAAATTCAGGCAATCATTTTCAGGGTCATAAAAAATATATAGCCACTGGAAGCAACCTTAGAATATAGGCTATATAGAATGTCAGGGCTAGAAGAGATCTTAATAGCGGAATACAATAAGAACTGACATTTATACAGTGCTTTAATGTTTGCAAAGTCCTTTATATATTATCTTCAGTGACCTTAGACATTAGACTGTCAAAGCTGGAACAGCCCTTAGAACAGAGAAGGTTAGATCTGAGAGAACTCTTAGAATACAGGACATCGAATGTTAGAACCAATATGAACTTTAGGATACAGATTGTTCAGTCTGGTACCTTAGAACAAAGAATAGAAAAAGCAAGATCTGGAAATAGGTCATGCACAGCCTAATATCATTCCCAAAATGACTTTCAGCTTTGATTTAATTGCAATTTGTGGTCTTTTAGTTTAAAAGTATGGATTGTTGAGTTATGCCTAGTATTTTAAATTTTATTTATGTTTGATGAATTTAAAATTGTCCTTTATGAATGAATATTCAACAAATGTTCACCTTTAAAAAAGTAAAATTCCCTAGGTGCATAGCCTATTGAAATGTGCTGTACTGGAAGGGAATACTAAAGTGTAAGCATTATGAGGACAGACTTGGAATCTTATTGAAACTTACTCTATGTGAGATAATCCAGAAATGTGTTCAAGTGAATTGTGGAATTCAGTGGTACTGTATGTAACCTCTATACATACAGTATGCTCAAAGCAATGTTTGTTGAATAAATGAGCAAATGAATTTTAGATCTTTTTACAGAGAAGGAAACTGAGGTTTATCATTCTTTTCCATTCTCCTGTGGGTTTTTTCCTCTTTCTCTTAGTTCTGCTTGCTCTTTCTTTTTCAGAAATACAACTACAGGAATGGACATTTCTGCCATCTTAGAGATTTTATAATCAAGAATATCATTCTTCATTCTTTCTTTTTCTTCTTTCCTTTCAACATTTGGTTTTGAAGTTTAGACTGTAATATTTCAAGCCTGTTTCTCCCTGCTCACTTCTATCTAAGTTCTGCTTTCACTTTTGTCTCCATGTGCTCATTTAGGAAGAAATATTTTAATGGTCTCTCTGTTGTGACTTCGTGATTGTTATTGTCCTTGGTTGCAGTGTTTGTTTATATTTCCTCTATATCTGTTGTCTGGGGTGTTTGAAAAGCAAATAACTTTTTTTCTAGTAATGTTTTAAATACTTTTTTTTAATTGAATATCTTTTTCCAATAATGGAAGGCTCAGACTTGCAGGGTAGGTCACCTTGGTTAGTGTCTTAAGTTTCTTTGTTCTTTGAAGCATGTTAATCCATTCCTTCCTGAAGTTTCTAGCGGGTGCAGAATAATCTTGTGTTATTCGGATTTCCTGTCCTTGATATTTGAAGGTCTTTCTCCTAGTCAACTGCAGAATTTGTTATTTGTCAGTGGTTAAATTGAACAACTCCAGTATGGGTCTTGCAGTTTGTAATATAAGGGTTTTTAATTTTTCTGGTGGCAATCTGTGAATTCTTTCAATTATCACTATTTTTTTGTGTTCAAAAATTCTTGGGTGTTTTCCTGTATTGTTTCTTGCATTATAATGTTCTGACTTTTTGGCTTGTACTTTTCTGAGAGACTTATAATCCCTAAGTCATCTCTACCCATCTTGACTTCAAGATCAATGTGGTTTGGCTTGCATGGAAATCTTTCTTTAAACATTATTGCTTTTCTTCTCAATTGGCACTTAATAAGTCACTGGACTCAGATGGCTCTGGAGGAGAAGTGAGGCTGGTGACCTGCACAGCCCTCCCTCACTCAAAACAAAGTCAAGTGTTAAGTCACATCATCATTTCTCTGATGGCATGGTCTTCTTTGGCAACGAAGGACGAACGCAACAATAAATGCTAATTCCCTTCCCTTCTTCCATTTCCAGTTCTAGGTGCATCTAGTTTGAAAGTCAGAATTCTCAGAGTTAAACCTCAGTTTTGCTAATTACAACTTAATAAATGAACAAGTCAGTACTCTATGACCCTCAGTTTGCTTACTGTTACCAGATTAGGCTGACTCTGATGTTTCCCTTAAGATCTATGATCCAGGAGAAAAAGGGAAGATATCCGTATGACTCATTCACATTTCTACAGTGCTTAGCAAAGTGATTTCTTCTTATCATCCCTATGAGACCAGGGTTACAGCAACTGTTAAATTCATTTTGTGTAGGAAGGAGAGCAAGGGTTCAGAGCTACGATCTCACTAGTGAAGGGAATCACTAGTGAAGCAACTTCCTCTCCCAATGCAGATGAGCAACCACTTTGCAACATCTAGTCCTGGAGAGTTTCCTGGGGTGCTTGAGAGGCTGTGACTTCCCAGGTCATGTAGTATGTGTCATAGGCAAGACTTGAACTCAGGCCTTCCTAATCATGTCACTTCATCTTCCAGATGAGAAAGTGGGGATCACACAGGTCATAAGGGAGCCAGTGAGTAGCAGGGCCAGGGATTTGAGCCTAGATCTTCTGACCTGGGGTCTCTCCCTCTCACCATGTTTCTAGGTATTTCCAAATTATCTGAGAGTTTGGCAAAATAGAAACAAAATACATAAATATTTCACTGAATTTTTGTGTGGCTATAATCAGACTGAGAAATCTGTCTAGTACTATGAAGGCTCTTTCTGAATTGACCCACTGATTCCATCACTGAGAATAAATAGTGAGTTATTAAAAACAAAGAAAAAAGGTCTATCAAAGATAGCAACATGATATATAATTTCAAAAAGCTCAGGAACAACCAAATGTCCAGCAGTGGGGCTGGTTAAATAAATTATAATGCATTCATGTGATGGAATATTATAAAGAAATTAAGCATAGTGAGCATGAGGAAAATGAAGAAATTAGGCAAAGGACTTCATGAACTAAAGCAAAGAAAAAGACAGCAGCAACAGCAGCAAAAAGTGTATCCAGCTATGACAACATGGGAGCAAAATGAAGAAGAAGGAATGGCCAACAAACCCAATGAGGATTCACCGAAGAATTATTATAAGACATTGAAATTAAATTATTAAAATCAGATAGCTACTAAGCAAGTTTATCTGGCTGTGTTGGTGCTTAATATCAAAATGTTTTAAAAGAAAACAGTTATCCCTTCCACATTGCAAAGTTTAGGGGTACAGCATCCCCATGATCTGGAAAATCTGCATAAACACTTTTGGCCTTCCCTTCGTACCAGAGAAGAAGTCTGAATTGTTTCTTTGTCTTTCATTTTTTTAGTATCTTCTTGTAAAATTTGGGCTCATATTACATAATACTATACATTTTATTCATTTCTGAGTTTCTAAACTTTTTCTGTGTCATCTGTGGCTTCCACAAAACTCCCTCCAAGATGCTGCTTAGAAGGTTTGCAGGTGGATTAGGGCCCCAAAGTACTTGCTTGGGTTCACCACGTACTAAGCATGCCTCTCTGGACCTCTAATGTGTATGCAGTGATATTATAGGGATCTTGGCTTTTTATGGTTTCATCTCAAAGAGCCTCACACAAAGCAATGTCCTGGTACTCAATTTATCTAACTGGGAAGGATACCTGAGTGGAGGTGAGTCTGCTTGAAGCAAAAAGGAATGAAGGAGAGCCCCATAAATGGGCAAGGGTAAGGGGGGTGGGTAAGGAATCCAGAGACTGGGAAGCTACTAATAACCCTTAAATTCATCTCTTCATTTTAATTCAAAGGGTGTAATGAGGGTAGATGGCAGGATGGAAGATTATGTTCAAACTGTCATCTCTTCTCTCACCAGCTGTGACTCCATCACCTCCCCAAAGGAAGCTTGACGCAGTCCTGAGACCCAGTCTCCACTGTCAGGAGAGATCTGACCCTTGGACTGGACTGAAGGATAAACCAGAATGAGAGGACATCAAGGACCAGGAGAACTCATGTTCTGAGCTTGATTTTGGACTTAAAAAACCCTGAACAAGGTTCCTTCCTTCCCACAATAAGACATCACTCCTCCCCCAATTCAAATCAGAACCTGATGATTAAGTTTTCTAAAATTAGTGAACTCAAACACTAAGATATCCTCTACACTGGCAATATTTCATTTGGTTGACATTTCCTGAACAGACTCAGTTAACCCAGAAACAATCCACTTCATAACTACAAACACAAACCAATTTGAGCCACCATGTTGGGGAAATTTCATGACTGAATAAATATTAGCAAGTAGGGTCAATAGGTTCAGAGGTAGCAAAGACCTCTGAGGTCACCTAGTCCAATCCCATGGTTTTACAGATGAGAAAACTGATGCCCAGGCATCAGTCCAGGCTTGTTTAAAGTCACAAGGGTTGTTGTGGTTGTTTGTTCTTTGTTTTTAAAGAATGGGATGATGTCTTGACCTGTGAGTGAATTGGACTTAAGTGGAGTAGAGTTGTGCAGTCATCAACCTCACGCTTTCTCTTCCAAAGTCATTGAAGTCCAGCAGCAAAAAAAAGTCAAGATGGCTGACGATGGTCCAGGATGCAGGGTTGACCTTGGCATCTTCCATGTTTGACCAAGCTCTAAGCACTCCACAGCACCTGCTTCATCCTCCATCATGGCCGTTGGAACAAACTGTTCTCATCTGCCCATTCCGCTGGGGTGGTGGTGGGGAGGGGGGGTAAAGTTTTTGGTGTTTAGGGTGGATGGCCCCCAACTCACCGATGGGTTTGAGGTCCATTGGTTACCCTCATCTTGGTTTAGCCCGTCTTCCAAGATGGCTTACTGGGCTATGACTGCTGCGCATGCTGCAGCTTATTGGAACCCCAGGTGAGAGCTGAGTGACCAGTTGGATACTCAAGGTATACAAACACAAAGCAGCAGAAGCAGGGTTTAAATTCAGGCCTTCTGACTCTAGGTCCAGTGCTCCTGTCACTGCATGGCACTGCTTCTCTTTGAAGATCTGGGTTCTACCCTAACTTGCTATGTGACCTTGGAAGATCCTGTTTCCTGACCTAGAACATGACGGAATGGATGAGGATAGTTCTAGAGTCCCTTACAACTTTGACCTTTTGCGATCCCATCATTCAGGACTAGGATCATGAACAATCCTCAGGGCCCTACAATATGGCATAGGACGTATTTGGAGTTGATGACTTGGGTATAATTTCTAGCTCTGCTGCTTACCAAATGTCTATCCTTAAGCAAGACACTTCACCTCTCTGGGCCTCTGTTTTCTCATCTACAAAAGAAAGGAGTGATTTGAATGTGCCTCTGAGGATCCTTCCACTATGATCCTTGTTGGTCATATCTATTGCATCATGCTTCTTCCCCAATGGAATGACTATCTCCTTTGCCTATGGACACCTGGCAAAGAAAATCCATTTCACATCCCAACAGGAGGCATGGGATATTTGTTTTTAATTGGGCATTTCAAGCACCATCATAGCTCATGATAGAAAGCAGAAAATACTTCCTTTCTTTGGGAAGTTGCAAAGATAGGGGAATAATAAATGAGGAGGACAGAGAAAATACATCTTTTCATGCTGCCTGGCTGCAGTTGATTTTCCAAAGAGCCAGAAATAAAATCGGACCCATGATGTTTATAAAGACGTGAAATAAACGAGATGATTAAACAAACCCAGAACACTACTCTCCTGCTAAAGGAATTAAAATGTTTTCTCATTTTTAAAAGATAGAGAAAGGGCCATAAGAGAATGTCTGAGGGTTAAGGAAACTGTTATGAAAATGAGATTTATATGCCATGAGCTGTTCACAGCTCTGTCCCTGGAGTGTGAAATTAGTGACTGAAGAAAGATTTCACAGGAACTTAATCTGAGCGTAAGGCTGCTGCAGAGGATTTGCAATTTGGGTCCCTCTGCCAAATCCTCCCTATTTGCAAGCTGCTGTAGTTATTCATGCAAAACAACAGATAATCAGGAGTGTCTTGGACTTTTTTACATTTATATTGAATGAAGCTTCTTTGCTTCCTATGAGTGTGTAGCTAATGCTGCCTGAATGGACAGCTCTCATCTGTGCTCAACTCTGAGAGTCAGGAAACTTTAGGGAGACCAATTTTATCCCCTAAACATTTTTACAAGGCCCTTAGAATTGAATACAATGTGTAGAAAACAAAAATGAACTTTGAATTTACACATAAAAATATTCCATGGTCAAAAGAGGAACATCTGTTTAGAATCTGTGGTGTAGTAGAATAAGCCCTGAACTGACTAGAAGTTAGAAGACAAAACCCATCCATTCTAGCCTCAGTTAACCCCTCACACCATCAGAGCCAGCTGCTTTCCTTCCTTCAGTCACTCTCATTTTTCTCACCTGTAAAATAAAAGAAATGAAGTAGTAGTCCTCTAAATACTCCCTTTGACCCCTGACATCCTCTGTTCTGTAATTTAAGGTCCTTTCCAGTTCTGACATTCTGCATTCTATGTTTGAAAGCCTCTTCCAGCAATGACATTCTATGTTCTATAGCCCATGGTCCCTTCCCAGCTCTGAAATTCTGTGTTATGGTCTAAGCTTCTTTCTGATGTTCTCTGTTCTAAGGTTCCTTCCTGTCCTGTCAGTCTGGGATTTCATGATTTTCAAACTTCTCATCTGCTGTGAGACAGGGAGTGCAAAACCTCATTGTTCCTATTCTACAGATTAGCAAACTGAGGCTCAGAGATGGGGAGGTGACTTGCCCAAGGTTGCTCTAGGAAATGACTGAGCTGGAACTCAAATAGGAAACTTCTGATTCCAAATTTATGGCTCTTTCCACAATATCACATTTACCTATCTTGATATAATTCCTATATAACTCCTATAGAAGATCATAGAGTGAAAACTGCAAGGGACCTTAGAGACGTTTTTAGTTCCAATCTCTCATTTTAAAAATGAGGAAAATGAGGTTTAGAGAATCTAAGTGATTATCTAGATGCACATTTTTGTGATGTTGTGGTGTCCCTTTTTCATATGGAATGGGAAAGTATTTATTGAGCACTTACTGTACTAAGGAAGCCCTGGGGAAACAAAAAGACAGTAGAGATAGGCCTTGCTCTCAAGGATTCATGTTCTAATGGAGGAAAACAACACATAAAGAAGGGTCTGTGTTTATATTCAATTCCTACCAGAAGAAAAGGCCAGGTAGTATTTAGGTAGATGGTAAGTCCCTGGGGACATTGGGGAGCAATGGCAAGAGAATGGTGGGTCCAAGAGTTAGAGTGAAGTGGGACTTTGGGATACCTCCCAGCAGAGGTAGGGATATGTGACCTAGCATCCATCTGACAGTGAGTATCTAACACCTGGTGGAAACTTAGCAATAAGACAGTGAGGGTTAGTTGGGGAAAGGGAAAGCCTGAAGTTTCCTTGAGTGGCAGCAGGTGATACTAATCTGTTTTCTGGACCTCTAGCTATTGGCCTAAGTTAGGGTCGGGGGAAGCACCTAACTCCCTACTCTGCAGGCCTTTGTTGTTCAGTTATTTCAATTGTGATCCAATTTGGGATGTTCTTGGAAGAGGTACTGGAGTAGTTTGCCACTTCCTTCTCTGGTACATTTTATAAATAAACAAATTGAGGCAAACAAGGTTAAGCGACTTGCCCAGGGTCACACAGGTAGTAAGTATACTCGGGAGACAGGAGGTGGTTAATCCCAGTCTCAGATTTCCCACTGAAGGATGCAGAATTTTTATTGATCAAAATTTTAAAATATTTTTATCCCATAGAAACAAATGATACATGGTAGGTATGCATATATTTACCAATTATGGCTTGCATGGAAGAAAATATAAAGGATGAGTATGACCAGAAAAGAGAGGAGAGGGTGAATGGAGAAAGAAGAGTCCAAGTTTGGACATGCTGACTTGGAGGTGCCATGAAGGAAACTAGGTATTTTAAGAACTAGGGGGATAAATGGAAGAAGAGGACTGGATATATAAATTTGGGAGGCACATGCATAGAGGTGATTATTGAAGCCATTTGAGTAAGATAAAATCACCAAAGAAAAGAATGGAGAGAGCTAAAATGGTAGATGTAGGGTAGATCTTTAAGTGATACCTGGATGGGAGGATACTAGCTAATAGCTAGAATTTACATAATTTGCAAAGCACTTAACAAATATCACATTTGATCCTTGCAACAATCCCTGGAGGTAGGTACCATTATTATGCCCATTTTACAGATGAGGAAACTGAGGCAGATAGAAGTTAAGTAGCTTACCCAAGGTCACATAGGTAGTATCTAAAACTGGATTTGAATTCAGATCTTCCTCACTCTGGATCCAAAATTTTATCTACTGTGCCACCTAGCTGGCAATATATCAGTGAAAAAGGCCAAGAAAGAAAGTGTCAATTTGGAGGAGAACCAGGAGAAAATATCCAGAAAAAGGTCATGACTGACAATATCAAATGGTACAGAGAAGTCAAGGTAAATAAGGACTGAGAAAAACTCATTAGAAATGACAAAATGTCCTTGGAAAGGGAAATTTTAGGAGACCAGTATATTAAAAATTGGAGCTATGAAAAGTGGAATGAGCTTTCTCAATAGGTAGTGGGTTCTCTCTCCTTTCCCTGTAGTGGGAGTTTTTCAAGGAATAGTTGAATGACCCCAACAGATCTAGGAAAGGGTGACCTTTACTTCGGGAGGTTGGGTGCAGAAGACTGCATAACCAGTTGGCAAGGATGTTATAGAAGAGACTGATTCAACTAAGGCTGGATCAGATGACATCTGAGTGATCTTCCAACTCTGAAATTCTGTGATTCTAGTGAGACCTTAACATGTCTGTAGGCGTCAGAGAAGGAGTCAATGGAGAGAAAAAGATGGAAGGTGAGGGAGAAACAGAGTAATTGAGGGAGCAAAGTGCCAGAGGGGATAACAGAGATCATCATTAAGTACACAAATAGAGGGTTAATGGCAAAGAGGCGCCACTTCATTGTCTAAAATGGGAGGATCACTGATGGAGTGATGGAAGGGACTTGAAAGGCCACCTAATTCAATCCCTTCATTTCACAGATGGAGAAAATGAGACCCAAAGAGACTGAAGGACTTGCGTAGGATCACACAGGTGTTAAGTGACCGAGGCTTCTATCCAAGGTCCTATGACTCCAAAGTCAGGGATCTTGTACTATGTTACTTTTCAAGATGGTGGGCATCATAGAACATAGATAAGGTTTGGGGGGGGTGAAGCACAGGAGATGATGAAGGTAATAGGATAGAAGGTTGTGTTCTGAGGGAGGGAATAAGATAGAATCAGGGGCTTGAAAAACAGTTTGGAACAGTTGCTAAAGGGAATATGATAGAGGTTCAAACAGATATGAGTAAAATAATTAGTCTGCAGTGATGAGGGCCTATTTGAGGTAAATGACCTGAATTTGTAGTGGATCCAGTCAGGATGACTTTATAACTCCTTCCAAAAGTGGTTGTCAGTTTAAGAATAGGAGTGGAAAATGTAGATTGTGGGACAACCCAGGATTAGGGAATAATTAAAAGAATGGGCGAGAATGAGAACAATGTACATGTCAAAGGTGGAGGATAGTACCATGCTGAAATGACTATTGGGTAGATTGAAGGGAGGGAAGTGAAGGCAGAAAAAAGATGATGGATGCCTTGAAGCCGTGACCTTGGGGCTGCAGGTTCCCCATCCCTGATACCATTCCATCATCTTTTTCATATATTTTCATGATATTTTATATTATTTCATATAATTCCATCATCTGTTCAATAGATGCTGATACAATGAATGAAGGAGTCAAAACCTATGGTCAATAGACCTAAACTTCTCTCTCATTCCAATATTGCTTTATAGTCAGATTACAAAAGCAGAGGTAGCTCAGATTCGGGGTTAGTGTTTCTTAAGATATCCCTTATGGTTCAGATTATATATAGGGGAAAAGGCAGTCAGGTGACATTTCTTTCTGGTAGAGATACTCACCTTTGGCAAGTCTAGTTACCTGATCGACTCTCCTCATTTGCACTTGCATTCCCCATTCTTGTGTGTGTGCTTATGGAAAGTCTCCCTCATTGGTTATACTGTAAGCTGACAGAGGTGAAAGCCTAAGTAAGGAGACAACTAGGGGCTGGTTGATGATGTCTCTGACTCACAAGGTCAATGATAGCTGTGTCTTTTATAATACTTTCTGAGATCCTGCATTTCCTCAGGTGGGTTTCTGTCAGAGATGATAGAACTCTGACATTTATTCCAAGATTGTGGGATAAAGAACTAGATAGTAAGCTTGTTAAGTCTACAAGGTAGATGGAGTAACTAGCATATCAGGGAACAGTCATGCATACTGATCTCAAGAGGCTAGAACACTGAGTCAGAACTAATAAAAGGAAATTTGATAGGGATAGAAGTGTTATCCTTGGCTGGAAAATTATCCTCACAAATGCAATATGGAGAAGGCATGTCTAATTAACAATTCATTTGCAAAAGATCTGGGGGTGTGAGTGGGATGCAACCTAAATGTAAATAAATAGTGTGATACAAACAGCCCTAATGCTAATGCTGTCTTAGGCTATATTAAGAAAGAGATCTAAGACTGGGGAGATAATAATACTCCTGTACGAGTGTCTGGTTAGACTATATCTGTAATGTGTGCTGGTCACCATGTTTTAGAAGTACACCAATAAGCTGCAGAGCATAGAGGAGAGAAACCAAGGTGGTGGAAGGCCTCAAGATTATGCCTTAAAAAGATGTGTTGAACTGAGGATATTAGTCTGGTCTTTGGGAGTCCTCTGGGAGGACAAGATAGTTGAATTCTGTAACTGGAAGGGTTGTCACAAGGAAGAGGGATTTGATTTGTTAGGCCTCTAGAAGGCAGAGACAGGAGTTGCAAAGAGGCAGATTCAGCTTTGACAAAAGGAAAATTTTACAAGCAATCAGAGCTAACCCAAGTCTCTGGAAAAATCTTTCTGAGCTGGCTTTCAAACTGTATTCTACTTTCTCCCTTCTCTCCTCAAGGCAAAGCTAGATGACGTCAATACTTTTGGCAAGGTTTCCTTTATTCTGGGTAGAGGAGTGCTGTTTCAACTGAGCAATTCCATCAATGAAGGAAGAGAGTGTCTTGTTGGGGGCACTATCACCGTTTGAAGTCCAAAATGTATTTAGCTACACTTTTTATAGTACCAAAGAACTGAAAAGAAAGCATATGCCCCTAAATTAGGGAAAGACAAGTCAGTAGTGGTACATGAATGTAATGGAATATTATTATTCAATGAGGAATAATGAATATAGAAAAGTATGAGAAGATGTCTATGAACTGATTTAAAAAAATGAAGTAAGCAGAACCAGGAAAGAAGATACTATGTCTACAACAATGTAAATAAAAACAAACCAGGGTCAGTTCAAATGTGTCCTTCTATAGGAGGCCTTTCCTAGACTCCCCAGTGACTAGAGCCTTCCTCTTTGATATGACCATCTATCTACTCTATCTGTATTTTGCATGTACCTAATTATTTATTCAGTGTCTCCTCTCCCATGTCCCACCTTCACAATAAAATGTGAAGTCCACAAGAACAGGAACTGTGCTTAGCACAGTGCCTGACACACAGTGGTTAACACATGTTTGTTAACAGATTGACTGAAACTGCTGTGAAATGCTAATGACCAAGCAGATCAAGGTTCCTTGGTCATTTAGAGGTAGCTATACCACAAATGGGCCACGGTTACCATCATACTGACAGAGAGGTTTTTAGGGAATGTCGCTGGGGGAATTGAGCCAAGGCTTGAGCATCTCATGTCAGAGACACCATAGAAGGTATCTATCACCCAGGCTCTTTGTTTGTGTGACTTTCTATCAGAATCTCAGCCTTCTTGATGACAGACTTGGCTGCAGTGAACATTGCTGGTTATTTACATGGAAGATTTAGAAATGAATAACTAATGAACTCCTCTCTCAATTCTGTATATTAAAAAGGAAAAAAAATCCTCTGGGTACTCCAATATTCCCTGTTACATTTTACTGTCTCATATTTCTCAAAAGTGGGACTCTCAAGCTTTATGACAAATAGATTAAAATTTTGTCTGACTTGGTTTTCAATTCTCTTAGGCACATAGAGTACGGTCATTTCAGGCTACAGCTGCCTTTCATGAGACGCAAGAGTTATAAAAGAGGGTCCATGTCCTCTCCAAGGTATAACGTTGACATCCAATGTTTTATCTGTCCCAGATAATTTAATTAAGGAAAGGTTCCATTGTTCTAATAAAGGTAAACTGTTCTTCATAGAATGTTCAGACTAGAGAGCTATTATTTGGAATGTCAGAAGAATGGGCTTTCTGCTCTGACAGTGACCCCCTGGTATACTTCTTGAACCTTCTGCCAGGTGCCTTAGGTTGATGGAGGTAGCGGCACTTAGAACGCAGGGCAGGGAGTTAGGAGACCTGGGTCTGAGTTCCAGCTCTGCTATTAACTCATTGTATGATTCTGGGCAAATAACCTATGAAGTCCAGGCTTCAGTTCTCTGCTCTATGTAATAAAGGAATTAGAGTATATTCTTTCCTAATTCTGATAATCTGTTTGAAGGTCCCTTTCAGATATAACATCTAGGTTTTGTGGTTTCTTTCAGTATGTTTCCAGGTCCTTCCTGAAACCAATATTTTATCATTACAGAAAATTATGACTAGATGGTATATTTTTAAACCAATGTCAAAAATGAATTAGGTGCACCTAGGGTTTATATGATTATAAATATATAAATATTCATGTATATACATATATTCTATTTCTATTTTTAGAGATGGAAGGGAACGTAGAAGCCCCCTAGTCTAACATCCTCATTTTATAGATAAGAAACAGAGGCACAGAGAGATTAAGAGAATGGACATTGATTATATAGCTACAGAGTATCTACAGGGGATTTGAACCCAGATGTCTTCCTGATCCCATAGGCAGTCCCAATGCATTATGCCATCCTGTCTGCTAGGTGACCACTAAAACCTCTATAAATGTTAAGATGCTTCAATTGCATGCTACTTGCAAATGCAAATGGATCTTGCTTTAGGCAGTAGGAGTATGCCCCCATAGTTGTGTCTAAATAACATTTTTTAATAAATTGAATTGCATTTTAGGTATACTAGGAGAGTTTCCATTTAAAGGAATCCCACAGTGCATCCTTTTGTAAAGTCCCTTAATTGATCTATTTTGTAAGTTTGGAGTTTTATACAAAGAGTTGTCTTAAAGCAGAGTCTTTGGGTAGAGTAAAGACTATTTATTCCTTATTGTATTCCCTAGGGATTAGAGTGCCCATCAGGGTAACAATAATTTCCCCCAAAGCATCAGTAAGCAATGGAAAAACAGTGGCTATTCATGCTTAAATTTCTTTTGTTCATTTTGGGGAATAACTGTGTGGAAGCTTCCCTTGGAGGCTGCTACATGACAAAAGTAGGAACCCAAAATAGTATCAATTATTATTAATAATGATCAAGATGGCAACGCTGGACATTATGAATATTTCCCTTCAGGTTTGCAAAACACATTACATAATTTTCTCACTTGAGCCTCACCACAAACAGGTGAGGTGGGCATTATAAGTATTAACCCCATTGTGTTGATAAGGAAACTGAGTTTCAGAGAGGTTATTTGAGCTGTCATGGTCACAGAGTTGGTACATGCCAGAGGTAGGATTCAAACCCAGGTCTTCCTGGCACAGTGGTATAATGTAATAATATCTAATGATGATGATAATGGGGGTGGGGATGGTGCTACTTTAGGCAGCTAGGTGTCATAGTAGATAGAGTACTGGACCTGGAATGAGGAATATTCATCTTTCTGAGTTCAAATCCTACCTCAGATACTTACTATCTGTATGGAGCTGGACAAGTCACTTAAGCTCTATTTGTCTTAATCCACTGGAGAGGCAAATGGCAAACCAGGCCAGAATCTTTGCCAAGAAAACCCCACTGATAGTAATGGCTATGGTCAACCTGTAGGGTCACGAAAAATCTGACATGTCTGAACAACATATAGCACACTTTGTACATATATGATTTCATTTTATACTAACAACATTCCTGGGAGGTAAATTGTACCATTATCTCCATTTAGTCGATGAGGAAACTGAAACTGAGGGAGGTTAAGTAACTTGCCCAAGGTCACACAGTTTATAAATATCTGAGGCTAGATTTGAACTCAGGTCTTCCTGATTCCAAGTCAGGTTCTCTCCCCATTGTTTCACCTAGCTGCCTAAAAGTGTGGCAGTCAAAAATTGATGCTCCAAACTTGGACTGTATTACGAAAGGCATAGTTTCCAAGAATAAAAATGGTGATCATGTCTCTGTGCTCTGCCCTAGTCAAAAAATATCTGGAGTACAGTATTCAGGATTGGACACTGTAAGGAAGATGGCACCAAATAAATTGTGGTAAATGAATGTAATGGAATACTATAGTGCTATAAGAAATGATGAACAGGAAGACTTCAGAGAGGCCTGGAAGGACTTACATGAACTGAAGCTGAGTGAAAGGAGCAGAACCAGGAGAACTTTGAACACAGCAAGAACCACAGCATACGAGGATTTTTTCTGGTAGACTTAGAACTTCATTGCAGTGCAAGAACAAAAAAATTCCCAATGGTCTCTTAAGGTAAAATGCCTTCCACATCCAGAAAAAGAACTATGGAATTTGATCACAGAATATAGCAGATCAGTTTCTTTTTACTACGTTTTGGTTTGTTTTATGATTTCTCTCATTCATTTTAATTCTTCTATGCAACATGACTAAAGTGAAAATGTATTTAATAGGAATGTAAGTATAGAACTTATATAAAATTGTATGCTGTCTCAGGGAGGGGGGGGGAGGGATAGGGGAAGGAAGGGGAGGAAGGGAAAAATCTAAGTTATATGGAAGTGATTGTAGAACACTGAAAACAAATTAAATAATAAAAAATAAAAATAAAAAAATAAAAGAAAGATAGCACTAAGCTGGAGAGCCTCTAGAGGAGGGCAGCATGGTGAAGTCTCCACTCCATATTAGTTGAAGAAACTAAGGATGTTGAGATTGGAGAAAAGAAAATTAAGGGACCATGATCATTATCCTCAAGCACCTGAAGCACTTGTATATGGAAGAGGGATTAGATTTGTTTTGTTTGGTTCTAAAGGACAAACCAAGGAGCCATGGAATGGAAGTTACAAAGAGGTCAATTTAGGCTTGAGGTTAGGAAACACTTCCTAACAGAACTTTGTAGAGGTAGAGGGCTGCCTTGGGGGATAGTGAGTTCCCTCTCATTAGAGTCTTTGAGGAAGAAGGCGTATGACCACATGCCAGTATGTTATAATAGGAATTCCTTTCATGTATTAGATTGTAAGCTTCTTTGGACTCTTTGTATCCCCAATCCTTAGCACAGTGCCTAGCACATAGTAGGTGTTTGATAAATGTTTATTGATTAATTGGTGTACAAGTTAAGCTAGTTAAACTGAGGAGGCTCCTTCCTATTCTCACATGCTGTGATCTGTTTACCCAAATCCCTTTTAATTTCTCTAGAATCACTTTTAATTCCCTCACACTGCCTCTTAATGCACTGATAACCCGTATGCTGCATAGGAGCTCTGTGGGTTGAGATCAGCGGTACACACCCAGATGAATAGAAAGCATACACAAAGTAAATAAAAGTGGTTTGGGGTGGATAGAAAATCAACCGCTGGGGAGTCTGCGATAAATCTCATCTAGGAAGAGACACTGTAGCTGAATCTTGAAGAGAGGTAGGAGTTCTAACCAACAGTGAGGAGGAGAAAGAGCATTTGAAGAGACCAACCTTTGCCCTAGAGCTAAGGAAGGTAGTGTCTCTTGAAAACTGTCTGATGTAGAACACACAGAAGTTTATCACTTTTTGCAGTTTGCCATTCTTTTATCAGGAGATGTCTTAATGCAATTAGAATTCCATATTATGCCTCAATTTGCATAATCATGCAAATTTGGTGACCTCCCACTGCAGGAATAATTAGTGCCTGTGCTATGTATGCCATTCTAAACTCATAAATACAAGTCCTTTTTTCAGATTCAGTTTGCCAAAATGTTGGGAAAAAATTACATCTACCCTTCTATTTCTCTGGCAATAATTTGCTACAGTTCCTACAATACATGCCTAAATTCCACACATCCTCCGCGCCCCTTCAAGAAACCTATTCTAATTCTAGGTCTGTCACTTATCAGCTAAGGCTACTTTGGGAGGTCCCTTCCCCAGAGTAAGTCCAAATTTCCTCACTTGTAAAAGAGGAAAAAGAAGTTTGTAGATTTTGAGGGGACCTTAGAGGTCATCTGGGCCAACCACCTCATTTTACAGATAGTCCCAGTGGAGTTGAGTGCCTCATTTACTATCTCAGTGCCTGGTAGGTAAATAGGCTTCCAAGTAATGCTTGATTGTCTGCCTAAGGTCACACAGGTCGTGAATAAAAGAGCTGGTATTTGAACCTAAATCCACTCTGCCATGTCGTCACAGCTCTTCTTGTTATTCAGTCATCCCAACTCTGGGGTCTTCCTGGCAAAGAAGTGGAGTAGTCTGTCATTTCCTTCTCCAGCTCATTTTACAGATGAGAAAACTGAGGCAAACAAGAGTAAGTGACTTGCCCAGGGTCACACAGCCAGTGAGTGTCTGAAGATTTAAACTCATGAGGATGAGTGTTCCTGACTCCAGGCCCAGCACTTTATCCATCACACCATTTTAATTACCCCACTCTGTCAGACTATCCTATCTGCTTCACATGGCTGCAGGGGAGAGCAAATGAGATAATGGTCTGAGTGAAGTACAAAGTATGATGAAAGTGGGAAGGATTGTTATTGGTAATAAAATGGTCATTTTGAGTCCAAGGACTTTGATGTCTGCCCTGTTACATCTGTTGTCATATTTAGTCACTTTAGGGAATAAATGAGCCACATGTCATCTTCCTTACAAACATCTGTTATTGAAACATACAAGATCTTTATTGTCCTTGCAAAAGCTGGCATTTCAGAGAGGAAAACTTGCTGGTAACGGTGAGTCAGTCAGGCTTCCTTGCCCAGACTTTCCATTGGCACTGACTTGAAACAGAGAGCAGGGTGCTCAAGGGCATGGTAACAGGACTGGCTCTGGAGAAGGCTAACATCCTGAATCTGGGTAGCTGTATGTTGGTACTGTCCTCCATTTTGAAGGGGGAAAGGGAGCTCAGTCCTCTATATGCCTGACACTGAGTAACTTTCAGAAGTGATCTGAACTTCATCCAAAGACATTTTATTTCATAGAGCTAGAATTAAAATGTAAACTATAAGAGACTTTAGAGAGATAGAAGGAGCATCAGAATATAGCATATCAGAGCTGGGAAGGATACCAGGAGGAAGAATATCAGAGCTGAAAGGTTTCTTAGAACATAGGACACTAGAGGTAGAAGAAACTTTAAAACATATAATGCAAAGTTGAAAGGGCTGTTAAAACATAGAATATTAAAAAGTAGGAGGAAATTTAGAATATAGATCATCAAAACTGGAAAGATCCTTAGGACATAGAACATCAGAGTTAGAAGGGACCTTAGAACATAGGTCAAGACTTATCAAAACCGACTCCATTACAATTCCTTTGATGATATTTTGTTTAGATTTTATATTTGTTTATCCGTTTCTCTTCAATACAAAATCCTCAAGAGCAGAAATTTTTTCATTTTTGTCTCTGTACCCCCAACACTGGGCAAATGGATAGAACGCTGGGCTTGGAGGCAGGAAGACCTGAGTCTTTGGCCTCAGACAACCACTAGCTGTGTGACCCTGGGCAAGTCATTTAGTCCTGTCTGTCTGCAAAAGGAACTGCAGAAGGAAATGACAAACCACTCCAGGATCTTTGCCAAGAAAACCTCAAACAGGGCTACTACTCTCCTTAGTTCTAGGGCAAAGGTCAGCCCCTTCTAATGCTTTCTCTCCTCCTCTCTGCCTTTTAGAACCCCTACCTCCCCCTTCAAGGCTCAGCTCAAGAGTCCCTCCTATATGAGACATCCCAAACTCCCTAGCTGTTAATTCTCTACCCACCCCAAACCAGTTTGTACATACTTCGTACATGTTTTTTACTTATCTGGGTATGTAGCACTGATCTCAATCCACAGTAGAATATAAGCTCCTTGAAGGGTGAAATTATTTCTGGTCTTTTTGTTTTTCTGCCCCTGCCTAGAAGAGTGTCTAGAAAATGATAGAAGTTGGACAAATGCTTTGAAAATTGAATTCTAACACCAATTTCCATTATATTTAGAGTGGAATAGCTAAATAAGGCCCTGGTACTCTTATGGGTACACCGTGATTTCAGAACTGAAAAGATAAATCTAAAAGTACCTCATACTTTCATTTTTACCAATACCTTATGGTACATGATGCAACAGTCCACTCCAATGCTTTACAACTATGTTTTTATCCATGATCACCCCCTCAATTTTCATTAGAAGCCAAACATTTGCCAAAGGACAGGAGATGTTTTCATGGAGCAAGGTTATAATCTCCATTTTAACTATGTGACACATTCCCCTTTTAAACTCTAAATTCTAAAACGGCAGAGATTATATATTATGTATCTTTGAAACTCCTGTTACAGGTAGGTTGTACACAGTAGGCACTTAATAAATGGAGGTTGAGTTGAACTGAATTGAAATCCATCTCTGCCACTTACTAACTGAATCCTTGGGTGGCTAGCTACCTTTCCCTCTCAGCTTCTTCCCCTTTAAAATAACTATAATAATATAGGAAGTTGCCATGAGGAAAATATTTTACAAAAGCTTAAAGGACTGTAGAAATATGAGCTATTATTATTGCCGTCATTACTGAATTGAGTCAAAGTCACGATATTTTGGTGCTTGGACTGTGACAGTCACAACCCAAGGAGAGAGATGGCGCCCTCAGACATTTACATTAAAGGGAATTACATCCTGTGTAATTGCAATCTTCTCAGTCACAGTTGGGGCTTTTTAAATACCAGAAATGCTTTGAGAAAAAAAGGAGGGAGAAGACCCAAGGAGACCACCACCATGCTTGAAATCCTGTTAAACGGCAAACAATAGCAAAGCTAACAGATCCTGACCGAATAAGCCCATGAAGAAAAAGGCACACAGACTTTGCTGGGGAATCCCCATGGCGGCCTTTGTGAGTGGGCTTTCTGGCATCCGGATGATGGCAGACAGGGGACACCCCTTTTTTCCTAGCTGTTCTAGGCTTTGGAACTTGGAAAGAGATCAACTCTCCAAGATCTTCGAACTTCTGGCTCATCAACAGGCTTTCCAAAAGCAAAGACTTAACATTTTTATGACTTGGAAGACCATAGCACACCATGAGCAAGAAGACAGGGACAGACACTTAATATGTTATTTTCACCGTGTTTTTCTCACAAAAGCCCTGCGAGGCAGGTAGTTTAAGAGTTAATATCTCCATTTTTACAAATGAAGTGTAGTACTGGGCAGAACAGTACTACTGCTTACTAACAATATGTCAGGGAATTTAAAAGATAATTAAAAATATTCAATGAGGTGTCACTTCATGTTAAACTCAGATAATTTGGGTATTTGCATTTGAACCATCAGTAGGAAAGTGAGTAGGAAATTTCTAGAAGCACTAGTTCTTAAATTCTAGATAAATTTCTACCATAAAATACAGCTCTTGCCTATAAATTTGTTCTTTTTTTTCCTTTTTTCGATACCTGACATATATATGAATGTTTCAGGGTATGTTATGAAACTTAAGTTTAATTTAAATTTATTCCAATTAAATATAATCTCTATTATACATAACTTGAATATTAAAGGTCATGCTATTAAAAAAAATTACAGGAGAATTAAATTAGTTACCTTTCACAGCTTTGGCTAGGGGAAAATTCTTAACTAAAAGAGAAAGAGGTGATTACAAAAATAGATAATTACATAAAATAGATAATTTTAGTGACATGAATTTGAAAAGCATATGAAGAAACAAAAATGCATCAGGTTCAGAAGGAGGGCCTTATATTAGGGCATCATTTGTGGTCTCAAATATCTCTGATAAATGTCTAATATCAATGATATTAGGGAACAAACACAAATATGTAAGCCCAAGAGCCATTCCCCAATGGATAAGTAGTTAAAAGACATTAACATGCAGTTGTCAAAGAATTGCAAATTATTAACAACCATATGAAAACTGCTCCAAATCACTATTTATAATAATCAAAGCAACTTTGAAATTTTATCTCATACTCAACAAATTAGCACAGATGATGAAAGGTGGGGATAGTTATCTTTAGAGGAGTTGTACAAAGATAAACTAATACACTGTTAGTGAAGCCTTGGTTTAGTCTGACCACTTTGGATAATAACCTGCTTTAAAAAAAATGAACAAAATGTCCTTACCTTCAACCCAGAGATGCCACTACTAGGTATACACATATATACCAAGAAGGTCAAAGATAGAAGGAAAGATCCCATATATACCAAAATACTTAGATTTTAACATTCATTTTTATAAGATTTTGAATTTCAGATGTTTCTCATACCCCCTCCCCAAGACAGTAAGAAGTCTGGTAAAGGTTATACATGTACAATCATGTACTGTACATACATCACGTAAACGTATTTCCACATTATTCATGTTGTGGAAGAAGAAACAGAACAAAAGGAAAGAGTCATGTAGAACAAAGAAAACAAACCAAAAAAGTGAAAATAATATGCTTGAATCTGCATTCAGACTCCATAGCTTTTCTCTGGATATGGATAGCATTTTCCATCATGAGTCTTTTGGAATTGTCTCACCAAAATATTTAGAGAAACCTTTTTTATGGTAGTCAAAAACTAGATGGAAAACAGATGCCCATCAGTTTATGAATGACTAAACAAATTGTGGGGCACCAATGTAATGGAAAATTATGAGACTATAGGAAATAAGTTGAAGAATAAAGAGTAACAGGAAGATTTGTATAAACTGATACAGAATGAAGTGAGCAAAACCAGAAAACTTTCAAATAACAATGAAAATGTATATTTTAAAACCCTGACTGCTGTCTAATTATAATCATCACCTGACTCGAAAGAAGAGATGAAAAAAGGCACTTCTCCCCTTCCTTCTGTGTGGAGGTGGTGTGTATGGAGGGAACTATAGATGTGGAAGATTGTATAGACTGTGAAATTCAGTTAATGTGTAAGTTAGTTTGGCTAAATTTTTAAAACATCTTTCCCCCCCTACCCTCTTTGTTACTGGGGATGTCTCTGTGGGAAGAAAAAATGGAAAGAGATTTGGAATAATTGAAAGTGATGTGTAATTTTTAAAAACAACAATAACAATTTCGCCATGAAAATTTTCTGCTGTTAATCCATTGTGGCATGGAAGTAACCCTGGTTCTCCAAGGCTACAGTAGTGGAATACAAACTCTGCTTAGACCAGGAAAAAGACCGGAAAAACTGAGTATGGAGCTTGCACCAGACCACAAAGCTGTCATTTAGTGATCGGTCAAGTTTGGTGTGGGGAATCACATACACAAATATAAGACCAGATAGAATGAGAAAAGTACATAGAGAAGGTCAAACATGGAGTCATGAAAGCATGGGGGTGGGGGGAAGGATGGATCTCTTCTCCTAAGGGGATGAGAGAAGGATTCCTGAAAGAGGCTGAATCTAGGGAAAACCTTCAAAGAAGAAAAGGATTTCAACAGATGGAGACAAAGAAGGGGTCCTTTCTGCTCTGGTGAGTACCACATTTCTCTGGGACTGTATAATCACTCCAAACTTAAAGTATCATCCTGAGGTTGACCTCTCTCACCTCCATAACTTAAAAAACATCTAAATATTCTTCGAGTTGCTCTCTCTGCCCCAGTATTGCACAGGCTACATGACTTACAGGGTCACTGAAGGGCAAGCTCCAGGTTGGTTCCTCCTTTTTGTGACTCTTGCCTGTTTGTTTTACGAGTCCTACAGCTCCCAGGTTGAATCAGCAATTCCTTGAGCTAGTCCAGGAAGTACTCATCGCTCAGCTGGGGCTGCTTCTCACTTTGAAGCTCCCAGATTGGCTCCTAGAATGCGCTGTGGTCTGGGAACTCCTTAGCCCTCTGATAATATCTCTTAGCTGCACCTGGCCTCCAAACACCACTGCTGACTTCCCTTTGCTCTGGAGAGTGATCTGTGTTCATCCTTCATTTTCGAAGATGACCACGATATCAGAGAAGTGATGACTTGACTTGCACTTGACTTTGTTTTGGGTGAGGGAGGGCTGTGCAAGCTCATCAGCCTCACTTCCCCTCCTGACTTCTGGAGAGTGATAGAGAACACTGGGAAAGCCAGAGTCAATATGCCTCTGGGCTAGTTAACACTCTACTAGGTCTTTTCTTGGTTAACCCCAGAGCCTTCCCTAGCCAGCACCCAGAAGGACCCCCTCAAGACACTCTCCTGCTGATTATTTGTCCCTCTAAGCAGATAGTGCCTATGCTTCATTTCGAGCCTCATTAAAAAAACTAAATCCCATTTACTTCTCCACCTCAGGGTGCAGGCAGTCATTTCTTCCACACCTCAGGGTGCAGGCAGGCAGTGTGTCTACCACATGGCTAGCACCTCTTGCTAAGTATTATTGAGGCTAGGGGAAAAAATACACCCCTTTTTAAACTTAAATTGCCTTTCCAATTCCTGTTCGCTCCCACTTCTTGCCACCTTCCCTACAATTACATGTAATTGACTCCTCTGACTAGCACAGCACCAGACTAGATGGTGTGTCCAGGTGATGCGGGCCACAGCTCGTCTTTGATAATGCATTAGTTAATTTCTTGTATTCTTGGGGTATTTCAGGTTCTGAAATGGTCATAAGGGAAGTTTTTGCTTGCTAATTTATGAAGGGAAGCAAGCTTCTGGAATATAATACTGACTACGTGGTCATGAATTTTTACAGTATGTATGATCACGTGGAAGAAAATCCTGTACTTTGAGCTGTAGGTACAAGATTGTTAGAAGTATTTTTAAAAATTAATTTTGTATTAGCTTAGTCTAAGCATTTCCACCTCAAGACAGGACAAGAGATGAACAAAGTCATCCTATGACTGAAAATCTCTTACGTCAGCTATTTCAGAGTTACAGTCCTCAGGGAAAAATTCAGTTACCATTTTGTTTCACCAAACAGAACAAGTCTCATAACTTTTAACCACACCCCTGGAGAATAATTTCCCTAAAACCTTCTAATTCCACTTTGACCATGTGCCCTTTAAATATTCTCCTTTCCAACTGGTTTGAAAACAAACCCAATCACAACATGATTAATATGGTAATATGTACTGAGAGACTGAACATGTATAACCTATATAAAATCACCATGGTGGGGCAGGGAGAGAGAATTTGGAACTAAAACATTTTTTTAAAATAAATGTTAAAAATTAGCTTTACATGTAATTGTGAAAAACATATATTTTTAAAGGAAGTAAATCCAAGACAATCTTCTAGTAGCTAAGGTCATCAAAGAGATTTCTTCCTTTTGTTCCTTGTGCTCCTAATCCCATAGGAGCATGAAGAAACAGGGTCCAACGTCCAGGTGGATCAGTCAAGGGCCCCTTACTCCTGGCAGATCACCTCCCTAATTTCTTTATAATCCTTCCTGGATTAATATGGAAAGAGTGGAGCAGGCCTTGTTTCATTCTTCCTCCCTCTTCTCACCTGCGTACTCTGTGATTCAGCGCTGCTACACAAACAAGATACTCCCTTGCTGACTTTGGGCATTTTCACTGGCTATCCCCTCTGCACAGGTTGTTTTCCCTTCTCATTTCTATCTGCTGACTTCCTTCAAATCCCAGATCAAAACCTACCTTCTACAGAACCCTTTCCCAATTCCCCTTAATTCTAGTACCTTCCCTCTGTTAATTATGTGCAGCTTATCCTTTCCCTCGTTAGGCTGTGAGGTCCTTGTGAGCACAGACGTTTGTCTTTCTTTGTATCTACAGCATTGAGCTCAGTGCCTGGCAGATAGTAGGGGTTTGGTAAATATTAGTTGACTAAATAATGGTTAAAGAAAGACAGAGATTTTTTAGGACAAATGCTTCAGACTAAAGCATTTCTGAAAGTTGAAGCAAGGGAGGGATACTAAACTCTACAGTGGATATTAATTTTTGCAACCTGCAATTCTGTTTTGCAATTTCCACCATTTCTTTGTACATTCTGCATTGATTCATAGGTCTACGTTCCTCAAAGACAATCTGTTTGGAATTTCTGGTGGCAATGACCTATTCATGAATGATTACCATAAGCTCCTCCACTTCTATAATCAAATCCACATGAATCAGTTCTTTGTTCAATATTTTTTTATAACATATTGTTGGTTGAGTTGCTGTTGATGTTGCCTATAGAGGGCCTTTGGATTCCAGTCTTGGTCCTTAGCAGTTTAATAAGCTTGATCTAGGAGTAGCTGCTGTTTGTCCCTTATTTTCAAAGAAGATCAATGACATTATGGGGTGGTCTTGATTTGTGTGTTACTTGGATTTAAGGGAAGCAGAGTTGCACAAAGTCATTAGCCTCAACCTCTCTTCCAGAGTCATTAAAGTCCAATGACAAGACAAAAGTCACTCTAGTGGTAAAATCACTTTCAGATACATTCAACATATCCATTTGCGTTTACCTATTGTTATTATTTTCTGTGTGACCATTGGCAAGTCCTTCTACTCCTTTGGTATTTGCCTTGGTTTCAGAAACAAATCAGTAGATAGTCCAAGGCAAAGAAAGACTTCCTATAAATGGTGAAGTTCTTAAAATGCTATTTGTAGCATTACATTAACTGTGTAATACTCAGCAACAGTGAAGAACCATCCAAATAAAATCCATACTCACTCAAGAGAGTTAAGTCTAGCTATCTGTAAAAGAAAAACCAAGTGGATGAAAAATTCCAGCTAGTTCAGTGGTGTCAAACTGAAATAGAAAGCATTTTCCCTCCAGGTTATATATTGAATTAACATTATCTATGTTATATTGTATTTTTATTTATTTTGTTCAGCATTTCCCAATTGCATTTTAATCTGGTTCAGGCAGCATTCTGGAGTTTTGCAGAGCATTTGCACAGTTGGAATGGGAGTTAGGCACCCCTGGCTCTAGATTATGATTATACAATCACAGATGTCAAACTAGAAAGGACCCATAGGTCATGAGTCTAACCCCCTCATTTCTAGAAGAGGAAAATGAGGCCCAAAATTGTTATTTTCCAAAAGTCACACTGGTTATAGGTGGAAGAAACTGAGTTCAAATCCAGGCTCCAAATTCAGTTCTCTTTCTCCTGAAATATATTTCCTTGGAGGGACAACCTATAGACTCACTCATCAGCACATGTGCTGTGGATAGATAATATAAATAGTCAATGAGTTGGGCCCAGAATTGGAGAAAAGGAGGAAAATGGGCTGGATTATCTTTAGAAAATTGCAAAGTTCTTTTAATAACCTCAAGATTCTTTCTGAAATGGAGACCCATTTTAAAATACCAATATTCTTCCAATGATATTATATGGCTAAGAGTTATGAAATATGAAAACCCTCAAAGAACAGAAAACACATGGTTTGATGTGAGCAGAATGTACCACATTAAAAACAAGGAATTTCAGAGAAGTGATGGCGAGGATGTCACTTGAGAACAATATAATCAAGTTGGGCAAAGTGGAAAGAGTGCCAACTTCAGAGTCAGAGGACTAGAGTTCAAATTCCATCTCAGACACTGCCTCTGTGACTTGAAGCAAGTCCCAGCCTCCCTGGGCTTCAGTCTCCTAATCTGTAAAATAAGGGGATTGAACTGGCCAGCCTCAAAGGTCTCCTGAGCTCTAGTTCTATGAACCTATGAAAAGTAAGAGGTGTCTATCACTTAGCAATGGCAGAGGATAACGGATGGACAGCTTGCATGCTCCTCTGAAATCCATCCTGGTGGCATCAAGAGCAATTTGAACAAGGTCCCAGTATATTGGGCAGACCTTCATAATGGACTTCTGTGAGGTGATGGTAAAGAATTACACAGAATGCAAAGGGCCAAGACTGGAGGAAAAATTCACATGGATAAGATCACAAATCTCTTTGTCCTGCTTCCCTCCATGGTCAGGGAAGTTCAATTCAATTAATTCAATTCAATTAGCATTTATTATTCACTTGACGCTAGGGATATAAAAACAAAAAAATAGAAAACATTCCCTGACCTCAAAGAGTCTATGAGAAAGTATGAAAGATGGAATGAGGAAAGTATTTTGTAAATTTCAAGGCACTGTATAAACCCGAGGACTATAAAGATGGTGAGCAATCATCATCATTTACTATTATTAACCATAGCTACCATTTATTATTATATTTTATTATATTTATCATTATTATTAACCATAGCTATCAGCCATTTATTATTATTATATTTTTTATTAATTCTATTTGTCATCATTATTAATTATAGCTACCATTTATATAGCATTTCAAAGATTGGCAAAGTGCTTTACAAATGGTACCTCATTTTATCCTCACAAGAACCTTGGGAGGTAGGTGCTGTTATTACCCCCCTTTTACAGATGAGAAGCCTGAGGTAGAGATGTTAAGTAGGACTTTTAGTGTAGCTAGAGTGACAAGATGCATGCAATTGAAAATGGAGATAGTGATTCCTCAGAGACTGTCTCTCACCCTAAAATTTTTAAGACACAGGTCAAGCACTATCATCTACACAAAGCTTTTCCTTATCCTTGCTCTCCAGCTGTCTCTCCCAGCTACTTTGTATTTTACCATCTTGTATTCATCTTTGTATTTATTCTCTTGATGTTTTACACATGTGCTTGCTATTTCCCATTGGAATGCAATCTCCTTTTGAGTAAGACTTTTTTCGTTCTTTGTATTTGTAACCCTGGCACTTAGTATAGTACCTAGACCATAACAGGCACTTAACAATTGCTTATTGATTGACTAATAGTGAAAGATTTGAAGGAACAATATACCAAAGAATAACGTATAGACAATAAATGCTACAGTTAGCTACAGAAAAGAGATCACTTCAGGCCGGGGTGGTTAAGGAGGCTCAGGATAACAGGATTTAGAAAGAGAATAGACATTAGGCCTTTCTGGAATTCAATTACCCCCACTTTCATGGGGAGGTTCTATGAATGGAGGTCAAACATTCTGTCATACAGGTAGCAAGTGGAGTCAGGATTTAAATCCTGGTCTTTAATCCTGAAGTTGGTGGTCCAGGGAATAAGAGTGCTGGGTTTGGAGTCATGGGGATCTTAGCTCAAATCTGACCTTGGACTCTTACTAGCTATATGACCCTGGGTGAGTCATTTAATCACTGCCTGACTCAGTTTCTTCAAAGGTGAATTGGGGATAATAACATCATCTACCTCAAAAAGTTGTTGTAAAAATCTGATAGTATTTGTAGTGTTTAGCACAGGGCCTGGCACATAGTAGATGTTTAAGAAATGCGTGTATACCCTTCCATTTCCTCTCATTCTGACCAGAAATCCAGTGTTCTTTACATTACATCCCCAGGTAGTACAATTATTATTATTTTCATTTTAAAGACGAGGAACTTGGGGTTCCAAAGGTGAAGGGAGTGGTAAATGACAGTCATAATTTAAATCAGGTCTTCTGACTTTGGTACTCTTTCTGGCTCCGATGTGCTACTTCCTGAAGGAAGTAGGATTTAAAGGGTGGGTAGAGGGTAGACAGGGAGAGAGGAGATGAGTCTACACAATGGATGTTGCGATTCAACTTCCAAACAGAAATGAAGAAAAATGAACTAGTCCTATGGCATTTTCCACAACCTGTTTATTGGATACTGTGTTGATGCAGGCAACAGGTGTGTACCAACGGGTCAATTTTCCATGTGTAGGACTGAATTGAATTCAGGTGGATGCGATCACTCGGCACCATAATCAATTGAACTATAATAGGACAGACTGATCAATATCCATTGGCCATTAGTACTGCTCCATCTCAAAAACAGGAGAACGAATCTGAAAATTCAGGCCCTCAAATAATCAATCGGGTGGTGTTTGAAATTAGAGCAAGCAAATTGACTGCATTTTTAAATGATTCAGTCTATATTCTTGGCTGTGTGGAAATGCAGTAACAATAAGAACCTGATTTCCTCTAGTGCTTTAAAATTTACACTATTCCTCATAAGGGAGGTAGTTCATGGATTATATAATCCTTTATTTTAAAGTTGAGGAAACTGAAGTTGAGAGAGAGAGATTGATTTAACCAAGCTCAGTGGCGAAGTCTGAACTTGAATCCAGATCTTCTGACCCCAAGTTCAACTTTCCTTCTTTCCTTAAGGAAGACATATAACACAAAGGAAATAAGTATATGTATGCTAAACACAAATGGACATAACTATTGAATCAAATATTGGCCAGGACTGGGAAGGACAGAAAAAAATCACAGTAGAATGTCAGACAGAGTTCAAGCTAAAATTTTGAAAGAGGGGAAGGAAGGAGGTTGATAGGAAAGAGAGGCTGGGTAGGGTGTGCTCTCAAGGGGAAGGGATTAGCACCTACACCAGCAAAGGCTCAGAGACAGGAGGGGAATAGTCCTGTGCCAAGGACATAGAACAGGTTTGTTGGCTGGATGGGAGTCTGAGAGAGAAAATAACAAAGGATGAGAGCAGAGTGGGGAATGTCTTTGTATCTCAAGCCTATGGCAAAGAGTTTGGATTTGCTGGGAGATGTCTATGATTTGGGGAAATCATTTCATAGACTATCAGAGCTTGAAGGGACTTTGGACTATGTGATCTTTAGCAAAACAATTTCAGCTGTTTGGGTCTCTGTTTCCTCGTCTGTAAAATGAGGAAATAGGACCATATTTCTAAGGTCCTTTCCAGTTCTCAATCTGTGATCTTGTGAATAATAATAGTAATAAAGGACAATACAAAGAAAAAGAACATAGACCATTGGAAGTGAAGAATATTTTGTGATATTCTAGTCTAGGGGTAGGGAATCTGTGGCACTGAGGCCACATGTGGTCTTCTAGGTCCTCAAGTATGACCTTTGAATTGAGTCCAAATTTTACAGAACAAATCCTTTTATTAAGGGGATTTGTACTATAAAGTTTGGATTTGGTCAGAGGGTGCATTTGAGGATCTAGAGGACTACATGTGGCCATGAGACCACAGATTTCCTACTTCTGTAATCTAGTCCAAATCCCCTTTTTTTAGAGACAAGGAAATTTAGGCCCAAAGACGGAAAAGACTTGCCCAAGGTCACGTAGCTACTAAGTGAAAAACTGGAACCATAGCCCAAGGATATGGATTCATAGCTTAGCCCTACTTCCACTGCATCATACTTTACAGAGGGAATGAATAACAAACTCCAAGGAGGTGAGTCAGCTAGGTGACTTAGTAGGCTTGGAATCAAGAAGACTCATCTTCATGAGTTCAACTCCAGCCTCAAACGTACTAGCTGTACGACTCTGTTTGCTTCAGTTCCTCATCTGTAAAATGAGCTGGAGAAGGAAATAGCGAACCACCCCAGTGCTGGTGCCAAGAAAACCCCCAAAAAGCGGTCACAAAGAGTCAAACATGACTGAAACTCAAGAACAATATTGAAGTAATTTAGAATTGTATCCAAAGATGTCAAGAACTAGAAACAGAGTTACCCTTGGAGCTTCTCTCACTCCTACCATTGTCTGCATTGTCACCTCCTTGGGGCATCTTGCATGTGAATAAACTGACAGCATAATATCAAAGCACGGAGATGAAAAGCTTAACCTTCAAATAAAGTATTAAGCTACAGTGCTAGACATATCAATGAGATGGTGTATGAAAGCAAGTATTTGACTTGGAGTCAAAAGATCCAGGTTAGAGTCCTGCTTTCATAATTTACTAGCTTTGGGATCCTAGGTAAGTCATTTACCTCTTCTGGTCTGTTTCCCCAAAAGTAAATGAAAACAACAAGCCCTATGCTGCCTGTCTCACAAGTTTGAGAGGAAAGAATTTTGTAAACTAAATCACCATAGAAATATAAGTAATTTTAGTTATCGCCATAAGATTCCTTAGCCAACAAACACTTGTGCCAAGTAAAGAGACACAGAAGCCAAAGACAACACCAGTTTAGGGTATAAGCTCATTTGCAAAACATTATGGAGGAGAAGGAAGGAAGACTACAAGTGGCATTGTCTCATGAGACATGAAGAAGCACTTAAGGGGAAAAAATATCAGCCTGCCAGGCTTGGCGAATGATCAAGGTAAGCCAGATCATCCCAAGATCATCTGTAGATGAAACAAGAATGAGGACAACCAGAAGACATGAAATGAAACAGATCTGCCAACATTTTTAGAGTTATTTATTTTCATTGGCAAGAATAGTAGAACAGCCACATTTGGATTTTACCACTCAGAACCTGTTTCGTTATATAAGGAAGTGACAGTGGCATTTAATTTGAGTGGAAGAACTATTGGATCTGGCCAGACACACTCAGAAGAAATCTGTTTTTAGGTGATGCAATTTTCAATGTAATTGAGGAGCCATTTTTGAGAACTTCCAAAGAAGAAGGAAGACTCCAAAAGAATGGGGGCAGGAACCTACTCCATTTCTCCATCTGGCACAAACTGTCTCCCCATGATTGCAACTCTCCACTTATCTCTACCTCTCAAATCGTTTTTTCAAGATTCATTCAGCTTGGATTGCTACTGCCTACTCCACAAATCCTTCTCTGATCCTTCTCTCTCTTAGGGCTTTCTCAAATTACTGGCATCTGTGTTTTATCCCTTCCACTAATAAACTATAAGCTCACTGAGGGCAGGGGCTGTTTCATTTTTGTCTCTATCTGTAGTCCCTCACAAAGAGTCTTAAACATAGTAGATAGATAATATTTATTGAATTAATATAAAAAGATCACAGATACTACTTTTATTCATCCTTCCTAAAAATAATAATAACAAAGATCATCAAAACACTGTCAACAACTGCTCCCCCAATTTCCTTTCTCATCCCTCTGGAACCCTCTGGAACATAGACACTAGTCTATTCGCATAAATGGATAATCTTGATTAAAATATGAAAAAGAAATAGGTATTTACCAATGATGTTTTTCTACCATATACCACATCTTTATTATTGTATAACTTACCAAGCGAGATAAAGAATGTAAAATTCCATTGTGGATGCTGTTTGTTGATTTAAAAAATAATTTGACTCAGTAGAATAAAATTCAGAACTGAAGGCTCTTTTCCTATAAGGCATCTCCTAGGTAGACATTAAAATTGCACAGAACTCTATTATACATGCCACTAAGATAACTTTTTGCCTGATAATATACTAAGTATGACATCAAGCAAGGTGTAAAATGAAGATATCTTCACAACCACAGCTAGCTTTGATATAGTGCTTTAAGATTTGTTAAGGACTTTATAAATATTATTCTCTATTATGACTTGTACTAAAGTATTCACCAGTACCACTGAAGATGTCCTGCCAGTGTCCAAACAAAAGGATTCCTTATCGATGGCAAGGTTCTCTAATTCAGGGATTCTTATCTTGGGGTCCATGAACTTAAAATATTCATATATATATACATGTATATATAATATTGTATTTTACTTTAATTGTTTTCCTTTGCAGTCCTACATAGTTTGTGCATTTAAACACATTCTGCTGAAAAGGTAGCCATAGGTTTCACCAGACTTTTCATCATGACACAAAAATGGTTAAAAACTCTGCTCTAAGTATCCTCATTCAGAGGTAATTATGCTCAGGTAATAATTGCACTGATCTTTGGAACACAATAAAATAAAACCCAGAGCTATGTGAAGAGACTGATCTAGATATCTGCAGTGGAAAAACAAAGAAGATGGAAAATACATATTGCCTAGGTTACGACATGAAGCTGGATGCACAGTTCATCAAGTTAATCTTCTAGTACATACATCTTGGGCAGATGTTGCCTATGGATAGTAAGTGAGAGTCAGAGTTGAGGAGGAAGAGGAGGAGGAGGAAGAGGTCAGGTTGAAGTGACTTTGGAAAACTAGTCAGACTCTCATTGATTTAAAACTGAGTGCTATAGTTAAAGTCCATCCTTCCTAGAAATCATATTCTCCTATAATGTTATTTGCCTGTAACACTTTAATAATGATGACTTGTGCCCAAGAAAGGATCCCAAAAGCATCTCTGAGGACACATGTATCTGGGAAAAGGAGGTGGGCCAGCCATGGAACAGGAATGAGAGACGACAGATGAATAAGCACAGAGCTCTAGTGTGCTGCTGAAGGATTAGAAGAACCAGAGGAAGATATCCAACATAGATCCTCTATGGGAGCAGTTCCCATTTCATGGGAACCACCAAGAACCCCTTGGGGGTTTGTAAAAATGATCTAAGAGATTCATGTTGAAAATTCTTTAATGGTGCTTTCAGCAGCAAATAATTGCAGAATATTATGAGTAGTATATTAAATTACTCTAGGGGTTCACAACACAGTTGCTGCTGCTGCTGCTGCTGTTGAAAGGGGTTGCTTGGACAAAAAAAAAAAAATCAAAGCTGGGAAGCACTGTTCTATGGAGCATTGATAGACAGTCCTGGTCATGAATTACACAGGATTAAAAAGAATGGGTAGAGTTCTTTCCATACCAGTGAAGGGACAGCTCACACCAATGAGGTCAGGATCCCTGGAGGTATCTAGAACAAGAGTTCTAAAAATATTTCTGCTCTATCACAGTATTATTTTTTGCTATGAGCAGCAATCCAGAAGACTGTGGAGACTGGGGTATTTTCCCAGGTTCACATAATTGCGTGTGTAAGGTCCATTCAATTAGTGCCCCAAGATAAATGCTTGGAGAATTACTGATGTAGAGCTCTGGGCCTGTTGGCTTGTTTCCTTTTCCCTGGCTAGCATCTCATCACTCAGGCCCAGCACTGGGGTGCCTATTCTCATAGGTCTCTCCTAAGAGGAGCCCAATTTTGTCATCAGAGATAGGCTTTTGCTTTGTCTCCCTTTGCCAAGGTCAGTGTTGTTGCTTCATGATCTGCTGGAGACAAGTGTAATTTTTATCATCATCTCCTCCCTCTATGTAAATACAGCGAGGACCCTCCCTGCCAGCGCCAGTGTGGCTCTGTCTTTCGTCAGCAGCAGCAGCCCGGACAGGTCTGGGCTGCAGCCAGAGTTTGTGTGTTGCACGTTAAGCAAATAATTTGTTTCCTCTGCAGGAGACAGATCAATACTCCAGAAACAAAACAGCAAAAAGCTCAGTCATGTAAATCAGGGTGGAGGCAAATAGAAGAAAAGCACCTCATTCAAATTCTGTAACTTCCACAGAACCCCATGGCCCATTAGCTAATTTCTATTAAAACACACAGCTCCGGAATAATAAAGGCCAGTGGCACATTTCTAAAGGTTTGTCGCAACTGGAGTAAACATGTCCCTGTTCCCAGGACACGAAGAGACAGAAAATTAACCAGAGGTTAACTGGGTCATTAGCTGGAGCACAATATAGGTCACTGCAGATTTAATTTAGTTCCAATTCAACTGAAGACTCAAATACAGCAACCAGTTCTCACAGCAGGGAAGCAAGTGACATATCCGCATGGCAAGGTATCTTGGATACCAGGCACCAAGTCTGCCATTAGAATTCCAGCCACCTTCTAAATCATTTGGGCATTGTTGTGGTTCGAGGCTATATGTTGTACAAACACGTGCATGTTTGGGGGCGAGGGATATGACATGGGGATCCACGCATTGTCAACATATGCATATGTATGGCTGCAGAGTCCTGTGCACGCACACACACAAAAGGATGGAAAGAATGCAGCGTGGCTGGCGCCTTCCATTCATGTAAGAGGTAGTTAATATTACCTCCCCTCAACCCAAAGTACACCTTATTATATGACTTTACTCTGTAACTGCATGAATATTTTCTAAATTGCAGGGATAAACTTCAACAAACCAGAGTGTTATAATTATGCATAATGCACATGTTTTGACTTTGCATCTTATTTGTGCAGTAAACCCAAAGAGCAGAAGAAAGGAGGCTGCCGGGTAACAAGATTTTCTGTGGGAAAAGTAAGGAGTGGGAAACCTGCTGCTACCTACACTTAGAGCTCCCAATTCCCCACAAAGAGAACACTGTTAACTTCTGTGTACAAATATTGCAAGCAGGTATTCATGGAAAACAATGGCAGCTTGCACTCAGCATACTAGCATCCCAAGCTAGACAGCAGAGGCCAGATTAAATATAAACCAGTGCTGTTCTGGCCGT
The DNA here is from genome assembly GCA_023548195.1 of Bettongia penicillata ogilbyi. NCBI lineage: Eukaryota > Metazoa > Chordata > Mammalia > Diprotodontia > Potoroidae > Bettongia > Bettongia penicillata. The sequence goes on from JAJHZJ010000292.1 coordinate 19,369,465, forward strand.
GGAATTAAGAGTCTGGCAGACAGTCTACTTCAACAGACATGTGTGTCATATTTGTGTGTACATGTTTTCTTTTTAATTAAAAAAGAGTTTTCATGCTATAATCATTTTCCAGTACTGCATTCCTTTTCCTTCCTCCTTCCATATTAGACAGCCCCCTTGTAACAGAGAAAAACAGCAAAGCAAAACTGACCAAAGAAATGATCACATATGCAATGTTCTGTACCCACTGTCTTTCCTGCTCTCTTCTTAGAGGAAGGAGATGTTTCCCTTTTTTTTTTTCCTGGGATCAAGATGAGTCAATTACAATTAACCTGAATTTGGTCAACTTTTAGTGTTATTTTAATTTGCATTGTGGTGGTCACTGTGTATAGTGTCCTCCTGGTTTTGTTTACTTTCTTACTCTGGATAAGATCATAAAAGTCTTCCTATGTTTCTCTGAATTCCCTACATCCATCATTTCTTACTCTAACAAGACCCGTCATAATTTCACCTCCAAATACCATAGTTTACTCGGCTAAAGTGCACCTATTTTTTTTTCCAGTTGCTTTTTTGTTACCATAAAGTAAGTGCTGCTATGAATATTTTTATATATGTGGGAACTTCCTTTCTGTCTCTGGTCTCTTTAGGAGAGATGCTCAGGAGGGTTATGGATGGGATCAAAGGTTATGAATAGCTTAAGTGATATTTCCTGTGCAATTTCCAGAGCAGCTTGACTAATGTCATGTATTGCATTTGTACTTCTGACTAGTAACTGAATGAGCTGCCCTCCCACTCTATAAATCTGCACCACATTGGTATACTTAGGTCTTCCTAAGGATGACTTCCTCAAAATGTGAAACCAGTTACCAATGGAGAGTTAATATCCCAGGAGCAAAAGATTTAGAACTTGGAGATCATTGAATTCATCTCTCTCATTGCGTAGGTCTGGAAGCATATACCAGGAGATGACATATGACTTGCCCAACGTCATACAGATAATAAGGAGAAGAGCTGGAAATCAAACCACAATAGGAAGGAAGAAAGGCGGGAAGGACAGAGGGAAGGAAGAAAAGAAGGAGTAAACATTTGCATAGCGTCTACTCTGTATCAGGGACTCTGCTAAGCATTTTTTACAAATATCTCATTTGAGATCACAACAATCTTGTTATTATTATCTTCATTTTACAGTTGAGGAAATTAAGGCAATCGGAAGTTAAGTGACTTGGCCAGGTCACACAGCTCAGGTCTTCCTAACTCCAGGCCTCAAACTCTATCCACTGTGCCATCATTGGCCTCTAAGATCAAGGCATGTGTTGGGGAAGGAAATAGAGAACACACAATGTCCTGTTGAGATGAGTTACATGTTTACCAAGTGTTGTTAAGCGTTTACTCCTTTGAGCCCTGATGCTCCACAGTGTAACTGTTAGGAAACATTCTGACATTCTCCTTCTCTGTCCAAATGAAACTGATCAGATAGAAATGTGTATAAGCTTAATTACGTGCCCTGATCCAGGCAAGTCACTTGGCTTCCTTCTCAGAGCCTTAATTTTTTTTTTTTAAATGGAGATAACAGTTATTCTTTATAATAATAATAACATAATATTAGCTAGGGTTTAGATAGCACTTTTATTTTATTTCATCCTCACAATAACCCTATGAGGTAGGTGCTTTATTATTATCCCCACTGTATAGACGAGGAAACTGAAGCACCCATCACCAGACCCGGAGTCAGGAAGTCCTGAGTTCAAACCTAACCTCAAACCTTTACTAGCTCTGTGATTCTGGACAAGTCACTTTAACCTCTATCTCAGTTTCCCCGTCCGTAAAATGAAAATTATACTAACAGCACCTACTTCACAGGGTTTTTGCCAGGATCAAATAAGATAATATTATTCAAGCGATTAGCACAGTGTCTGGCACCTTGAAGGCACTTAATAACTTTTTCCTTTCCTCTTCTGTTCTCTTCTTGCCCAGCGTCACTCAACTAGTCTCAAAAGACAGGATTCAAACTCAGGTCTTCCAGATTTCAAGTCTGGTATACCATCTATGCCACCTAGCTTCTAATGTAACCCTCTTGGGTGACTGTAAGGGAAGAAAGAAAACTTATGGACATGAGAACTATTATTAGCATTACCATATATCTCTTTCACTAAAGTTCCCTTCTGCTGCCCAATTATGTTAAGTATCTTTGGGTTCTCGAAAGAGCCATGCAAGGTCCAGCTACCAAGCTGGAAGAACTTTGTGCCTGGTGTACAGAAGGACTGTGTATCTGTCTCCTGAGGACCAGCATGGTTCCCGCAAACCAGCCAAGGTGTGGTAAAATATTTTGGACCAAGGCAACTATGAAAACATTCTAAGGTGTGGAAGGGTTGGAACTGACCTCACTGGAGGGAACACTCACATTGACAGAATCACAGATCCTTGAAGGATTATTGTCAATCAAAACCCAATGCCTGAGTTGCTTAAAGGCAGCTTCTGAAAAGAAGCACTTGAATGTCTGCCTATGAAATTGATTGTACTAATAATAAGAGGAGCTGCCAAAGGAGGTTTGATCACAGATGCAATGTCATAATACCAGTAATAACCTCTTACAGTTTTTAAAGCTTGACTTTCACAGACATTATCCCATCGACCTTGGGCAATTCAAAAGAGATAGTGTGGCACAGTAGACAGAATGCTTAATTTCATATCTAGAGATACAGCTTTGAAATCTGCCTCAGAGATTTACTAACTGTGGAGTTTCTGACTAAGTAACTTAGACTCCTAGAGCCTCAGTTTCCTTACTTGTAAAATGGGAATAACAACATTTGCATGATCTATCTTGCGGGATTTGGAGGAAAATGACTTGTGAACTTTAAAGTTCAACATAAATGTGAGATATTGTCATTATTAGTGTTTTATTCTCAAGATAATCCTGTGATATGTGAAGGAAGAGTAGTAGGATGAACGTTGGACTTGGAGCAAGAGGACCCAAGTTCTAAGCCTACCAATTACTACTACCTCGCTGACCTTGGGGAACTGATTTACCCTCTTTGTAAAATTACAGACTGAAAGGAGAACTCAACTAGATGACTAGAACTTCTAAGCTCTAAAATTCTATGCACTAATTATCCTCATTTTATGGATCAAGAAACTGGGGCTCAGAGAGGTGAAACAATATGTCTAAGATCCTATGCCTAGTTAATGGCAGAGCAAGGACTAGCATCCAGGTCTCCTTGATTCCTATTTCATGGCTCTTTCTGCTGTATTAACTGGTGCAGTGGATAGAGTGCCAGGCCTGGAGTCAGGAAGGCTAAGTTTTGTGAGTTTAAATTGAGCCTTAGATATTTACAAGCTATGTGACCCTGGGCAAGTCATTTTACCTTATTTACCACAGTTTCCTCATCTGTAAAGGGAGCTGGAGAAGCAAATGGCAAACCATTCCAGTATCTTTCCCAGGAAAACCCCAAATGGAGTTACAAAGAGTTGGACAGGACTGAACAATAACTTTTGGGGTCATTTTGGAAAGTTTGGCCCTCATGCCCATCTATATAGAAGAAAGAGGCCATAGCTTAGGGTTGAGGACAGGAAAAATTTTTGTGCCCTAAAGTAACTAACATATACCTAACCACTCCTTGATTAGGATTGCAGAGAATATTTCATGGCAAGATAACTTTCATCCAGTTTCCTCTATATCACCTCTCTTTGTCTATCTATTTAAAAAAAAAAGCAGAAACCTGAAACCATGGGTTCCTAGATGAGCCCACCCAAGTCCTCTCTTTCTTCTAGGTTATCATGTAAGTCTTTAAGTCAGTGAAATCCCACAATCATTTTATTAGTCAACTATTGTAGGTAAAACACTGGGGATGTTGTTTTTTTTAATGGGATAGGATCAATAAAACAGGGAGCTCCTAGTAAGAAAACTCCTTTAACCAATGCAGATTTACGGTCCTAGAGAGATGCCTAGGGCATTGAGGGGTTAAATGACTGGGCCACGGTCACATAGCCAATATTATTGGAGGAGGACGTGACCGAGCCTCTTCCAGACTATTCGGTTAATTCTTTATCAATTATGTCATGCTGCCTCTCAGTGGGGGATAAATAGATAAAAATAAGTCTTTGCCCTCTACAGCAGGGGTCAACAAACTGCTGCCCATTTGAGAAAGCTGCTGATTTTTTTGCACTTTTTATGCTAAGAATAGTTTTTACATTTTAAAATAAAATTTCATTGTAGTTTAAAATGTAAAAATCATTCTCATCAAGGTCCTTATCCACCCCCACAAAAAGAACCCCAAATCAGATAAGTAGACTTGGCCCTGGGGCTGTAGTTGCCCGCCCTGGATCTAAGGGACTTAAATTCTAGTGGTAAATATATTTACAAAGATGAAGATAATTTGAGGACAGAAAGGGCACCAATAAACCAGAGGTTTTGTGTAGGGGCTAATTTTAGGGACAAGTGACTTGGCCAGGGTCACACAACTATAATAGCATGAGGGCTATTCTTAGAAAAAAGGTAAGGAGTGAGTCTAAAAGTCAGGGGCAAGGAGGGAGTGCATTCCAGGCTTAGGGAAAGAGGCGATATAGTGGCAAGGAACAGAGTTCAAGGATAGAGGGTAGGCCGGTTTGGTTAACATGCAGAGTGCATAAAGGAGATGATTGAGCAGAATCTAAAGGGGTTATTCTTAGGACTCCATCCTTGAAGCTCTGGGTATCACAAGCTGCCAGTTGCTTTTAGATACAATTCTTCAATCAGTCAACATTTATTAAATACAAGCTATATAAGCTAGGCACTGTACGCTGGGGGTACTAAGACAAAAATGAAACTGCCCCTACCCTCAAGCAGCTCACATCTATCATCACCTCCTGATTTTTAAAATTGTCCTTCTAAATCACCATGTAGGCTGGGGGAGGTGGTGACATTTATTTCTATTTTGTACTTTTCCAGTGTCCATAATTATAGGATTCTTCAGTCGTAGGTCCTTAATCCAAGTTGGTTTGAATGAATGTTGAGGGGCAGCTCTTGTTGCTACTCATATGCTAATTAAAAGACAAGTCTGATCTGAAAACAAGAGCCAAAACGAATCAGGTCTTTGCTGCTGCAACTCGTACACACACATTTTTTCCCTTCTCTTTACTTTGTCCCCTCCCTCCATCCCCCATCATTAACAGGTCCAGTCATTCTTAATATTGGATTTCTACATCCCTGCTCAATGCTGTCTGGGTAGGAGGGACAAAGGGAAGAGGAGCCGAAAAGAGCTGGGGGAAGGGATGGGGGACTGAGCTCTTGAGTTAGAGACAAGGCTTGCAGCTGTGGGGGAAGGTGCCACCCACAGTTGGAGGATTCTAATTTTCTCTGCCTCCAGTCAGGCCAGAACTGTAGTAAGCAGGAAAGGGCTGGCTGCTCGTGTCTCTGAGCTCTTTGTAAAATGAGGGGGTTGGACCAAATGATCTCCAAGGTCCTGGATAGCTCTAAATCTTAGGATCTTAGTATCCTTTCTCAGAACATAATAGCAAGTTGTTCCATTTCCCCTGACCCCTAAACTTGTCTTCTGCCTTGTTATAAAGTTCCCTGAACTCCCGTTGGCTTTCAGTGTAGCGGGGAGAGGTGGGAGCTCCATCCCGACCTCCTCCACGAAAGAGAAAACCTCTTCCCCTCTTGGATCCTATTAAGTTAGCAGGGGTGGCCTAGGAGATGCATTTAGGCTAGAGGATTTTCCTCCAGTTGAAGTCTTTGTTATCTGCTGGTCTGCCTGGGGATGGGAAGAAATCTTTTATTTTTTTTTTTGCCTTTGGTATCTGCTGGACTCCCACCATCTCAAGCCCCTTACAGTTAGGGAAGAGGAAAGGGTAATTAATGAAACATAGATGTCCCTGCCATGGCCCAGTAAGGGCACGCTTGGATGAGCTCACAGGGGCAACAGCAGTCTCTCATTCCTCTGATTGGAGGGGTATTAATAATGTATTGGCGCCCACATCAATGAATACATGATTCATGAGGGCTCTATTTAAAGCCATCCTAAAGCCCCGTGAATAGCATGCTAAGCTCTATATACAGTGGAAGAAAACAAGCCGATGGGCCCCTGCAGCCCTTGGAGGGCCAAGGGAAACTCGACAAAGGCCCACTGCAGCACCGGCTTGGGGCCTGGCCCGATCCCTGCCCTGCACAGGAGCTGCTGGGACAACCTATACTCAACCCCTTGGGAAAATCAAGCCACAGAATTTTTTTAAAAAAAGAGGCCTCATTTGGGTTCCGGAAGTCACAGTTAATAAGGACTTGGTGCCCATCACTCTGATCATGTCACTTGTCTAAACAAATAAACAAGAAATGTCCAGAGGTTCTCCACTGCCTATAAAAGAGCTCAAATTTCTGATTGTGACATTCAGGTTCCATAGTCTAATACTGTGGCATGGTAGAAAGACCAGTGGATTTGGAGACAAAGAATTCACAGCTTGTTCCTTGTAAACTATAAAATCTTGGTCAAGATACTTTGTTTCTCTGGGACTCAGTTTCCCCCTCTGCAAAATGAGGGGAATGTTATATAATCTCCTTATATTCCTCTCCTGTAAAATAAAAGGAATGAATCGATTATGTAAATAAGTAGTTCCTTTTTTTTTTTTTTTTTTTTTTACCATGGACCCCTTTGGCACTCTGGGACCTATGAACTGTTTCTCAGAGTAATGTTTTTAAATGTGCAAGATAAAATATTTTTATCTTATTATTTTTATAATATTAGAATAATATATAATAATAATCTTATATTTAATTTATTATTATCATAAAACATTATAAAAGAAACCAATTATTATTGAGATTGAGTTACCAAAATATGTATTTTTTGAAGTGTATGGACCGCCAGTTAAGAACCCCAATCTAGACTGTACTCTGCCCCTTCTTCTCATTCTGTCCATTCCCATCTCTATGCCTTTATTCACACCATCCCCATACCTGGAATGGAATCCCTGCTCTCTCTCCTTTTCTCTCTCCTAAAACTCCTCCCTTCTTTCAAGGCCTAAATCCTGTGTCACTGCCTCCATGAAGTTTTCCCTGATCTCCTTACTTTAAATCAATCTCCTCATTGTACTTTGCACGAGTTTCATCTTTGCATCTCTGTTACTGTCCTTTGTGTCATAGGTCTTCGTATGAATAACTTTCCCTTCCTGTAAGCCCCTTGAGAATCGAGTCTACATTGTATCTCTCCTGTATCCCCAGTTGCTGTACCCGAATAGAGTAGGTGTTAAATAAATTCTTGAGGTGAGAAACTCAGGGTCATAACTTTAGAACTAGAAAGACCAAGATAACGAAAGGCTGGAGAAAAGTGCCTTGCCTCAGAGAACACAGCGCATAAGACAAGGAACAGAAACTAGAGGGAAGGAATTGTTTCAGTTCTGCTTTTGTATCCCTAGTGTGTAGCAGAGAGCTTCACACATAGTGAGAGTTTAAAAATGCTTATTGAGTTAAATTGAATTGAAATGAGTTTCAAATTGAGGGGCTTTTAAAAATTCCAAACCAAAGAGCTAGCATAGCAGTTCTTAACCTGGAGTCTGTGACCTTATTTACAAAATACTTTGATAACTCTGTTGTCATTCAGTAATTTTTCTGTTGTGTCTGACTCTTTGTGACCCCATTTGGAGTTTTCTTGGCAAAGATACTGGTGCAGTTTGCTATTTCCGTCTCCAGCTCATTTTATTAATAAGGAAACTGAGGCAAACAGGGGTAAGTGACTTGCCCAGGGTCACACAGCTAGTAAATGTCTTAGGCCAGACTTAAACTCATGAAGATGAGACTTCTTGACTACAGGCCCAGCAGTAGTCACTGTACCACCTAGTTGCTAAACTATATTTCAACATAACTGGTTGCCTTTGTAATTCCATGCGTTTTGTTTTATGAATTTAAAAACATTATTTTGAGAAGGGGTCCGTAAACCACACCAGACTGCCATAAGGGTACATTCCTGAAAAATTAAAGTACCCTTCCTCTAGAGAGAAGTACTATTATAAGCACAAAGCAATGTGACAATATGCCAAGTTGCCCTGACCAAAGCATCATACTTGGTAGGAATGGGCATTCATTCACTGATTCTATAGCTTTCTATTTTTTAGAGTTATATGCATTTTTTTTTTCTGGAAAGAAATACACAGAGTATAAAGTGCACCATCTGCAGCAACCCTCCCATTTATCTTTTCCATTAAGAAAAGGAAACAAAGAGAAAATGAGCCAGTCAAAGACAGAATTAGAGATTTACCTATTTCTTAGCCTGATATTGGCTTTCTTTGTATGTGTCAAATGAATTGTGTTTGGTGCCTTGTGGCAGCTTCATGACTTGACGTTTTCATTTCCTGTGTGCTCCTACACACTCTAAATGTGTCATGGAGTCAGGCTCCTGTTGGTCTCAAGGAAAAATCTGTGAAGAATCCAAATCTTGAATCTTGGTTGCTGGAACTGATGATAGGTGCTGGGATGAGTAGCCAAGGGCAGATTTCTAGAATGCTGGGAGAGACCTTTGAACAGAGACTGCCAGCTCTGGAGAGGACCTTAGAACACAGTGAGTTGTGGGGAAAAGGGAATTTAGGAGAGACCATGAGAGATCATCCAATCTGATATTCTTGTTTGACATAATAAGATATTGAAATATCCCTGGAGAGGGAATGATTGTAAGTCACACAGTGACTGTGTGATAAAACCGAGACTAGTATCCAAGTCTTTCAACAGTCAATGCACATTCCACTGGGCAGCATTCTGAGAACTAGAAGGAGAACCTCCTGCACCAATAATATTATCTTCATCACTTTTACCACCATCATCATCATCACCATCACTATCAAATACAGCACTTGTCAGTTCCCAAGGCACTTTCTCATCCATGATCTCATTCAAGCCAGGGCTCTCTTGGCCAAACCAGGCTATCAGGCAACATGGAATCAGGTGCTGAATGGGGCTGTGCCCATAATGAGGGCCTGGGCCATTCGGAGTGGCAATGCCTGCTGTCTTCTTGGGAAGCAGACATGGTCAGTGCAGAGGGAGAGGGAGAATCAGTGTAGTAATAGCCACATGGGGTCACCAGTGAAACTGCCTGGGACTGGGCCTGGTGGGCACAAGCTAACCCTTCCTACCAAAGCAGCTCTCCGCTTGGAGGTCTACACACTTGTTATCTGAAGGATCAGGGATTTTGAAGCCCTTACTACCTGTGACAGCATAAAGAGAATAGCTAATATTTATAGAGTGCTCTAAGGTTTGCATGTGTTGTTTTATTGTGTCCTCACAACAGTCCTGGGAGGTAGGTGCTATCTGTCTTACAGATGAGGGAATTAAGGAATTGTGGGTAGTATGGAATAATAAATAGTTGGGTGCTAATAATAGCACCTAGTACCCACCCAATTTTTGGTAGTATAGCACAAAATATAGTGAAGGTGGCAAAAGGGTAAGTGACTTGTCCAGGATCACACAGTGAGTAAGTATCTGAGGCAGGATTGACACTATGACTTCCTCCTCCATGAGCTCTCTTCCTGGCAGGTTTGGAAGAAGTGGATGCATCCCAGCAGGAGCCAGTGTGGTACACTTGAGGAATACTAACCTTGGGAGTCTAGAATAAATTAAAATCCTAGTTTGGCTGGCTATAGCACTCTGGGCCAGGTGTAACTAGGTGGCACATTACAGAGAATGCCAAGCCCAGAGTCAGGAAAACTTGAGTTCAAATCTGACCTCAGATACCTACTAGTTGTGGGACCACAGTCAAGTCACTTAATCTTGATTGCCTTGAAAAAATGGATTCACAAAGCGCTTTATACACAGCTCATTTTATCCTCAAAACAGCCCTGGAAGGTGGGTGCTATTATTATCTCCATTTTTACAGATGAGGACACTGAGCTAGACAGTGGTTAAGAGACTTGCCTATGGTCACACTGCTAGTCAGTATCTGAGGCTGGATGGAAAGTAAGGTCTTCCTGACTCCAAACCCAGTGCTCTATCTACCTTCTAGCTTTACTCCAGTCTTCTCAGCAGCATCCATTCCTTGAGAGCAGGGGATATATATGTACATGCACATTCACATACATACAGACACACACACATAATGTGTATGTGTATGTATAGTGGTTTACTGAGGGAAAAAAACTGAGACTGAAGTCAGAAGTTCTGTCTCTGCCCTGTGACCTTCTGCTTAATCATTTCCTTCTCTGGACCTCATGTATAAAAATGATGGCCTTAGAGATATTGTGGTATCATGCATATATTGCTTAAGCTTCAGTCAGAGAGACCTGAGTTTGAATCCTCCCTTGGGCACTTACCAGCTATGTGAGTGTGGGCAAATCACCAAACTGCTCTAAGCCTATTTTCTCATCTATAAAATATGGATCATAATAGCACCTACCTCATAGGACTTTTGTCCAGATCAAATGTGATCATGGACATAGAGTGCCCTGTGCACTTTAAAGTGTTATACACATGTCAGCTCTTGTTATTATGACTTACTATTTCAGTGACTTTAGAGCAGAGATGCTGTACGTTGAGTAGACTGGCGAAGCCTACACACCCATTCTCAGAATAATGTTTTGAAATGCGTAAAATAAAATGTTCAGGATAACAACAAAAGAAACAAATTTTACTGAGATATAGTTCTCAAAATATTTTTAATAACATGTTCATAGATTCTAGAATAAGTACCTGAGGGCCTTTAATCTTGCCAGGTCTTGGTTTTCTCACCTGTACAATGAAGGGATCTGGTTAGAGGAACTTTGAAGTCTGTTCCAGATCTAAATCTATGACTCTTTGATGATAACCCTTGTGCATCCCTCTTCTTGGGGTTTTTAGGAGAATGTTTTGTCAACTGCAAATCTCTTTAGAAATGATAGATTTTATTGAGCTTTTTCTGTTGTTCTCCTTAGAGCCCAGAGCAAGGTGCCTGGTAATAGAGCAGATGCACCAGGAGACACTGGTTGGGTGTAGAGACAAGAGGGCTTTTTAGCTGTGGAGTGAATATTATGAAATTTAAAAACGACCATTGTTGCAGTGGCTTCAGGACACAGGCATGTTAACACATGGTTGCATGAGCTGTGAATTGGTCTAGCCATTCTGGAAAGCCACTTGGAAGAATGCCTAAAAGTCATCATTAAACTGCATACCCTTTGACCCCAATGATGTCACTACTAGGCTGATACCCCCAAAGAGACTGAAGAATTGAAGAAAAAAGAAAAGGACTGATATCTATAAAAACAATTTGCCAGCTCTTTTCACAGTACAAAAAACTGGAAATTAAGAAGGGGCCCACCTATTGTGGAATGGCTAAACAAATTGTGGCATATAAATATATAGACTGTTGTTGAGTTGTCTCTGTCACGTCTGTCTCTTTGTGACCCCATTTGGGGTTTTCTTGGCAAAGATACTGGAGCGGTTTGTCATTTCCTCCTCTAGCTCATTTTATAGATGAGGAAACTGACACAAATAGGGTTAAGTGACTTGCCCAAAGTCACACAGTTAATAAGTGTCAGACCACATTGGAACTCAGGAAGATGAGTCTTCCTGACTTCAGACCCAGAGCTCTATCCACTGTGCCACCTAGCTAACCTATTATTATGTCATAATAAATGATGACTGGTCAGTTTCACAGAAAACTGGGAAGACCTATATGAACTAATGCAGAGTAAAATGAGCCAAACTAGAACAAATTACACAATGACAACAACATTATAAAAAAGAAACAGTTCAGTATCTGGGTAGTTGGTGGGACCACACATACACATGTACACGCATGCACACACATACACACATGCACACACATACAGAGATAGAGAGCACAGATTGAACTGAATAGGATGGGACCATACCTTAAAAGAAACTAGGGTAAATGGTGAGAGAGAAATGTAGGGGGAGGGAAAGGGAAGGGGGTAACTATATGTCATTTAAGAGGCAGGTAGGAGTTTTTCTTAGTGGAGGGAAAAAGAGGAGAGCTGAGAAAAAAAAAAAAACAAGAAGTTTACCCTCATCACATTTGACTAAACGAAGGAGTGAAATGCACACTCATTTTGGTATGAAAACCTATCTTACAGTATAAGAAAGTGGGGGAGAAAGAGATATTGCAAGGGGGGGGGATGATGGAAGGGAGGGCAAAGGGAGGAGGGAGCAATTTGAAGTCAACACTTGGGGAGGGACAGGATCAAAAGACAGAAGAGAAACAATGAGGGGCAGGTTAGGAGGGATGGTAATCCAGTTAGTCTTACACAACACGACTATCAGGGAGGTCATTGGCAAAACTACACAGATATGGCCTATATTGAATTGCCTGCCGTCCCAAAGGGAATGGGTGGGGAGGGAGGGATGGGGAGAATTTGGAACTCAAAGTTTTAGGAACAACTGTTTAGTATTGTTGTTGCTACTAGGAAAGAAGACATACAGTTAAGGAGGAATAGAAAGTCATCTGGCCCTACAGGAGAAAAGAGAAGATGGAGACAAAAGAAGGGAGAGATGACAAAAGAGAGGGCAGATTGGAGATAGGGAAAATTAGAGTGCTTGGGGTATTGGGGTGGGGGGAGGGGATAAAAGGGGAGAAAATTTGGAACCCAAAAATTTGTGAAAATGAATGTAAAAAAATTAAATAAATAAATAAATTAAAAAAAAAAAAAAAGAAACAGCTTTGAAAGACTTTTGAGTTCTGATCGATGCAATGACAAAGCACAATTCCTGAGGACTAAAGATGATGATATATCTTATTCACTTTCTGCCAGATAGGACATGTATTCAAAATGCAGTATGAGGCCTACATTTAGGACATGGTTGGTATGAGGATTAATTTTACCTGGCTATTTCTATTTATTTTGAGAGTTTTCTTTTTTTCTCATTTAATTGAGGAGGGCAGAAGTGAGAGAGAAAAAAATAAATGCTTGGGTTTTTTTTATATTTTTTAAAAATAGGTTTTTCTTGACATTTTTTGTTTTTCTATCACCTACATTTCCTCCTGTTTCCTCCTCCCTGCCCCCTGCCCCATTTGGGTTTCCAGTCCCTCCAGACCTCAGATGCCTACTCTTTCCTTGTGGTCTGGAATCAGCTGTGTTTTCTTGTCACACCATCATGAGGTCTAAGGGAAGATGTGGGAAGTTTGCCCTGGACGGTCAGACATGGCAGGCCTCTTCTTTTTCAAGGAGAGGAAAGATGGCACCCAATTACTCCTGGATAGCGGCACTCAGATACGTTCTGCATGCTTCTACTCCTGAAATACTCACTTCTTTTATTCCTCAGTTGCTGTCCTTTTGGGATAGGGTCACATTAGATCATGCCTAGGATTTGGACATCACTAATTGTAGGGGTTGACCTGAAACTTGGAGGCTTTGTAACCCAATCACTTCATTTAACAGACAAGGAAAGAGAGTATCAGAGGAGAGAACAAAAAAAAGTCACATAGGGTAATAGTGGGTGTAAAAGTCAGGATTTGAACACAGCCCCTCTACTCCTAAATTCAATTCTCTCTCTACTCTATTACTTTACCTAGTTTGGCCTCAGACATTCACTTAGCTGTGAGTCATAGGCAAATCATTTACCCTCTGTCTGTCTGTTTTTTCATTTGTAAAATGAGAATAAGAAGATCACCTACCTCAAATGAGGAAATAGTTGTAAAGCACTTTGTAAACCTTAAAATCCTATAGAAATGCCCTCTAGTTACTTGTCTGATATCCTGATTTTATAGAGGAGTAGACTGAGATTTAAAGAGGTAGAAATGGATTAAAACACAGCTCTTTTAATCAATTGAGTTGTCAACAAACTTTTATTAAGTGCCCACTGTGTGGAGAGACTGTGTCGAGCATTTCACCCAAACTGCAAGTCTAGTGTCTTTCCAAAATGCCACATCTCTGATTCTTTTCATGCACACTAGCATTTTCTGAGTCTGTCAAAGAGAACGTATTAGACTAGATGACTGAAGTCCTAGACTAGGAGTCAGGAAGACCTGAGTTCAAATCTACTCTCAGACACACATTAGCTGTATAATCTCGGGCAAGTTATTTAACTTCTGCTTGCCTCAGTTTCCTCAACGGTAAAATGGGGAACTTTTTTCTCACAGTTGTTGTGAGGCTAAAATTATGTACTATTTAAATAGAACATTTAGCACATGTCCTGGCCTATAGTTGGCACTATATAAATGTTAGTTATTCTTCTTAATTTTCAGCTTCTTTTTATTACCTCTAAAGTTCTCTCTGGTTCTAGCTCTATGATACAATGACAAATCTCACTCGTTATGTACTCTTACTCCCATGGTTAAATGTTGAAGAGTGCAGTTAATACCCTTTTGATTTACTAATAAGACAGCCGTCATAAGTTAAATAAAGAAATCAATAGGGGAAGGAGCCAAGATGGCGGAGTAGAAAGACTCACGTATGCTAGCTCCGAATCCACAGCCCATAAATTTCCTGTAAAAAGAACTCCCCACAAATTCTGGATGAGTGCAAGCTGCGCACCAATGCAGTGGAAGAGATTTCCGTTCCAGAGAGCCCTGAAAAACTGACCCCAAAGGTCCATTGCACACCCGGAGGTGGAGCAGAGCCCCTGCGCTGCCCTGGCCATGTGGCCCCAGAGGAGCAGATCCGAGGAGGCTTCAGGGATGGAATCTCTCATGGCCGCGAAGGTCCCTCCACCCACAGGTGCTACAGGTTAGTGAGAGAGATGTCTGGGCTGGCCGAGAGGGGAGTGGGGTGTCTCCATAACTCAGGCCCCCTCGGGAGGCAGCAGCAGAGGCAGCAGTGACCCAGGACTCCCGGAGCAGAAAGGAGCTCTGCTCCATTACTGAGGGTCTCCATATAAAGCCCCTGAGGGAACTGAGCCTGGGAGGGGGCCCTGCCCCCACCTGAGCACCAGAACTTAAGCTCACATTGAATAGCAGCCCCACCCCGCCACTGAAAACCCTGAAGCTGGGGAGCAGCATTTGAATCTCAGACCCCAAGCACTAGCTGGGTGGATCTAGGTGGGGGTGGACAGGAATCTCAGAAGTCAAGTAACTGGCTGGGAAAATGCCCAGAAAAGGGAAAAAAAATAAGACCATAGAAGGGTAGTTTCTTGGGGAACAGATGTTCCCGCCCTTCGTTTCTGATGACGAGAAACAATGCTTACCATCAGGTAAAGACATAGAAGTCAAAGCCTCTGTACCCCAAACATCCGAAATAGATATCCAATGGGCTCAGACCATGGAAGAGCTCAAAAAGGATTTTGAAAAGCAAGTTAGACAGGTGGAGGAAAAACTGGGAAGAGAAATGAGAGAGATGCAAGAAAAGCATGAAAAACGGGTCAATACCTTGCTAAAGGAGACCCCAAAAAATGCTGAAGAAAATAACACCTTGAAAAATAGGCTCACTCAATTGGCAAAAGAGGTTGAAAAAGCCAATGAGGAGAAGAATGCTTTCAAAAGCAGAATTAGTCAAATGGAAAAAGAGGTTCAAAAGCTCATTGAAGTGAATAGTGCTCTCAAAATTAGAATGGAACAGATGGAGTCTAATGACTTTCTGAGAAACCAAGAAATCATAAAACAAAACCAAAAGAATGAAAAAATTGAAGAGAATGTGAAATATCTCATTGGAAAAACAACTGACCTGGAAAATAGATCCAGGAGAGACAATTTAAAAATTATGGGACTACCTGAAAGCTATGATCAAAAAAAGAGCCTAGCCATCATCTTTCATGAAATTATCAAGGAAAACTGCCCTGACATTCTACAACCAGAGGGCAAAATAAGTATTGAAGGAATCCATCAATCACCACCTGAAAGAGATCCAAAAAGAGAAACTCCTAGGAACATTGTGGCCAAATTCCAGAATTCCCAGGTCAAGGAGAAAATATTGCAAGCAGCTAGAAAGAAACAATTCCAGTATTGTGAAAATACAATCAGGATAACTCAAGATCTAGCAGCTTCTACATTAAGGGATCGAAGGGCGTGGAATAGGATATTCTAGAAGTCCAAGGAACTAGGACTCAAACCAAGAATCACCTACCCAGAAAAACTGAGTATAATACTTCAGGGGAAAAAGTGGTCTTTCAATGAAACAGAGGACTTTCAATCATTCTTGATGAAAAGACCAGAGCTGAAAAGAAAATTTGACTTTCAAACACAAGAATGAGAAGAAGCATGAAAAAGTAAACAGCAAAGAGAAGTCATAAGGGGCTTACCAAAGTTGAACTGTTTACATTCCTACATGGAAAGACAATATTTGTAACTCTTAAAACTTTTCAGTATCTGGGTAGTTGGTGGGACCACACACACACATACACACATGCACACACACACACACACATATACACGTGTGTGCGCACACATACACACGTGCACACACATACAGAGACAGAGAGCACAGAGTGAATTGAATAGGATGGGACCATATCTTAAAAGAAATTAAGGTAAATGGTGAGAGAGAAATGTAGTGGGAGGAGAGAGGGTGAAATGGAATGGGGTAAATTATCTCTCATTCAAGAGGCAAGCAGGAGACTTTTTAGTGGAGGGAAAAAGAGGAGAACTGAGATAAAAACATGAAGTTTATCCTCATCACATTCGACTAAAGGAAGGAATAAAATGCACATTCATTTTGGTATGAAAACCTATCTTACAGTACAGGAAAGTGGGGGAGAAGGAGATAAGCAGGGTGGGGGGGATGATGGAAGGGAGGGTAATGGGAGGAGGGAGCAATTTGAAGTCAACACTCTTGGGGAGGGACAGGATCAAAAGACAGAATAAAATCAATGGGGGGCAGGATAGGATGGAGGAAAATACAGTTAGTCTTATACAACACGACTGTTATCGAAGTCATTTGCAAAACTACACAGATATGGCCTATATTGAATTGCCTGCCTTCCAAAGGGAATGGGTAGGGAGGGAGGGATGGGGAGAATTTGGAACTCAAAGTTTTAGAAACAACTGTTTAGTATTGTTCTTGCTACTAGGAAATAAGAAATACAGTTAATGGGGAATAGAAAGTCATCTGGCCCTACAGGACAAAAGAGAAGATGGGGACAACAGAAGGGAGGGATGATAGAAGAGAGGACAGATTGGTGATAGGGAAAATTAGAATGCTCGGTGTATTGGGGTGGGGGGAGGGGACAAATGGGGACAAAATTTGGAACCCAAAATTTTGTGAAAATGAATGTAAAAAGTTAAATAAATAAATTTATATTAAAAAAAAAGAAATCAATAACTTGAAATCAGAAGTGACTAGTAAGACACAATCTTCCAGTCTGCTGATTGTCAATAAATGATAGACAAGAGGACTTGATTTAGCTAGTCAAAATGAATAACGTAGATAGAACCCTGAACCTGAGTTCGAATGTGATCACAGAAACTTACTGGCTGCGTGGTCCTAGGTAGGTAACTCACTTAACCCTATTTGCCTTAGTTTCCTCCTCTATAAAATGAGCTAGAGAAGGCAATGGCAAATCACTTCAGTATCTTTGCCAAAAACACCCCAAATGGGGTCACAAAGAATTGGACAGGACTGAAAATGACTCAGCAAGAACCACAAAAAGACATCAAAGTGGTATCTGGGACAGCACGTGAGAAACACTTCTTAAGTTGTCTCCAGAGCCATACCAGTACTAGGTACAGAGCGCTTTACAATGCACAAAGCAAATTTTCTCACGACTTCCCTGGGAGATTAGTAACATATTCATGTATACACTTTGTAAATGAGGAAACTGAACCTTAGAGAGCTGAAATATCTTATCTAAGACAACATAATTATTCATGATAGGAGTTAGGATTTGAATCCAGGTACTTTGATTTTGAAGTATTAAAATCTCCGCTTTACAGATAAGGAAACAGATCCAGATTGATTGTTTTTGATATTCTATGCATCTAACAAAGGAATTTTGTGGTTCTTTAGTCATTTTCAGTCACATCTAACTCTTTATGACTCCATTTGGTTTTCTTGGCAAAGAAACTAGAGGGATTTGCCATTTCCTTCTCCAGCTCCTTTTATAGATGAGGAAACTGAGGCAAATAGGGTTATTAAGTGATTTGCACAGGGTCACAGAGCTGCTAATTGTCTGAGACTGGGTTTAAACTCAGGCCTTCTTGACTCCAGACCTCATGCTCTATCCACTGAACCATCTGGCTGCTCTAAAGGAATACACCATCAAACACCCCTGGTCTCTACCCCCCAGTTCTAGTTCCCAGGGCTTTCAGTAGGTAGAGTCAGGCTCCAGGTGGAAGCTTGGGCCTATTTTAGGTTCTTGATTGATCTCTGGCCCTATGGCCAAGGTGAGGTAGAGCAGATGTTCTAGGTGGAGCTGAGGTCTTGTCCCATTGAGACCTATATCTCATGATTACAGAGATAATAGGATTATATATTTAGAGCCAGGAGGAAGTTTGGAGGCCAATGAGTCCAATCCTCTCATTTTACAGAAGAGAAAAGTAAGATGCAGAAAGATTAGGGACTTGTCCAGGTGGGATCTGAGCCTTGGCCTTTCTGGCTTCAGATCTACTGCCCTATCCACTACACCACCTTGTCTCTCAAATTAACACAGAATCTGGAGGTAGGGGCTCAGGGTACCTATCATTTTGGGACATAAAGGGAAAATGGATGGAGTAACAATTCACAGGAATGTGCACTGAAAGGCCCTCAGGCTCATTTATCAATTATAAAGGTAGTCTAGAACTGAGGTTCATTTGAGAGACTGGAACAAGCCTGGCACTCTAGGAAAACCTCAGAGGAGGAACCTCGGGTGAATTGGTGGAGGTGGGGAGAAAGGCCTCTGCTCTGGCCTTGGCTTAGGTTTCTCCCACCTAGTTTTGGTCAGAGGAAGTCCCAGAGGGCTTCAGAGGGTCAGGACTCCCCATCTTCTCAGCAGTGTCCCAGTGGCATCCCCAGATGAGCCAACATCAGTGTTTACACATTAGGAGGGACAAGGACAGATTGGCTACAGATTCATAGTTCTATAAGGAGCTCACCAAAGGAAGGATACATGCCCAAACAGAATTTCTTACGGTTGTTCGATCAGTAAACATTTATTAAGTACAGATTAGCACAGATACCGTGCTAAACCCAGGAAATAGCTTGCGTTTATATTGTGCCTACTGTGTATCAGTTACTGTGCCAAGCACCTTTTACAAATGTTATCTCCTGTGATCCTTTCAATCACTGGGAGGTAGGTATCATTATTATCCCCCGTTTTTGATTGAGGAAACTGAAGCTGACAGAGGTTAAGTGACTTGTCACAAAGCTAGTAAGTATCTGAGGCTGGATTTGAACTCAGGTCTTCTTGACTTCAGGCCCAACAGTCGATCCTGTGCATCACCTAGCTTTTCTGTGTGTCTCTAGCATGCCTGAATGGGAGGAAAATTCTTCCAGCCCTCAGGAGTTTCCTGAGCCTCCTTTCCCCTGGAATCTGCAAGTACTTATAGAAGAGCATGTCGTAGAATTTGTGTGGGGTGATGTTTTGTACCAACTTCTTACTGTGCCTCTTTGGTAAATTCCCCTTTCTGAAAGCTCCTTCAGTCTAGCCAACTAAAGTAATTTCCAGCTTGTAATGCTAGGGAAGGAACCTTTCCAACTGGGCTATATTGAGAAACATAAGACCCGAAGGTGGGCTACAAGCTGTGAAATGACAAAGAATAGTCAGAGACAGTATCACAGAGTAAGAGATATTGAAGAGAGTTCTGGACAGAGGGCAAAACTGCTTCAAGACTCGCTTTTTTATTTTAAAGTTTATTTTTTTAAGTATTTTATTTTAAAGCTAAAAGAAGGAGCCAGCCTAACAGAACCACTCTGTGAAGCCGGTCCTCATTCTCTCAATTGTAAACGTGCAATCGATCCTTTGTCAAAAACCTTACTGTTACCTATTTGTAAACATTGTATCTCCTTGATAGAATGGAAACTTTTTGAGGCCAGGAATTCTTTAGTTCTTGTGTTCTGGATCCCCAGTGCTTACCAGAGTCCTGTTCTTTTTAGGTGTTTGTTAAAGGTTTACTAAATTGAATTAATATTGCTTCTTAACTTAAAAAAAGTTTCCAGCAATCACATAAACAGCAGGGACAAGGATGATGCCTTGCTACAACCAGTGAGTCTCATTTTGTTATTCAGTTGTTTCATGATCCTTCATGACCCCATTTGGACAAAGTTATTGGAGTTTTTGTCATTTCCTTTTAGCTCATTTTACAGATGAGGAAACCGAAGCATAGACAGTTAAGTAACTTACCCCAGGGTCACACAGCTAAGTAAGTGTCTGAGGCTGGATTTGAACTCATGAAGATGAATCTTCCTGATTCTAAACCCAGTGCTCTATCCACTGTGCCATTTAGTGGCCTTTAGTCAATCTCTAGGGTAGGATTAACAACCTTAATCCACATCTCTGCAATTCTCTAAAGCCAGAAAATACTTTCAACCATATGTGAGGAGGCCTTAGAAAGGCTATAATCCCCATTTTACAGGTAAGTACTCCAGAGGCTCAAAGAGTTAAGTGATTTGCCTGAGGTCACACAGCTACGTCCCTAACAGGATCCAGATTTTCCTGACTGAATGAAGGTTAGCCCTTACCCATTCTGCTGCCCTCCTTGAGGTCTCAAGCAGTCTCCTTACACTCTGTGCCACTCAGAAGTTATCATCAGAAGTCTGAGAAGTAGCAGCCAGTGCTGAGCACAGCGAGACCCACACAGCTTGCCATCCTGGCAAGGAGCACGTTCAGCAGGTTTGTTTGCCTTTAACTAAACCTCAGAATTTAAAATGCCGACAATACCCTTTGCAAATAGGAAAATTGCATTTCTGAACTACTCGGGGCATAATTATATCATCTGGGTTTTAAGACGGCTGAAATGTGTCCTCCAAGCAGGAAATGAGCTATGCTAACCCTAATTATGGTTCAACACAACTCACTTAATTCAGGCAAAGAAAATTACCCAGTGTGGTGATGGGTTAGGCAAGCATCTACTGGTAATGATGGGCCATCAAGTCATAGGGCACAAATTTAGACTTGATTCAGATTTAGAGAATCATAGGGGGAAAATCAATGAAAAGGATCTCAGAGACCATCTAATCTAATCACCACTAACTGGTGATTAGCCACTCTGTGGGCCTCAGTTTCCTCCTCAGAAAAATTAAAGGTTTAGACAATGCTTTATAAAGTCCATTCTGGTTCTAACATCCTATGACAACAACTCTGCTTCGCCAAAGAAAAAGAGAAAATCCAGATAGGAAGTGACTTATTCAAGGTCATACAGCAAAACAGTGAAGCAACAGTTAGAAATGAATTGCCAGGACAACAGTTTTTCCAGTACACCACAGAGGCTTCCCAATGTCTACAGGGCTAATGTGGTCTTATTTTGAGTCTTTGTCTAAAAACTTGGTTCAGTGAAGCTTCTAAGAGACAAAAATTGTGATTTAAATAAAGGAGGAGTTCTTAACCTTTCTTGCACCATGGATTTCTTTGGCTAAAGACTCCTTGAATAATGGTCTTAAATGCATGAAATAAAGTACATACAATTATAAAAAAAACCAATTATATTGAAAAAAAATACCAAAATATTACAAAAACAAGTTCCTGGTATCCCTTTTTTTATTTCTTAGAGCATTAAGAGATTAGAGCTAGGAAAGACCCCAAGGATCATTTGATTCAGCTTCCTTATCATACCAGATAATGACACTAAAGTTCAGAGAGACCATGCTCAGGGTCACCCAGAGAGAAAGTGGGAGAACTGAGAGTAGAACTGAGGTCTCCTCCATCTTGGTGCAGAGATCATTCTCATATAACACACTATCTCCCTTGGACTTCCATGGGGATTGTTGCCCAGAAAGGTTTGTCTTAGATGGTAGATCTGATTGCTAAACCACTGTGAGTGATCTTTGAAAGATGTAGCTGATGGAAGAGATGCTGTAAGAGTGGAGAAGGACAAATCCCCAGATTTTCAAAAAAGGTGAGGAAGAAATCTGTAAACTACAGGCAAAGTAACCTTGATTTCAATTCCTGGCAAAATTCTAGCACATAATATTAAAGGGATGCTCAGTGAACATCCAGAAAAAGGAGCTGTGATCTCAAAGAAGCAAGATGGCTTCATCAAGAATATAGGTTATACCAACTGGTCTAGCCTTACAGGAAAGCAATTTGGATCCATGCACCAAAAGTCGACATCAACTGTATACATTCTTTGACTCACGGATACCAATATATCAAGCCCAAAATGATCAAAGAAAGAAGAAAAAGATCCATATTTACAGAAATGTTGGTAGTGGTTCTTCTTCTTGTGGCAAATAATGGAAACAAAGGAGTGCTCACCATTTGGGCGAAATTTTATGAACAAATGAGGATATACAAATATAAGAGTGTTATTTGGTGACAGGAAATGATGAAAGAGACAGTTTCAGAGCAACCTGGGACATAAAGCGATGCAGAGTGGAGAGAACAGAACAAGGAGAACAATTTATACAATAACAACATAATAAACCAAAACAACTTTGAAAGCCTTGACAATATGATGACTAATCACAAATCCAAAGGAGGAATAAGGAAGCATGCTACCCACCTGCTGACAGAGGGGTGATAGACTCAAGATACAGAATGAGACATACGTTTTTGGATGCAAAAAATGTAAGGAATTATTTTACCTGACTATATCTATTTGTAACAAGACCTATATTTTTCTTTTCTTTTTTTTTTTATTGGGGAGGAAGATTCAGGGAGCAGATAGGATTTAGCAATCAGGTCACCTAGAAAAGAAGAAAAGAAAGAAAAAAGGGTCATTGAAACATTTTTAAAACATAAAGAAAAGTGAATGGAGTTCAGAAGAAAACAGACAAGAAGGGCATCTTTGAAAGTATTGAATTGCTTGAATGAAATGAATGAAAAAATGAATGAAAACAATGAAAAATGTTGAATTCATTATCTATTTTTCAAAAAGCAGCTTTATATTAACATTTTACATTTTCACAGATAATCCTCTTTTTCTGTTTCACTTTGTATATGGAAATGTTCTTTTATGATGTAAAATTTAGAATAAAAATTATACAAACACATTATATATGTGTGTGTGAACATGTGTGTTTATATATACATACATATATTTATTTTCAAAGAACAGGTCACACTAGACTGACCTCTTTTCTTTTTTTTTTGAAAGAGTTATTAGCCTGAAGCAGACCTACACAACTTGCAGTCCACGGGTCTCCTGGGAGCATGCTGAAGGACTTTTTTGGGTGGCCAGTGAAAAATGTAGAGAATGTTTTCCTCTACATTTTTCGTGGGTCACCTAAAATTCTTTGGCGACCCGCAGATTGTAATTTACCTAGAATTTAGGAAAGCATTTGACAAATCACTTATGTTTGCGGACAAGATGGATACTTGTGGACTAGATGATAATATAGTTAGGTGCATTTGGAACTCATTGAAAGGTTGGGCCAACGAGTGGTCATTACTTGTTCAGCACCATCTTGGAAGGAGGTCTCTAGTGGAGTGCCCCAGAATCTATCCCTGGGCCTGTGTTGTTTAACGTTTTTAACTGTGCCTTAGATAAAAGTAAAGACAGCATGTTAGCCAAATTTGTAGGTGACACAAAGCAGATGAGAGCTAACATATTATATGAGAATATTAGGATCCAAAAAGTACTGGCAAGTAGAAGAGTGGGCTGAATCTAACGATGAAATTTACTCTCATGCTCAGATGAAATGGGTCTGTGATCTCTCTGATTCAGGAGGTCCCTCTGGTGATATAAATTACAACCCCATTCAAGACTGCCTATTTTGAGTCTCTCCTATGTTGTCCCCAAAGTTCATTATAGGGGAATCTGTCCAACATGATCTAGGGCTTTCTGGTTTTCTCCCCATATCCCAAGGATATCAGTGGAGTCCTCTTTACTATTCATTTGCTATGCCTCACATGACCAACCCATTTTTCTTTCCCTGAAATTCAATAGGAATGAATAGAAAATAAGAAAATGTTATACTTGGGTTCAAAACTACAACTTCACAAGTTGATAGCAAGGTGTGACTAGATAGCAGTTCATCTGAAAAAGATCTGAAGGGTCTTCTCCCTTCTGTCATCCTCCTCGGTCTTTATGCACTTAGGACTCCCAATGGAGAAGGTTACTTTGCACCTCTTTGGCTGTTATGACTTTCCCCAAGCCAAGTCAGGTAGATACAGGTTTGTGACCTCTTGCAGCTCAAGATGACATTATGCTTTGTTTGCAATATGAATATCAAGCTTCAATGGAGATGAATTTATGGCAGGGACCAAAGAGACAGGTTTATGATTTAGGAAGTTTTACATAGTGAAACTCATAGCATACCCTTGAGAACCAGTGGGGGATGAGATGAGGAAAAGAAGAAAGTACCAAGAGGAAAAAATTTCCCTAATGATTAGTGCTATCCCAAAGTGGAATATGCTGACTCAGGATGGGGTGGAGTGCCCCTCTCACAAGGTCTTCAAGCAAAAGTTCAATGGCTTCTTGCCTGTTATGTTTTGGAAGGGTTTCTGGCTCAAGTAGAGATTAGACTGGATGACTTTTGAGGTCTCTTCCATCTTTGAGACTCAGCCCCCTGGCTATACTTTCTGCTGAACAACACACTGTCAGCAGGGTTAATGTGATTACTGTGGGTAGGCAAACTGGACAAAAGTTAATTTGGACACTGGCTTATTGGGTCTGGCTGTCGACACTGATCACGTTAACTGGATGAATGCCAAATGTCCAATTCACTTTGTATGGAGAACACAGGCACCTTGTTGTCTACCATGCTCAGTTTCTTTACACACAAATTCCTGTTCATTTGAACAAGGAAGACAATCAGCCCAGGGGAGGCACTGTGCCATGGTGGAAGTTGGGAGTCAGGAGAACTGGGCTCCAGTCCCAAGTCTATCACTAGCTTGTTATGCGTTCTTGGAAAAAAACCCTCCCCTCTCAGGCCTCAGTTTCCTCCTCTTCAGTATAAAATAGGGCTTGTATTAGATAATCTCTGAGAGCCTTTCTGTCTTGAAATGTGAAATTGTATGATTCTATTACATTCTGTCTAGAAAAATCTGCCTGTGTTACCTTGTTTGACCATCTGTAGTGATCAAATTAACCAGATGACCTCCAAATGCCCACTTTGCTTTATGTCTTGCAAAGGCGGCCCCATCCATGGACAAAAGGAGAAGTCAGAGGAGCTGAGCATAGGGAATGTAAATGGCCAGTTTATGCAGAAGGATCATTTTAAAGCATCAACAGCACGTGATATTTGGTGTTAGGCACTGACGAAGAGGAGAGGATAAAGAACTTACACCCTAGTAGGGGGAGATGAGATGTGGCCCCAGATCAATGCAATCAAGTTAAAATATAAGTATATGAGAAGAATACGAAGTATCAGTATTAAACCAGAGGAGGGAGGGATCACTTCCAGCAGGGGATAGAGGAGGGAGGAGGATGGGAAAAACTCCTTGAGAAAGGCACCATTTGAGTCTTAAAGCATGGGCAGAATTTCAACAGGCAAGGAGAAGGAAGAATAGCTTGAGGGAGTGGGGTGAAGTGCTCCAGGTACAAAGAACAGTGTTAGCAAAAGTGCAGAAAGCATGAGGTTTGTTTGGATAAGAGTTTGTTGGATTAGGAAATATTTCAGTCAGGCAAAAATATTCATCCTCTCTGGCTGGCTTAAACATATAGGCATCTCTGATGCTTCCAGTGGGATGAGCATGTCTCAGGAGTAAGCCAACCCTAGGTTCAAATTCTGCCTCTCACATTACCTTAGGTGCCTTAGGCAAGTCATTTAACCTCTCTGGGTCTCAATTTCCTTATCTGTAAAGCAAGGGTATTATAAAGAAGATGATGTTATATATAAACCTCATTAATTAGAATTCACTAATTTGGAATTTGTGATTGTTTCTCTTGGGGGAAAGGTTGATCTAGCAACTAATAGTGCAAATAAAATTGGGATGGAGCATGTTTAACCTTCTTGAGAGGATAAATTGTGTGGAATACCTTAACGCTGGATGCTGTTAACTGAGAGTGATATGAAGCTTTTCACCAAAGTGGACTTGGTGTGGTGTTGAACGAGAAATATTTTATTAGTTAAGCGCTGCTGGTGCTCTGCCATCATCATCATCAGTGCCTCAGTCATATGCCAAATACAAAGTGGGACCAAGTTATGGAAACATCAGTTTAGAATTGCTAAATTGCTAAATTGAGGGAGGGAACCATTAGATCATGTAGCCCAACCTTTTTATTTGGCAAGAGAGACCCAGGAAAGCTGTAGGATTCACAAAGATTAAAGCTGGATGATCTCTGGGCTCTCTTTTAGCTCCAACAGTCTGTGTTCACAGGGTCATAGATTTAGAGCTGGTGGGATTCTTAGAGGGTATCTAGCTAAATAATTGGCAACAATTTATTAAGTATGTAATTTGTTCCAGGTGCTGCATTAAGATGCAAAGAAAAAGCAGAAGAAGTAAGGGACTCATATTCCAAAGGGCTCGCCAACCCCTAAATTTTTTATATGAGAAAACTGAGGACCAAAGAGGTTAAATTACTTGTCCAAGGTCACAAAAACAGGAAATTGTTGGGCTGGGATTTGGTGACCTTTAGCTAATTAGTTTCTCTACCTTTAGCTAAGCTGGTGTCCAGACAACAGACACACCGTCTGTCACTGGCCCACAGGAAACATTCCAGCTTGGTAAGACCTGCCAAAGATTATCCCAGGCTGCCTCAACTTTCAAGGACTTTGGGTCACCCTCATGTTATGATGAGGCAGTAGCATAGGAAATAAATAGAAATGACTTCATCGCATGTGGGTTAATGTTGCTATTTATTTCATGCTCAAACTTCTTATTTTTAGGACTCTGCTAATGAAGTATAGGCTTCCTGAAGGCAGGGAAAATGTTGTACACTTTTTTTGCAACCTCCACTATATCAACTAGTGCAAAGTAGATGTTCAGTTGGAGACATTGAATTGAATGGAAATCAAAAGTGTGGACTGACCACTTCTGCTCATCTCAGAACTTACCAATAAAAGGAAGAAAAGGAAAAATGGTACCAAGTCAGAAATGATTGGCACTGGACCTCAAAGTCCTGAACTCCTCTACTTTGAAATCCAAGCACACACACAGCATGTGGCCAGGCCCAGAGAAGAAGCCTGGCTTTGTTCTATCCTCTCCTGCACATTCTGCTGATCCTTCCAAACTGCTCAGTCCGTCAGGATGCAAAGCGTCTGCTATCCTCCCCTTTCTTTCTGCAGAGGGACTTGCTGAGGCATTTAAAACATTCCTTCTACCCAGGGATCTGTCATCTCCCTCTCGCAGCTCTAGCCTGGATCCAGTCCCAGAGATAAACCATAACTCTTGAAAAAACCAAGGTGGCCCATTATTTCTGCTAGAAACCACCTCTGGGTCTTAACTCGAGTGTTAGCTTGATAAACCCCGGCTGTCATGTGGGGTGCTGTGTAAAATAACCGTCAGTAGGTTGACTTTTGTAATGTGTAAGCTGGGACCTATCACACAGAGTCACGTAAACTGTATTTGGTATCATACCAACGACTCAGTGAGAGCAACATTTATAAAAGGAGCAGTAATGTTTTACATGGAGGCGTGCTTATACCCATGGCACACTTTATATTTTGACTCAAGTTAAAATGTCAGGAAGTCAGAATACACAGATGGACCAGTGATTCCTAAGGTTTTGCAGTATCTCAGGAGCCTTCACTTTGACCCAGGCAACTGGAATTGTTAAAAAAATAATTTCAGGCCAAAAATTTAAATCACAGCACCAGGTTCATAATAGTGTCTAATAAATATTTGTTGGATTGGACTTTAAAAAGAAATATAGTATTTGGAGCACAGAAAATAGAGCTGAAGGTACAGGATGATGAATTTAGAATCCAATCCGAATCCTAGCTGGGTGGCTTCTGGTAAGTCCTTTCCTTTCTGTGAGCTTTAGTTTTATCATTTATAAAATGGAGTTAATAATCCCTTCCTTGCCCACTTTAAAGGACCATTGTGAGAATCAACAGAGAGAATGCACAAAAAGTGCTTTGTAAATTGTAAAGAGCTGCAGAGATGGCAACTATAGAGAAGTTTTGTGGCAGGTGGGGGTCACTGACATCACACCAGGATAGGATGTCACAGTTTTCAAAAGCTTGGATACCACTGGTACAGAAAGTGGGAGAGAAAGCAAAATGGAAAGATTTGTATCAGAAGTCCCAAGCTCAAACCCAGGTTCTGCTGCTCAATACCTGTGACATTGACTGAGTCACTCCCCATTTTGGAGCCTCAGTTTCCTCATCTGTAAAAATGAGGGGATAGGTTAGATCTCTAAAGTCTTGTCTATGTCTAAATTCTATAAGCAAATTGCATCTCCTTAAGAAGAAAAATGTGGGTTTTTGAATGAAGGCAAAACCAGTTTTCTGTGCCAAAATGAAACAACCTCACCCACCCACCATCCTGATCTAATTCTGGTAGGGCTACTTCCTCAAGGTCTTCTGTCTCCCCCTCATTAAATGTAAATAAAACCTTCAGTCACAGCTCCATGGAAACACTCTCTCGTGCATAGAAGACTATTGGGAATAGCAATATAACAATGAACTCACTCAGGAACAGAATAAAGGTGGTTTGGCCACAAGCGCAGTTACTTGAACAATTTAGAAATGAGTTTTTATCGCAATTATCCTGCTAATTTTGGTCAGGTAAATAAAATAGCAGAGACCCTGAGGCTTAAGTGAATAGGAGACAGCTCTTAGAGCCAGGATGACCTGGGTTCTAGTTCTAGCTCTGACCCATTCTAACTGTGTAACCATTAGAAAGCCACTTAATCTCCCACTGCCCCAGGTAATATTAAAACAATAAATTACAGATGCATGGCCAGTCTGCATGGTATAAGGAATTTCCACACCAGAACTTCCACTGAGGAATTCAGAGGTCCAGATTGCTGCTTTCCAAAATAAAATAAAAGTAAACCATTGCAAAAGTGTGATTTCTAGAAACTGAAGTTTCTTCCAGTAAGTGGCTGAGGCAGGAGGGTATTCCTCATGTTAGAGGTAGGACTTTATCCACAGAACCACCTAGCTCTTTTAGAACAAAGGCCCAGGGCTCAAGTTCTGGATAGAACATGAAAAATCTAGATGCTTACTTCTACTTCTATCATTAAATTGCTATATGACCTTGGACAAGTGTTTAGCATCTCTCCAGTTCAGTCCCTCTATAAGTCTCCTACCTTCCTCACCAGTATGTTTTGAGGACTAATTACATGAGTGAGACACAGGAAGTGCTTTGGTGAGCACTTTGCTTGCAGGAGGGATCATTATTATAGTCAGTGCCATAAGACTTTAGATGCTTTTAGGTTTTTCTGTTCTTACCTGTCTTTCAGATAAAATTATAGCCTTGTCCCTGATCTGTCCCTGCCACCTCTCTGTCCCCAGATGCTCTCTGAAGATGTTGTCATAGAATGCTTTCTTCAAGTGACCCAATCATTTCTCCTGATGACCCAATCCAGGGTCTCTGTGGCACCCAGGAAGGAAGAGAAGGAGAAGCTAAAAATACTATACTCCTCCATTCTTGTTCTTCCAGGCATGAATCCCTAGAGGAACAGACAGTTAAGGTGGGTTTAGTTACTTCTGAGGGAAAGGACCATAAATTATGTCTCTACTGATCTCTCAAAGCATCTTTAGCAAGAAGGACATTAGCCTTCTACTGAGCTGATACTGTTTGTCCTTTGCCCTCAGAGATCAATGGTATCAGGAGGGTGATGTCTTGACTTGCAAATAAATTGGATTTAAATGAGGCTGACTGAGCAAAGTCATCAGCCTCACTCTCTCCCTCAGAATTACTGAAGTCCTGCCGCAAGAAAAAGGTCAAGATGACTGGCCATGGCCAGGATGTAGTGGGTGACCTCCGTCTTTCTAAATTAAGGGGTTTCCTAGATGTCATTCAATGACTTAGGGCTAGGGAAGTGTTCAGATAAAAAAGTGACTCAATGGAAGAGGAGAAGAAGGAGGAGGAGGAGAAGGTGAAGATTCCCCAACTTTTGCTGGAATTGGCAGGTTGGGTCCCAGCTACTACTACTCTCGGATAACATGGTAAAGAAAGTTAATCCAAAAGATTAAGAACCTGGTTTACTCCTTCCCACAAATACACATGGCATCCATGGGAGGAGTAAACTTAAACTTAGACATTAATAATGGTGTCTAGGGTCAGCCAGTAGATGGGCGTGACCTAAGTGGACTGACTAGTTTCCAGTGAAAGGGAAGAGATATTTAGGATAATAGCCTAAGAGTTTGCAGGCTCAAATAGATGTGTTTGAAGGCATCAAAGGAGGAATGAATAAATACTAAAGAAATTAAAGATAAGAGAGAGAAAGAGAATGATCCTTGGGTCAATGGGTCAAGTACCCAGAGGAGTAAAAGCTCAGGAAGGCTAAATGCCTTCCTCCATGATCATTCAGCCAAGGAGAGCTAGGATTTGAATGTGGGTCTGCTGACTTTATACAGTGTCTCCCTACTCCTCCCCCTATTCACTCCCATTATACCCTATTGCTTCCCTGTATCTTTTGAGTTGATCCTCATAATCCTTCCTTATCTCTTCTCTACCCATAAGGGGACAGAACTGGTATTATTAGCCCCCATTTTACAGACTAAGGATAATGTCCATCAATAAGCATTTATTAAGTGCTTACCAAATGTCTTCGCACTGTGCTAAATACCAGGTGGGGTGGGAGATAAAAAGAAAAACTAAATATAGTCCTTCTACTAAGTGGTGCTTAACCAACTGAGGTCCAAAGAATTGGACTGACTTTTCCCTGATCATATGAGTAGTAGGTGGCAGAACTGGGCTTGTGCTTCCCAAACCCAGTCCTCTTTTCTACAGCATTTACCCACCATATTGCGTGGGATAAAGAGAGGACAGAGAAAGAATTAGGAGCAGAGAGCTAGAGCTGGAATGGACTTTTGCAGCCAGCTAATCTAACTCCTCCGTTTTACAGATGTGGAAACTAAGGATCCAAAAAGTTAAATATGATGCAACTAGCATCAGAGAGGGGATTTGAACCCAGGTCTTCTTCCTTTTATTCCAGATCCAGCTCAATCCACTATACAATGTCACCTCTGGCTTTGAATCAAAGTAAAGAAGAATATTTTAACCACTAAGGGATGTTCAGCATTGAAAGGGACTGCCTCAGGAAGTAGTGAAGTCCCCATGCCTGGGAAGTTTTCTGAGTGTCTGTCAGGGCTGCTACCAGACTAGATAGGAGGGTGATCCCTAGGGTGCCTTCCATCACTAAGACTATATGAAGAAAACAAATAAACTCCATACCAGATAGAGGACACAGAGTCAGAAAAGCAACGTTTGTTCCTTCATCTCCTTGTCTAGCCAGAGAAGAGTTTGAAACATCTCTCATAGTAGGGAGAGTTTAAGGCAGCTAGTTTAAGGCATGGTAGATAGAGTGTCCGGGCCTGGAGTCAGAAGACTAACCTTCCTGAGTTCAAATCCGACCTTAGACACTTACTAGCTGTGTGACCCTGGGCAAGTCATTTAACTCTATTTGCCTCAGTTTCCTCATCCGTAAAATGAGATGGAGAAGGAAATGGCAAACTACTCCAGGATCTTTGCCAAGAAAACCCCAAATGGGGTCATGAAGAGTTGGACATGACTGGAAATGACTGAAAAAGGAGAGTTTAAAAGAGATAGGAATTATTGTAGGAAGAGAAAAGTGAATGTTGATAAAGGCCATCTAATTAGTTTAGCTTCAGCGCTGGAATGCTTGCAAGGCTAAGAGACAGATGACCAAATTCAAATGTTTATCTAATAGTAGTAGGTACAGTGAAAATTCTTCTTTTTCCAAAAGTTTTCTTTGGAGAGGTCAGAAAACTTAGGTTCTCATCCCAGCTCTATCACTTAGTTGTGTAACCTTGGATCTGTCACTTTACTTCTCAGTTTAGGTTTTTTCACCTATAAAACAAAATTCACAGAACTTTCCCTAACTGTTTCACAGGGATATTGGAAAGATCAAGAAATAATGTGTATAAAGTGAGTCACAGAATCATTAAAGTTAGAAGTGAACTTAGAAGTCATAAAGTCCAATTCCCCCTCATCTTTAGAGATGAGGAAATGGAGACCCAGAGAGTCTCCATAATTGACCCAGAATCACACAATTAGTAAAAATCTACAGCAGGATTTGAAGTTGTCTTCCTTTTTTCCAGGATTTCAATTTTAGTTCTTTGATATTCAAAATTTAGCAATCATCAATAAAGCCAATCATGTACAATTTTTTTGTGACCCCATTGAAGGTTTTCTTGGCAAAGATCCTGGAATGGTTTTGTCATTTCCTTCTCCAGCTCATTTTACAGATAAGGAAACTGAGGCAAACCGGTTAAGTGACTAGCCCAGGGTCACACAGTGCATAAGTGTCTGAGACCAGATAGTTCATTTAAGGAATATGACAAATTCAACCTGTTAGTTCTATAGCTATCTTGTTTGTCCTTGTCCTCCTCTGATCTACTGTTCTATTCTGTGCATTAGAAAAAAAAAATATTTCAGTGATGCTCAAACCCAGGTATTCCTGACTCTAAGTCCAGTGCTTGATCACCCACACTAGGCTGCCTCCATCACCCTGAGACACTATGGAAATGTCAGCTATTTATTCCTCGGTTCATAGATGGCAGTAGTCAATTCAGCAGTCATAACCTAATAATTAAGCAATAGGTAATCAGACTCTATACTTAGCTAGGCTGACCCTCAGACCACAGACTCAGGCTTTCACTGTACTCAGTGAAACTTTACAATTTGACAACGTTTACCTGAACTTATGATCTGGGGTATAACTTGAAAACTTAGTGTAACTTAGTGTACCCTCACATTAAAATAAAGCATCTAAGTCAGCAAAGTATTTACCGGAGAGATATTATAGGCAGAAGGGACAGCACTCCCAGTCAAACCTCAGAAGGTTTCTTCTCAAATTAATAGGCGAGTAGGTGGAAAATTGCATAGAAAGTCCAGTTGGAAAGACTGGAACCCTGCCTGAGATACTTACAAGCTCTGTGACTCAACTGTCTCAAGCTTGTTTTCCTCATCTGCAAAACTGGGATAATAGTAGTGAGAGTGAATGCAAATAGCCATTGTTTTCTGTTCTAGACAGAAACGTGGAGATTGATTCAATCAATCAATCAATCTCTCAGATTGATTCTTTTGGGAAGACAAACTAGACCATCTTTTGTCTCAATTTCTCCCTAGTCCTTAGTCACCGAACGGGTATTGCCCCAGACAAACATACCTGGGAAAAACCTTAGTTTATAAAGGACAACGTCTCCCCTTGCATGCCAAGCCATGGCCAGTCGTCATGATCTATGTCTTGTCCTTGGACTTCAATGATTGGAGGAAAGAGTGAAGATAGTGACCTTGTACAACCTTGCCTCACCTACATCCAGTTCACTTGCAAGTCAAGACATGACCCTTGTGATATCACTGGTTCTCTTTCAGAAGGACAAACAGTCTCATAGGGTTGCTGTAAACATCAACACAAATCGCATATAAAATCTCTTTGTTAATCGTAGAGTAATAAGTAAATATTATTGCTGTTATCATTATGTTAACTCTCTATAAATATCTGTCCTTTCCGGTTTTCTGTAATGCTAACTAAGTCTAGTTTCTGGGAAACCCCAAATCTCCCTGAATCCCTAGTCCCAGATAAGGACAAAGACCTTTTCCTTTTTTTTTTATCTTTTATTAAATTTTAAAAATTTTATTAATTTGTTTTAAACTTAAATTCACAAGAAAAGAAAAAAGAAACATAAATTTAAATATTAAAACTTAAATACAAAATAAGAAAAGAAAAAACTTTCCATGTGCACAACAGAAGGTAGAGAGGATTCAAAACATACAGCAATAAATTCCCATTTCAAGAAAACCTATGTAATAAATACTATGCATTGTGTTCTGAGCTGTCCATCTTTTCTTTGCTTCCTTGTAAGTTTTCTTTTGTTCTTTGCTGTATTAACTTTGTTCTTTCCTCCCCTTCTTCCCATCTCTCCTTCCCCCAAGAAGGCTACAATTAAATGTGTATATATTTATGTGTGTGTATACATACACACATACATACATATTTATATATACATATGCATATACTTACATAAATATACATATACTTAGATATCTATAATCATACTCATATATAGACACATTCACATGAATTTATGTAAGACTGTGCTATACTTCTTTGTTCTTCATTTCTCTGAGGGTGGATAACCTCTTTCTCCATTACTCTGAGTCTTTCCACTTTTTTCTAAGTCTACCAACTTGTCATTTCCCATATCACAGCAATTTTCCAACTTTATACTGTCTAGTTATTCTAAATAGTCTAAAATAATATCGATTAATGTAGCTGACATATAGTTTCTCTATTTTTCTTTTATGATTAAATCTATTTTAGTTTTAACTTCATCTGAGATCATGGTTACTATCCTACTTTTTCTCCTAATAAATTCTACTCCTGATCTTTACTGTTTGTGTGTATCTCTTATTTCCTATCCCTCCTGATTTCTCTATTTTACTGCCACCCACTACTTTGCTCTCCTATTATTAACTACCCCTTTCCCAAGGATCCCTCCCTTATCCTCCTATTTCTATTAAATGAAACACTCTTCTCTTCCTGCTCCCCCTTACCCTATTCCCTCACCCTCCCCTTTGAAAATCCCTCCCTTTTTCTCTCCCCACTCCCTATTCTATTCCCTTAGCCTTTCATTTCTTTCTGAATTTAGAAGACTTTTATACCCTTGCAGAAATGTATGTTTTATTCCCTCTTAAACTCATTCTTGATGAAAGTAGGTTTCCACAACTACTAGCCTTCCTCCCCCATCTATTTTTTCTGTGTCCGTTCTTCCTCTTGTACCTCATTTGCATAAAATAATTACTCTTTTCACATGTTCCTAAACAGCTTCATTTTTTAAAATCATAGCATACTCAGATAATAATCTTTCTTATGAATTATCCAATTACTAATAATAATCTTAGACATACATTTTACATTTCCTCATATAAAAAAGGAAATAGTCTGTCCTTATTGAGTCCTTTGTAATTAGTCTTTGATGCATACCTTATATTTCTTTTTTATTTTGTATGTCAAATCTGTTAAGGTCAGGAGTTATTTTTTTTTGCCTTTTTAACAAAATCCTGAAAATCTGACTATTCGTTAAATGTCCATTTTTTTCATTCAGGATTATGCTTCACTTTTCTAAGTATAGCATTTTTGACCAAAATCCCAGTTCTTTTGTTCTTCAATATATAATGTTCCAAGACCTGCATCTTTTAGTGTCACTGCTGCTAGGTCTTGTGTGATCCTAATTGTGGCACCACCATATCTAAATTGTTTTTTTCTTGTTGTCCATAATATTTTATTCTTGAACTAGGGATTTTGACTATGATACAACTGTAGGTCTTCATTGTAGAATCTCTTTCAGCTGGCGATCAATGGATATTTTTTTCTGCTTCTACTTTCTGTTCTCATTCTAATGCTTCAGGGCAACTTTTAAAAATTATTTCTTGTACTATTGTATAAACATTCTTCCCTCCTCCCACTTAAGAGTATTTATTTATTTTTTATTTATCTTAAGATAGTTTTCATTATTTATTTTTTTCCTCCTCCCTTCCTTCTCCCCCCCCCTCTGTAAGATGGCAAACAATCTAATATAGGCTATACGTATTATTAATTATTATCATATTAAATATATTTCCACATTAGTCATATTGTGAAAGAAGCAAGATTTTTTTTTGATTGTAGTCTACTTATTCTTATATTTTCTCTTCTTGATCTGTTCTCCAAATCAGTTGTTTTTCTTGAGAGATGTTTCACATTCTCTTCTATTTTTTCCATTCTTTATATTTTGTTTTATTATTACTTGGTCTCGTATAAATTTACAGGCTTCCCCTTGCCCAATACTAATTTCCAAGGAGTCATTTTCTTCCTTAAGATTCTAGATCTCCTTTTCTAATTGGTTGACTTTCTTTTCATTATCTCTGTGTTTTTCTGAGATTGTTCTTCTTTTAAATTTTTTTTCCTTAATCTCTCTCATTTGATTTTTAAAGTCTTTTTTAAGTCTTATGAATTCCTTTTGGGCAGGTGACCATTTGACATTACTCTTTGGGGTAGGAGAGGCCTTTTTCCCTTCAGTATCCACCTCTGAAGATGAAACCCAGTCTTCTCTATTCCCATATAAACTTTCTATGGTTGGATTCTTTCTTCTTGCTCATTTTTTAAAATTGTAGTAGCTTATTTTTTTGTAATTATGTCTAGTCCTGGGGTACGGGAGATGATGGTGTCTCTAGCCTCAGATCCTCCTTGACTTCTTATCTCTGGCCTAGTAGAGGAACCAAGAACTCCACTCTCCTATAGGTGCCCACAGCCAGCACACCTCTGCCCCACTACTTTTGCACTCATCAGGCATGTATTGGTTCCTTCTTACCCAGGGCTTTTCTCGGTAGCACAGCTGGGTCTGGTGTTCCTTATCATCCAAGGTTTCCTCAGTCTTCCCAGGCTCAGCCACTGGACTCCCCACACTACCTAGGAGGTGAAAACTTCTGTTGCTGGGGCCAAGGATACCTCCCAACCCAGCTAATCCCAGGGCTCACTGTTTGCAGTTTAAGAAGAACTAGCCTGGAGGTGTTTACTCTTCACAGGGACCAAACCTCCCAGATCTTCTTCAATTGTCCCAGGAGGAGCACCGCTCTGCCTCAACTCTTGCTTACTTTTACCTCTTTATGTTTGCCCCAAGGCACTATTTTGTTGGGGGGGGGATTGGAATTTTCTGACCTACTCTGCCATCTTCCCAGAATCCTCTCCCTCCCTTTTGCTCTTAATTCAGTGACACGCAGCTGAAGTTTCCTCTTCAGATAACCAGATAATAGGAGATGCAATGTGTCATAGTAGGTAAAGAGTTGGCCTTGGAATTAAGAAAATCTGTGCATTGAGTCCTTCACTTTTTGGCAGACTGAGAAAGTCATTTACCCTCCCCCTCAAAGCCCTAGGCAACTTTCTAAGGCTACAAAAGCTGAAGGGCAGTTGTTGGTTTGCCTTGGTAGGGGAAGTTTCCTCATTGGAAGTTCCTTGTATCAACCCAATCACAGGTTTGGGCTACCCCACTCGCAATGAGATAACTAAGGGATGAAATAAAATTAAGCAAAATTAAATAATGCAAGGTATAGAATGAAGAGTTACCAGTGAGAAGATCCAGAGCTCACTTTTTTATAGGACTATGTGAGGTCACTTCTCATTACTTTGCAATTAATTAATTGCAAATTAATTAGTACTGCCATATAATGTATTTTTGGTAGAGTATTTAGCAAACTAAAAGCACTATAAAAATGTTAACTATTGTTTTTATTCTGTCATGTGATCCTAAAATAATCCCATAAAGTATCACCTCCATTTTATGTCATCAAGTTAGAGCTTCAACACCATCTACTCCAACCCCATCAGTTGACAGATGAAGAAATAGACCAAGGGAGGGTAAATGACTTGCCCAAAATCGTACGACTGGAGCTGGTATTTGAGCCCAGATCCAGGGTGCTTTCTACTTTTCCAGGAGGAAAGTGAGGCTCAGCAGGGTAGAGGGTTGGTTCAGTTGGACCAGAGTAGCTGGTACCCTAGTTTTTCTTGATCAGTTAAGTGGACAATAGGATAAGAAATGGACATTTTACTGGCAAGGCCAGAAAACTTGGCCATTTTCCTTCCAATTGACATGGCACATTAAGACTTAATTATATCACCAGGCTACTGCAAACTCAAACGAATTAAAGCCAGCAAAGTGGCTTTGAACTCTTACGATGAAAGGTGACTGGTAATTGCAAAGCACTTTTAAAAAGAGGCTTTTAAAACACAATTGCCCTCTATTAATCTGAGCTCCAACAGACCTGTAGTTCATGAACAGTTAAAGTCATTTAGTAAAGATGTGTTGTTTTTTTCTTTCCTTGCTGTCCATGCATGCAGCATCAGTTCCCATAAAGGTGTGGTTCAAACAGTTGCCATCTGTTACATCCTGTTTTCCTACCCTGTGTCTTAAATCACTCAATGGGATCTTCCCAGGATTCCAATTATTTACAAGTCACTGAATACAAACATATTTTTAAACTATTTCTGGGGCAGGGTGAGAAGAAAACCTTTACTATAACAATGATAGCAAGTATTTGCTTGAAACTCCCTAATATTAAAAAGCAGGTCATTTTTTGCTGCTCCTTCCCTACCCCAAATCTCGCTATTAAAATTATCCTTACAAAACAAGGTAGGGTACTGGATTAAGAGACAGAGGATTTAGGTTTAAATCCCAGATCTATTGGGTACTCCTGGTGTTACTTTGGGCAAGGCTCAGCTTCTTTGAACATCAGTTCCTTCATCTGTAAAATGAAGGGGTTGAGATCCTTTCTAGCTTGAAATCCCATGATCCTGTGGGTTTAACATAAGTAATAGTTAAATGGGTGGTTAGGTGGCACAGGAGATAGAGTGCTGGACCTGGGGTCAGGAGGACTTGAATTCAAATTCAACCTCGGACACTTACTAACAGTGTGCCCCTGCTCCGGTCACTTAACCTTGTTTGCCTTAGTTTCCTCATCTGTAAAATGAGCTAGAGAAGGAAATGGCAAACCACTTGAATGTCTTTGCCAAGAAAACCCCAAATGGAGTCACAGTGAGCCAGATATGGCTGAAAACAACTCAACAGCAAATGAATAATAATAAATAATGTAGCACATAGTAATCATAAATGAGATATTATCCAATATATCATCTATTATTTATCCATAATAACATAAATTATAACATATAATAATACATAAGAAATAACAACAAATAAGAATTTGCTCCCAGATATCCTATAAGGAAGGAAGGTATTGCTATTCAAACCTTACAGATGAGAACTATGAGGATTAGAGAAGTTGAGACAATTGTCCAAGGTGACCCTAGGTAGTAAGTTGCCAAGACAAGGTTCCAGCCTAGTTCACATGACTCTTTCCATGATACCATACTACCTCCCAGAGGTAATAGTTATAGTCAAGATAATCATTCTTTATTTTTCCTTTTATCATGTGATCTACATTACAATCCTGTTAAGGAGGGAGAGCAAGCATCATTATTCTCATTTTATGGGTCAAGAAACTGAGGTTCAAAGAGCTAAAGTTGACTTGCTCACAGTTGACTAGTTAATAAGCAATACAACCAGAAAATAGTCTAGATCCAAAAAATATCAGCGTCATTTTGAAGGGTATAGAGGTAGACCAAGTATAACCCTTTCCACTTACCAACTAAGTCCTTCCTACCAGTAGCTGGATAGGTACCAGAAGGATAATATAAAATAGCATTTTCCAGGGGCCCAAAATGGCAACAGTATTTTACCATAAAAATGCAGCATAACTGTCATTTTAACAACTACTGAGAATTTAAGAATCCACTATTCTACCATAAAGGGAAGGGTCAGACTGCATGAGGCCCTTGTAGCTAGAAACTCATCAAAACTAGACAGTAAAAAAACCAGCTCAGAAAGTCTATAATCCTCCTACTATCAGGATGTAGAGAATGTAGCATAAGGTGTAGAGAAAGCAACACAGAAATTTGGGAAAGCATGGGCATTATTCCAGGAAAGACACTGGAACTGTCTGTTGCTTTGACCCAACGATTTCATGACTTGGCAGACATTCTGAGGGAGGTCAGTTACAGAGGGATGGTTCCAGATCCACCAGTTCAGCGAAGTCAATCTTCCCTCTGCAACACC
Organism: Bettongia penicillata ogilbyi; assembly: GCA_023548195.1. Classification (NCBI taxonomy): domain Eukaryota; kingdom Metazoa; phylum Chordata; class Mammalia; order Diprotodontia; family Potoroidae; genus Bettongia; species Bettongia penicillata. Next base: position 19,409,065 of record JAJHZJ010000292.1, read on the forward strand.
TCCATTCATGGGCCTAGTCTATGGAAAGAGCCTCCTAATTGTTTTCCTGGCCTCTAGTCTCTCTCATCTTAAAGTTACCCTCCATCTCACTGCCACATGAAAATTCCTAAAATAGACATCTGCCCATGTTAGACCTGCCTCCTCTCACTTAGAAATTCATTGCAATTCCCTATTACCTCTAGGAGAAAATTAAAACAAAAAAATTTTTAAGGAGCAAACTTTGTTTTTAATTGAATTATTTTATTTTCAGTGTTCAACAATCACTGCCATATATCTTGGAATTTTTTCCACTCCTGCCCCCTCACTCCTCCCCACCCAAGACAGCGTACAATCTTGTATAGGTTCTACATGTACATTCCTATTAAGTGAATGCTGCATAGAAGAATTAAAATGAATGGGAGAAACCATAAAACAAATCAAAACATAACACAAAAGAAAATGGTCTGTTTCTATCTATGATCCAATTTCATCGTTCTTTCTCTGGATGTGGAAGGCATTTTGCCTCAAGAGTCTGTTGGAAATTTTTTAAGTCTATGTATTTCAATGAAGTACTTACTACCAGAAAAATTCCTCACAAATCTTGGTTGCTGCTGTGTACAAAGTTCTCCTGGTTCTGCTCCTTTCACTCAGCATTAGTTCATATAAGTCCGTCCAGGCTTCTCTGAAGTCTTGCTGTTCATCGTTTCTCATAGCAAAATAGTATTTCATTGCATTCATGTACCACAACTCGTTCAGCCATTCCCCAATTGATGGGCATCCCCTTGATTTCCAGTTCTTGACCACCACAAAGAGAGCTGCTATAAATATTTTTGTACATGTGGGACTCTTTCCCATTTCTATGATCTCTTTGGGATAGAGTCCAAGAAATGATACTGCTGGGTCAAAGGGTACATTTTTGTAGCCCTTTGGGCATAGTTCCAGATTGCTCTCCAGAATGATTGGATCAGCTCACAGTTCCACCAACAATGAATTATTTTTCCAACTCTCCCACATCTTCTCGAACATTTATCATCTTCCTATTTTGTCATGGTAGTCAGTCTGATAGGTGTGATGTGGTACCTCAGAGTTGTTTTGATTTGCATCTCTCTAATCAATAATGATTTAGAGCATTTTTTCATATGATTATAGATAGCTTTAATTTCTTTCTCTCAAAATTCCCTGTTCATATCCTTTGACCATTTATCAATTGAGGAATGACTGGTATTCTTGTATGTTTGACTCAGTGCTCTATATATTTTAGAAATGAAGTCTTTATTGCAGACACTAGTTGCAAAAATTCTTTCTCAGTTTTCTGCTTCCCTCCTAATTTTGGTTGCATTGAGTTTGTTTGTACAAAAACTTTTCAATTTAAAGTAATCAAAATTATTCATTTTGCACTTCATAATGTTCTCTATCTCTTGTTGGGTAATAAACTTCTCCATTCTCCATAAATCTGACAAATACACTATTCCTCGCTCCCCTAATTTGTTTATAGTATTAATCTTTATACCTAGATCATGTATCCTTTTGGACTTTATTCTTGTGTATGCTGACAGGCATTGGTCTATGGCCAGTTTCTGCCACACTGTTATCCAGTTTCCAAAGCAATTTTTGTCAAACAGTGAATTCTAATCCCAGAAACTGGGATCCTTGGGTTTATCGAAAAGTGGATTGCTATATTCATTAACTACTGTGTCTTGAATACCTAACATATTCCACTGGTCTACCCCTCTGTTTCTTAGCCAGGACCAAGTGGTTTTGATGATTGCTGCTTTATAATACAATTTGAGATCTGGTAGGGCTAGACCACTTTCCCTAACATTTCTTTTCATTGGTTCCCTTGATATTCTGAAACTTTTGTTCTTCCAGATGAATTCTGATATTATTTTTTCTAGCTCTTGAAAATAATTATCTGGCAGTTTGATTAGTATGGCACTGAATAAGTAAATTAATTTAGGTAGAATTGTCATTTTTATTATATTAGCTCACCTACTCATGAGCAACTGATGTTTTTCCACTTACTTAGATATGACTTCATTTGTGTGAAAAGTGTCTTATAATTGTCTTCCTATAGTTCCTGGGTTTGTTTGGACAGGAAGACTCCCAGATATTTTATAGTGTCTACCCTAGCTTTAAATGGAATTTCTCTTTCTATATCTTGCTGTTGGGCTTTGTTAGTAGTACATAGAAATGCAGATGATTTATGTGGGTTTATTTTGTAACCTGCAACTTTGCCAAAATTCTTTATTATTTCAAGTAGTTTTTGATTTGATTCTCTAGAATTCTCTAAGTATATCATCATATCATCTGCAAAGAGTGTTAACGTAGTTTCTTCTTTGCCTATTCTAATTCCTTCAATTTCATTTTCTTCTCTTAATGCTACAGCTAGCATTTCTAATACCATGTTGAATAACAGTGGTGATAATGGACATCCTTGTTTCACCTTGATCTTATTGGAAATGCATCGAGCTTGCCCCCATTGCATATAATGCTTGCTGATGGTTTTAGGTAGATACTGCTTATTATTTTATGGAAAGTTCCATTTATTCCTATGTTTTCTAGGGTTTTCAATAGGAATGGGTGCTGTATTTTGTCAAAAGCTTTTTCTGCATCTATTGAGATAATCATGTGGTTTCTGTTAGTTTTGTTGTTGATATGATCAATAATGCTAATAGTTTTTCTAATATTGAACCACCCCTGCATTCCTGATATAAATCCTACTTGATCATAATATATTATTCTCACAATAAGTTGCTGTATTCTTTTTGCTAATATCTTATTGAAAATCATTGCATCTATATTTTTTTTATTTATTTAACTTTTTACATTCATTTTCACAAAATTTTGGGTTCCAAATTTTCTCCCCTTTTATTCTCTCCCCCCACCCCAATACCCCAAGCAATCTAATTTTCCCTATCTCCAATCTGCCCTCTCTTCTGTCATCCCTCCCTTCTCTTGTCTCCATTTTCTCTTTTCTCCTGTAGGGCCAGATGACTTTCTATTCCTCATTAACTGTATGCCTTCTTTCCTAGTAGTGACAACAATACTATGCAGTTGTTCCTAAAACTTTGAGTTCCAAATTCTCCCCATCCCTCCCTCCCCACCCATTCCCTTTGGGAAGGCAGGCAATTCCATATAGGCCATTTCTGTGTAGTTTTGCAAATGACTTCCCTGATAGTCGTGTTGTGTAAGACTAACTGAATTACCCTCCATCCTAACCTGCCCCTCATTGTTTCTCTTCTGTCTTTTGATCCTGTCCCTCCCCAAGTGTTGACTTCAAATTGCTCCCTCCTCCCTTTGCCCTCCCTTCCATCATCCCCCCCCTTGCTTATCTCCTTCTCCCCCACTTTCCTGTACTGTAAGATAGGTTTTCATACCAAAATGAGTGTGCATTTTGTTCCTTCCTTCAGTCAAATGTGATGAGGGTAATCTTCTTGGGTTTTTTTTGGTTTTTTTTCTCAGCTCTCCTCTTTTTCCCTCCACTAAAAGGTCTCCTGCTTGCCTCTTAAATGACATATAATTGACCCCATTCCATTTCACCCTCTCTCCTCCCCCTACCTTTCTCTCTCACCATTCACCTTAATTTCTTTTAAGATATGGTCCCATCCTATTCAATTCACTCTGTGCTCTCTGTCTCTGTATGTGCATGCATGTGTGTATGTGTGTGTGCATGCACGTGTGTACGTGTGTGTGTGATCCCACCAACTACCCAGATACTGAAAAGTTTTAAGAGTTACAAATATTGTCTTTCCATGTAGGAATGTAAACAGTTCACTTATGGTAAGTCCCTTCTGACTTCTCTTTGCTGTTTACTTTTTCATGCTTCTTCCCATTCTTGTGTTTGAAAGTCAAATTTTCTTTTCAGCTCTGGTCTTTTCATCAAGAATGCTTGAAAGTCTTCTGTTTCATTGAAAGATCATATTTTCCCCTGAAGTATTACACTCAGCTTAGCTGGGTAGGTGATTCTTGATTTGAGTCCTAGTTCCTTTGACTTCTGGAATATCCTATTCCACGCCCTTCGATCCCTTAATGTAGAAGCTGCTAGATCTTGAGTTATCCTGATTGTATTTCCACAGTACTGGAATTGTTTCTTTCTAGCTGCTTGCAAGATTTTCTCCTTGAGCTGGGAGTTCTGGAATTTGGCCACAATGTTCCTAGGAGTTTCTCTTTTTGGATCTCTTTCAGGTGGTGATCGATGGATTCTTTCAATACTTATTTTGCCCTCTGGTTGTAGAATATCAGGGCAGTTTTCCTCGATAATTTCATGGAAGATGATATCTAGGCTCTTTTTTTGATCATGACTTTCAGGTAGTCCCATAATTTTTAAATTGTCTCTCCTGGATCTATTTTCCATGTCAGTTGTTTTTCCCATGAGATATTTCACATTCTCTTCCATTTTTTCATTCTTTTGGTTTTGTTTTATGATTTCTTGGTTTCTCAGAAAGTCATTAGACTCCATCTGTTCCATTCTAATTTTGAGAGAACTATTCACTTCAGTGAGCTTTTGAACCTCTTTTTCCATTTGGCTAATTCTGCTTTTGAAAGCATTCTTCTCCTCATTGGCTTTTTGAACCTCTTTTGCCAATTGAGTGAGCCTATTTTTCAAGGTGTTATTTTCTTCAGCATTTTTTTGGGTCTCCTTTAGCAAGATATTGACCCGTTTTTCATACTTTTCTTGCATCTCTCTCATTTCTCTTCCCAGTTTTTCCTCCACCTGTCTAACTTGCTTTTCAAAATCCTTTTTGAGCTCTTTCAAGGCTTGAGCCCATCAGACATCCCCCTGGAATGTCTGGGGTACCGAGGCCCCGCCCTCCACGTCTTTCCCTGATGGCAAGAATACGTTCTCGTCCTCCCCATCAGATCCGAAGGTCGGGATCATTTGCATTTTTTGGAAAAAACTCTCTATAGTCTTATTTTTCTTCCCTTTTCTAGGCATTTTCCCAGCCAGTTATTTGACTTCTGAGATTCCTGTCCACCCCTGCCTCAATCTGCCCAGCTAGTGCTTGGGGTCTGAGATTCAAATGGGCTTTCCACGCCGCACACGGCTGCTAATCAATGTGACCTTTAGTTCTGGTGCTGGGGTGGGGGCAGGGCCGCCTCCCAGGCTCAGCTCCCTCAGGAGCTTTATGCAGAGACCTTCAGTAATGGAGTGGGGTGGGGCAGGACCGTCTCCCAGGCTCAGCTCCCTCAGGGGGTTTATGCAGAGACTCTCAGTAATGAAGATCCTGCCTGCTGCTGGGGGAGTCCCAGGCTGCCACCACAGCTGCTGCCTCTGCCGCCACCCCTGCCCCTGCCTCTGCCGCTTCCTCCCAAGGGGGCCCGAGTCACGGAGACACTCCGCTCCCCCTCTCGTCTAACCCAGCATCTCTCTCTCACTGACCTGTAGCTTCTGTGGGCAGAGGGACTTTCCCAGCCGCCGGAGCTTCCGTCCCTGAAGCCTGCTCGGATCAGCTTCTCTGGGGCCACGGCCAGGGCAACGCTGGGGTGGGGTCTGCTTTCCAGGGTGCGACGGACCCTGGGGATGGCTCTCCAGGGCTCTCTGGAATGGAAATCTCTTCCACTCTGTTTCTGTACACCTTTCAGTGATCCAGAAGTTATGGGGGTCTCTTTTTACATTAATTCAATGGGCTGTGGTTCGGAGCTCATAAACGTGTGTCTTTCTACTCCGCCATCTTGACTCCACCCCCTGCATCTATATTTATTAGAGAAATTGGTCTATAATTTTCTTTCTCTGTTTTGGCTCTTCCTGGTTTAGGTAACAGAACCATATTTGTATCATAAAAAGAATTTGGTAAGACTCCTTCTTCCCCAATTTTCCCAAATAGTCTATATAGTATTGGAATTAATTGTTCTTTAACTGTTTGACACAATTCACTTGTAAATCTGTCTGGCCCTGGAGATATTTTCCTTGGGAGTTCATTGATGACTTGTTCAATTTCCTTTTCTGAGATAGGGTTATTTAAGCACTCAACTTCCTATTCTATTAATCTGAGTAGTTTATATTTTTTTAAAAAAACATTAATCTCATTTAGATTGTTGAATTTATGGGAATACTGTTTGGCAAACTAATATCTAATTATTGTTTTAATTTCTTCCTCATTGGAGGTTAGTTCACCCTTTTCATTTCTGACATTGGTAATTTGGTTTTCTTCTTTCTTTTTTTTAAATCAAATTCACCAAAGCTTTATCAATTTTATTGTCTTTTTCACAAAACCAACTGTAGTTTTATTTATTAGTTCAATAGTTTTCTTAATTTCACTTTTATTAATCTCTCCTTTGGTTTTCAGTATTTGCCTGGGGATTTTCAATTTGTTTTTTTTTTCAAGCTTTTTCAGTTGCATGCCCAATTCATTGATCTCCTCTTTCTCTATTTTATTCATGTAGCCATTCAAAGATATAAAATTTCCCCTAAGAACTGCTTTTGCAGTATCCCATAAGATTTGGTAGGTTGTCTCCTTACTGTCATGAAGCTGTTGATTGTTTCTATAATTTGTTGTTTAATCCACTCATTCTTTAGGATTAGATTTTTTTAGTTTCCAATTAGTTTCTGGTTTATATTTCCATGGCCTTTGATTACATATAACTTTTATTGTATTATGGTCTGAGAAGGATGCATTGACTATCTTTGCCTTTCTGCACTGGATTGTGAGGTTTTTATGGCCTAGTACATGGTCAATTTTTGTTTATGTGCCATGTACCACTGAGAAAAGAAGTATATCCCTTTCCATCCCCATTCCATTTTCTCCAAAGATCTATCATATCTACCTTATCCAGAATTTTATTCACCTCCTTAACTTCTTTCTTGGTTATTTTGAGGTTAGATTTATCAAGTTCAAAGAGGGAGAGGTGGAGGTACCCCACTCGTATAGTTATGCTATTTCTTCCTGTAACTACCTTAACTTCTCCTCTAAGAATTTGGATACTATATATACTATATACTTGGAGCATTTATGTTTAATAATGAAATTGCTTCATTGTCTATGTTGCCTTTTAGCAGTATATAGTTTCCTTCCTTATCTCTTTTGATTAGATCTATTTCTGCTTTTGCTTTGGCTGAGATTAGGATTGCTACCCCTGCTTTTTTTACATCAGTTGAAACACAAAATATTCTGCTCCAACCTTTTACTTTTACCTTGTGTGCATGCCCCCATTTCAAATGTGTTTCTTGTAAACAACATATTGTTGGATTATGGTTTTTAATCCATTCTGCTATCCATCTCCATTTTATAGGAGAGTTCATCCCATTCACATTCACAGTTATGATTATTATCTGTGTCTTTCCCTCCACCCTCTTTCCCCTTGTTTATGCTTTTAGTTGTCCCTTCTCCCTTCCCCTCCACAATAGAGTTTTAATTTTTAACCATTGTCTCCCTCAGTCTTCCCTCCCTTCTTTCAGGCTCCCTCCCTTTTAATCCCCTTTTCCCTTACTACTTCTTCCCTCCCTTTTAGCCTTCCATCCCTTTTCTTTCCCCCTTCCCCTCATATTGCCTATAGAGCTAGCTGTATTTCTCTTAACTGAGTTTGTTGTACCCTCCTTGAATCCAATCAGATCAGAGTACCTCTCAAAAAATGCTCATCTCCCTTGCCTCTTTCCTTCTACTGTAATATATTTTTGTGCCTCTTCCTGTGATAGAATTTATTTTTTTCTGCCTCCTCCTTTTCACATCTCCCATTACAATCCCTTTGCACCTATAAGTCACATTTGTTATCATCATATCATTTAATTTATCCCTTTATGTTTATCCCTTTTTATATTTCATAACAAATATACAATTCTCAAGATTAACAAGTATCATCTTCCCTTATAGGGATGTAAATAATTTACCCATATTAAGTAACAATTTTTTCCCCTTGTTTACCTTTTTATGCCTCTCTTGATATCTGTGTTTGAAAATTGAATTTTCTATTGAGTTCTGTCTTTTTCATCAGAGAGGTCTGCAAATCCCTTGTTTCATTGAATGTCCATCTCCTTGCCTAAAGTATTATGCTCAACTTTGCTGGGTAATTAATCCTTTGTTGCAATCCCAGCTCCTTTGCCTTACAGTATATCTCATTCCAGTTCCTTCAGTCTTTTAATGTGGAAGCTGCAAGGTCGTGTGTGATTCTGACTGTAACCCCTTGATATTTGAATTGTTTCTTTCTGGCTGCCTGCAGTATTTTGTCCTTTACTTGATAGTTCTGGAATTTGACAACGATATTCCTTGGTGTTTTTAGCTTGGGGTCCCTTTCAGGAGGTGAATGGTGGATTCTTTCAATGACGATTTTACCCTCTGGGTCTAGGACTTCTGGGCAATTTTCCTTGATGAATTCTTGGATGATATTGTGCAGGTTCTTTTTTTCATTGTGGCTTTCTGGTAGACCAATAATCCTTAGATTTTCTCTCCTGGATCTATTTTCCAAATCAGTTGTTTTTTCCAATTAGATATTTTACATTTTCTTCTATCTTTTCACTGTTCAGATTCTGTTTGACTGATTCTTGATGTCATAGATTCATGAACTTCTACTTGCCCAATTCTAATTTTTATCAAATTGTTTTCTTCAGTTAGCTTTTACATCTCCTTTTCCATCTGTCCAATTGTCCCTTTTAAGGAGTTATTTTCTCCAGTTAGGTTTTGTACTTCCTTTTCCATTTGCTCAATTGTCCTTTTAAATTCTTCTGAGATTTCTTTTTTCATATTTTTAAAGTCATTTGTCAATTTTTCTTCTATTTCTCTAATTTGACTTTTAAAATTCTTCCTGAGCTCTTCCAAGAAGGCTCTTTATGATTCAGACCAGTTCATATACCCTTCTGATGTTTCAGATGGGAGTACAGTCTCAATGCTGACCTCTTTGGTATTTATGTTTTGGTCCTTGTCCCCATAGAAAGATTCTATGGTCTTTTCTTCTCTGCTTTGCTTCTTCCTCATGATAACCAACCTTTTCCTTACTTTTAGAGTAGATCTCTGCATCTATGGCACAGGGCCCACAGTTCTTGTGCCTAAAACTTGAGGCTTTGTGTGTTGTGGCCTCTGGTTCTTTCAGCTAGAAGCTAAAATGCTGTAGCTTACCTGGGGTTGAGCTGGCTGGTGTTGGAAAGCAGAGGTCAGGTGAGGTCTTTTTGGGTTTTCCCGCATTTACCCTGGAGCTAGCATGTTAAGTGTGGGGGAAAGGGTGGTCTGGCCACAGGAGGTCTCCTCTGCTAAGCTAGAGCATAGGCAAGCTCCATGGTTGGTGATCCCATCTGTCCTTGTGTCTTCCCAATTTCCCTGGGTTGCTGAGGCACGCCTGGGGTCCTGGTGTTGGTAGTTGCTGGCTTCACCCCCCTGGGGCTCAGGATCTTCTCCTATTTGTTGAAGTGGGGCTGTCTGGGACAGCTCTGATCCTGTACTGGTACCCTTCAGGCACAGCAAGAGGGACCCTCCTTACCAATCTTCCTAACCTTACATGCTAAGAGTCTGTTTACCTCTTCAGCTCTCCCACTGTTCCAGGGTTTTTCCCTTGGAGATATTCTCTGGGCTCATCAAGGTCAACAAGGGGAGGGAAATAGCAATTATCAATCACTCCGCCATCTTGACTCCAGACAACAAAATTTTCTTTAAAAAAGCTTTTTAAAAGTTCTGCACAATATTTCTTTCTCTTCCCTTTCTGTTTCTATTTAATTTTGTTCCCTTTCATATTCTCTCCAGTCTAGTCAAACTGAACTATTTATTTTTAGTTCACTATTCACTTTTATAATATTTTGAGTTCTAAATTTTTCTCTTCCTTCTTCCCTTTTCCCTCCCCAAGACAGCACACAATCTGATATAGGCTACATATGTAAAGTCATAATAAACATATTTCCATCTTAGTCATGTTTAAAGAAAAATTAAGACCAAAGGTAGAAACCATGAGAAAGAAAAAACACACAAAGAAAGGAAAAATAGTATGCTTTGATTTGCATTCAGGTTCCACGGTTCTTTCTCTGGATGTGGATAGCATTTTCCATCATGAGTCTTTTGGAATTCTCTTTGATTGTTACATTGCTGAGAAGAGCTAAGTCTATCAAAGTTGGTCATCACACAATGCTGCTGTTACTGTGCACAATATGTTCCTCATTCTGTTCACTTCATTCAGCATTAGTTCATGCCATTCTTTCCAGATTTTTCTGAGATCCTCCTGCTCATCATTTCTCATGGAAAAATAGTATTCCATTACATTCATATACCACGACTTGTTCAGCCATTCCCCAACTGGTGGGCATCCCCTCAATCTCCAATTTTTGGCCACCACAAAAAGAACTGCTATAAAAATGTTTGTACATGTGGGTCCTGTCTCCTTTTTTATGATCAGAAAGAATATTTTCAGTGAAATAAGAAAGTTAGAACTCAATTTGTAAAGGGATAAGAAAAGACTGAGAGAAGAGAAAGTAGAAGCATCAGTAATCTTGCAGTCAATCATTGTTTACTTCTCTGTCTATAATCTCACACAACCAATCAATATCTAAGCCCTGTCATTTGTCCCTCTGAAATGACTCTCAAATCTGGTCCTTCATTGCCTTTATTGCCATCATAACTCTAGTTCAGGATGACGTCTTTTCTTGCTTAGATAATTGGAACAATTTCCTAATTACTCTACCTGCCACACTACTACCTATGTAATCTTCCTAACTTACAACTATGATCATGACACTTTCCTCAAAAAACCTTCAGTGTCTCCTCATTGGTTTAAATAGTTTAAACTCAAGACAATCCACTGGCTGCAACTTAGCTGTGCAGCCTTAATCCATAATATTCCATGTATTCTATATTCCAGGAGGAAAAACAATTGGGCTGCTCTCATTTTTCTTGGTCTCTCCATACCATCTCCTACCTCCAAACCTTTGCTCCCATTGTCCACTCTTCTTAGAACAGATCTTTCCCCCGACCCCCATTCTAGATCCTTCTTTGTTGAAGTTGCTTCCTTTCTTTATGCCACTTTCCTGACATACTTTCCATCCCATATGAAAACTCTCTCCTACGTTACTCATAGACCTTTCTCCTCCCTGGATCCTCTTAATATAACTCACACTCTCATACTTGTTTTTGTATATGTTGTATACACCTTTTCCCTCTTTTCTCAACACTTAGCATAGCACATAAAAGGCACTCAATAAATACTTTTCCCAATTAGACCCAACCTTTGTTCCTTCAGGGTTTTTCATTTTTCTATCTCCATTGTGCAAACAAAGTGTATTTCACGTAGTAGACAGTTAATGTATGTCTGTCAGCTTGAAATGTATCAGAACTTAGAAAGAACCCAAGAGCACCAAATAATTAATGTTGAGGAATCTCAAAAACATAGAACATAAAATGTTAGAGCTAAAGCCACAGAGTCAGTTTTAGAACTGAAAGGAACTTCAATAACAAATATGTATGTATGTATGTATATGTATGTGTATTATCTATCTGCATCTCTCTATCCTCTATGTATATTTATCATCTACCTGTATCTATATGTCTATCTATATCCATATCTCTTTACCATCTATCTATATCTATATGTCCTTCTATCTATATCTCTTTCTCATCTATCTATATCTCTACCATCTATCCATATCTATTATCTATCTTTCAACAGTTATCCCTTCCACATTGTAATTTTCCCCATCATGATTTCAATATATCGCTGGTCAGTATAAGAAATTAAATGAGAATTTTTGGGGAGCTTTGTGGAAGCTGCAGATAACCTATGAAGACCAGCAGACAATACTGAAAAAATTTAGAAACTCAGAAATGCATAAAATATATGTATAGTATTGTTTAATATAGCTGATGACCAAATACTTAACCCAGATTTTACAATGTTACCGTAAATACCTCATAAAGAAAAAAAAATAAAATTCAGACTTCTTCTCTGGTATGAAGGGATGGTCAAAAAATTTTATACAGATGTTCCAGATCACAAGGGGACTATTCCCCTAACCTCCATGATATGGAAGGGATAACCATATATCTTTCTACTATCTGTCTATATCTCTCTACCATCTCTCTATATCTATCTATCTTGAAAGTCTGCAAAACACTCTATCTACATTATCTAATATGAGTCTCATAATAATCTCAGAAGATAGGTCCTGTGGGATTATTGTCCTGTTTTCCAGATGAAAAAATGAAGGTTGAAAAAGAGTAAATGGGGTGGAGCCAAGATGGCGGAGTAGAAAGACTCACGTACGCTAGCTCCGAACCCACAGCCCATATACTTCCTGCAAGAAGAACTCCCCACGAATTCTGCAGCACTGCAAGGTGTGCAGAAACACAGTGGAAAAGATTTCCGTTCCAGAGAGCCCTGGAAAGCTGACCCCAAAGGTCTGTCACTCCCAGAAAGCAGAGCCCACCCCTGAGCTGCCCTGGCCACGAGGTCCCAGAGGAGCAGATCCGAGCAGGCTTCAGGGACGGAACCTCCAGCGGCCGGGAAGGTCCCTCCGCCCACAGATGCTACAGGTCAGTGAGAGAGAATTCTGGGCTGGCCAAGAGGGGAGCAGGGTGTCTCTGTGACTCGGGCCCCCTCAGGAGGAAGCAGAGGAGGGAGCGGCAGAGGCAGCGGCAGAGGCAGCCCGGGACTCCCTGAACAGCAGGCAGAAGTTCAGGGCCATTACCAAAGGTCTCTGCATAAACCCCCTGAGGAGGTCTCCCCCTGGCAGACAGCCCTGCCCCCACCCGCCCCATTATTGAAGGTCTCTGCATAAGCCCCCTGAGGGAGCTGAGCCCGGGAGGCGGCCCTGCCCCCACCAAGCACCAGAACTTAAGCTCATATTGAATAGCAGCCCTGCCCGCCACTGAAAGCCCTGAGGCTGGGGAGCAGCATTTGAATCTCAGACCCTAAGCACTAGCTAGGCGGATCTAGGCAGGGGTGGACAGGAATCTCAGAAGTCAAGTAACTGGCTGGGAAAATGTCCAGAAAAGGGAAGAAAAATAAGACTATAAAGAACTACTTTGAGGGGGTACAGATGTTCCCACCTTTCAATTCTGATGACAAGGAACTATTCTTACCATCAGGAAAAGACGTGGAGGTCAGGGCCCCTGTATCCCAGACATCCCAGGTGGATGTCCAGTGGGCTCAGGCCAAGGAAGAGCTCAAAAAGGATTTTGAAAAGCAAGTTAGACAGGTGGAGGAAAAACTGGGAAGAGAAATGAGAGAGATGCAAGAAAAGCATGAAAAACGGGTCAATACCTTGCTAAAGGAGACCCAAAAAAATGCTGAAGAAAATAACACTTTGAAAAATAGGCTCACTCAATTGGCAAAAGAGGTTCAAAAAGACAATGAGGAGAAGAATGCTTTCAAAAGCAGAATTAGCCAAATGGAAAAAGAGGTTCAAAATCTCACTGAAGATAATAGTTCTTTCAAGATTAGAATGGAACAGATGGAGGCTAATGACTTTCTGAGAAACCAAGAAATCACCAAACAAAACCAAAAGAATGAAAAAATGGAAGAGAATGTGAAATATCTCATGGGAAAAACAACTGACCTGGAAAATAGATCCAGAAGAGACAATTTAAAAATTATGGGACTACCTGAAAGTCATGATCAAAAAAAGAGGCTAGATATCATCTTCCGTGAAATTATTGAGGGAAACTGCCCTGAGATTCTACAACCAGGGGGGAAAATAAGTATTGAAAAAATCCGTCAATCATCGCCTGAAAGAGATCCAAAAAGAGAAACTCCTAGGAACATTGTGGCCAAATTCCAGAATTCCCAGGTCAAGGAGAAAATATTGCAAGCAGCTAGAAAGAAACAATTCCAGTATTGTGGAAATACAATCAGGATAACTCAAGATCTAGCAGCTTCTACATTAAGGGATCGAAGGGTGTGGAATAGGATATTCCAGAAGTCAAAGGAACTAGGACTCAAATCAAGAATCACCTACCCAGCAAAACTGGGTATAACACTCCAGGGGGAAAAAATGGTCTTTCAATGAAACAGAGGACTTTCAAGCATTCTTGATGAAAAGACCAGAGCTGAAAAGAAAATTTGACTTTCAAACACAAGAATGAGAAGAAGCATGAAAAAGTAAACAGCAAAGAGAAGTCATAAGGGACTTACCAAAAGTGAACTGTTTACATTCCTACATGGAAAGACAATATTTGTAACTCTTAAAATTTTTCAGTATCTGGGTAGTTGGTGGGATTATACACACACACATACACACACATGTACATGCATACACGCACACACACATACACACATGCATGCACATACAGAGACAGAGAGCACAGAGTGAACTGAATAGCATGGCACCATATCTTAAAAGAAATTAAGGTAAATGGTGAGAGAGAAATGTAGTGGGAGGAAAGAGGGTGAAATGGAATGGGGTAAATTATATCTCATTCAAGAGGCAAGCAGGAGACTTTTTTAGTGGAGGGAAAAAGAGGAGAGCTGAGAAAAAAAAACAAGAAGTTTACCCTCATCACATTCGACTAAAGGAAGGAATAAAATGCACACTCATTTTGGTATGAAAACCTATCTTACAATACAGGAAAGTGGGGGAGAAGGAGATAAGCAAAGGGGGGGGATGATGGTAGGGAGGGCAATGGGAGGAGGGAGCAATTTGAAGTCAACACTCGGGGAGGGACAGGATCAAAAGACAGAATAGAAACCATGGGGGGCAGGATAGGATGGAGGGAAATACAGTTAGTCTTACACAACACGACTATTATCGAAGTCATTTGCAAAACTACACAGATAGGGCCTATATTGAATTGCCTGCCTTCCCAAAGGGAACAGGTGGCGAGGGAGGGATGGGGAGAATTTGGAACTCAAAGTTTTAGGAACAACTGTTTAGTATTGTTCTTGCTACTAGGAAATAAGAAATACAGGTAATGGGGAATAGAAAGTCATCTGGCCCTACAGGACAAAAGAGAAGATGGGGACAAGAGAAGGGAGGGATGATAGAAGAGAGGGCAGATTGGTGATAGGGAAAATTAGATTGCTTGGTGTATTGGGGTGGGGGGAGGGGATAAAAGGGGAGAAAATTTGCAACCCAAAATATTGTGAAAATCAATGTAAAAAGTTAAAAAAAAAAAAACAAAGAAGAAAAAAAAAAGAATAGAGAAGAAAAATGCCCTAATATTAACAGAAGGGAAATGTCAGTAGGGCA
Source organism: Bettongia penicillata ogilbyi (assembly GCA_023548195.1). NCBI lineage: Eukaryota > Metazoa > Chordata > Mammalia > Diprotodontia > Potoroidae > Bettongia > Bettongia penicillata. The sequence continues at coordinate 19,424,135 of JAJHZJ010000292.1, forward strand.
CACCTAGTCCAATTTTTGGCACATAGTAGGCACTTAATAAATGTTGTTGATTGACTGAAAGAAAAAAGAGTAAATTGTTTACCTAGAGTCACACAGCTAGTGTGAGAATGTATGGGAAGCTAGATTTTGCCTAAGTGCAAATCCTCTTCACTATACCACGTGGACTTTAAAGCACATAACATGGAATGGTGCAGCTGGAAGGATCATTAAAATGTGGGATTTAATCTAACCCTCTCACTTTATAGAGTGAGTAAGTAAGACTCAGAGAGTAGGATTAAGTTGTTCAAGGTCATAGACTTAAGAAGATAGAGGACTCATCCAGGAAGTCATAGAAGAAAAGGGATAATCAAATTCCAGTAACTCTCAAAGGATGCTTCCTTTGGGTTTGCACAAGTACTGAACAGGGAGCCCCTGAGCCTCAGTTTTGATACAGAACAGTTCTGCACCTTGGTGAGAACCCAGGTGCTTCTCTCTGAAAGAGGACAGAGTCAGCAGACTGTGGGAACAGATAAAAGGAGCCTGACTGTGTGGTTCAGGCATTGCAATCTGACTGAGGCCTGAACTTTTCTGACTAGCCTTTCAGCATGAATCAAGTTAACAGGACAGTAATTTATGAAATGTTATTAAGCTGCACACAGCTGATGGAAGAAAGGAAAACCAGTTAAAAAGTAGAACTTTGCCTAATGGCTAATTTACAAAGTTAAATAGCAATGCTATTTAAAATATTTATGTTTCAATTACTTAGAAGGAGACTTCTTAAGGACTCTTATCTCTACAAAATGGGCTGAGGTTAAAACAAAGAATTTTATTTTTATATATAATCACATGGAGGAAAGGTTGAAATCAGCTCAGATTATAGTTTCTCTTTCTATTCTACAAATGAAATAATTCCATTATCAGTCTCCATTTGGCTAAAAATCTATAGGCAAAATTCCCAACCCAGATATCTGAAAACTGCTGAGACCCTGAAATACAAAAATAGATGTTTATCCCAGAGCCAAATCCACTGAGTTTTTTTTTCTTAGTGAAATGTAAGCTATGATGATATAACTGTTCTCTTGGCTGCAATTAGAACAAGTTCACCCTCTTGCCATTCTAGGAGAAACCCAGTTATATCCTTTTTTCTCTTAAGTTTAAGTGGAGTTACATTTTACCCAATAAACCAGCGGTTAAGATCAACAGCACATTTTACTGGGAAAGTCACTGACCTGGGAGTCAGAGGTCAAAGTTGAGTCCCAGCTCTGCCATTTTCTAGCTACAGGACCAAAAGTAAGTCACTTCTTCTCTGGGATCATCTGTTTTAAAGGAATGTTTGGAACTGGTACACTCAAGGTCCCTTCCAGTTCTGAAACTGTGTGTTCTAAAGGTCCATTTGAAGGTGTGATATTCTATGTTCTCTGTTAGAAGGAGCCTTATAGCTCTCTGACACTATGATGACATTCAGAAAGTCACTTAACTCTGAGTCTTCATTTCCTCATCCGTAACATGGGCATAATAATTCTCGTGTTGTCTAACCTCAGGAGATTATTGGGTGAGGAAAGAACATTGTAAATTTAAAGGTGTCATAGAAAAGAGTGCTATTATTACATAAAATTAGGTAATATTTGTAAAATACTTTCCCAGCCTTAAAGAATCTTAAAAGTGTTATCATCATCATCACCATCATTATTAGTTTTTAATATCAAAAACTCTAAGAAGGTAATACAGAGGGCTTCTGATCTACTTCTAAGCCATATTCATGAGGGTTGGGGGAGGGAATAAACCATTAAATGATTTTTCTGGGCATCTATGCTATGCCCAGTCCAAAGGCAGCCTTTGTGAGAAACCCAAAAGAAGAAGACATGGTCCTACAGCTCACAGCGCTTACAATACATGCATACAACAAACACAGGTAATATCAATTGATACAAAAAAATAGTGCAAAATTAAGAAAGATGGAGTAGGGTATGGGAAGAAGCCCTGGATTATAAGACAAAGAATTATAGAAATTTTAACAAGTTAGAAGGGACCTCCCAGGACAACTCATCAGATCATAGATTTAGAAACATTTTTTTCTGACAAATTTTGTTAGGAAATCATTAGGAAAAATTTCCTCACAATTAGAGCTATTCAAAACTAGAACAGGTTCTCTCAAGATCATTGATCCTAGATTTCAAGCTAAAATGAAACTTAAAGATCATTTAGTCTAACTCTTTTTTTATGTATTAAGGAGCTGAAACACAAAGAGATTAAGTGATTTGCTTGTGGTGCCACATAAGTGAAAAAGTCAGGATTTAAACCCAGGTTCTCTGATGTCAAATCTGTCATTCTTTCCAGTATACTATCTAGTCCAATCTCAGCTTAAACAGGAACTGCTCCATCCTCTACCACATACCTGCTTAGAGTCAGCTCAACGGGCTTGAAAGAACTGATTGTTAAATTTTCAGTTCAAACACTTACAATTGGCAAATGTTACAAATCAGGCCTTTATTAATTGTTTTATTCATCATCTAGATTTAAGAGAGTGATAGAGAAAAATGTCAATAACACCAATTAAGCCTAAAAGTGTGTCCTGAGTACATTGCTTTTTTTTAAAGCAAGGTAGTTGTTAAAAATTTACCAACACATACCTACCCCTACCCTTACAACATCCCTCTAAAATGATCATCTAATTTTTTTCTTGAGGAACAACAGTGAGGGTGAGCACACTACTTCATCATCAGTAAAATGAAAGAGTTGAAATAGATAACCACTGAGGTCCAAATTGACCACAAAATAATAGAGAGCATATATGTAGTGCTTTCAGGTTTACAAAGTACTTAAATATTTCATTTTACTCTCACAACAACTCTGGGAAGTAGGTACTATTATCATCCTTATTTTACTAATGATGAAACTGAGGCAGACAGTAGTTAAGTGACTTCCCCAGGGTCACACAGCTAAGTAAGTGTCTGAGGCTTAATTTGAACTCTAGTCTTCCCAACTCTAAGTTCAGCCTTCTATCTACCATATCAACCCATTACTTTCAAGTCTATGATAAATGATCTTAAGAGACATTCTTTTTTCTATATAATTTTTCTATATAATTTAAATCTGCCTCTCACTTCTCATTATTGATGTCTTTTGCCTTTCTCTGTATCCCAGTATTTAGCACAATGCCTGGAATATAATAAGTACTTAATAAATGTTTATTGACTAACTGGCCCAATGGAACAAGTTGAATCCCTCTTCTATATGACTTTGAATACTTGAAGAGAGCCATCAGTTCTCCTTTTGATCTTCCCATCACCAAACTAAGTACCTCTAATGATCACCTCAAACCCTCCTTGTCTCCTTCCTCTTAATCTGTTCCAACTTTATGCTAACATGTCACCCCTACATCCACAACCTCCTCTCCCCCAACTGAACACTGTACTTTAAACAAGATCTGACCAGGACAAAGGACAGAGGACCTCTCACCTCCTTCCTTCTGAATGCCATACCTGTCTTAATTCAACCCAAGGTGGCAGTGTCTTCTCTGCCTTCCCTTCACAAGGGTGCAGTTCATTAAAACCCCCAAGTCTGTTTCACACCCATCACTTAGCCCCTCCTTCCCCATTCTCTACTTGCGCATTAACTTTTGAGGACCCATGTGGAGAGCTTCATACTCCTGTGTTATCCAAAAGACCATGGGTCAAATTTCAGCCCTGACTTCCTGTGTGACCTACATTAACTTCTTAATCAACAATTAAGTATCTACTATGTGCCAGGCACTATGCTAAGTGAGGGGTATACTAAGAAAGGCCCCAGTCCTTGCTCTCAAGGAGTCGGCAGTGTAACAAGAGAGACAGCATGCAAACTACATACAAACAGGGAAGGTGCTAGACTCTGACACTGTGTGTTCTGTCCTCCACAAATCCCTAACTGGATTTCTTTCTTAACTCCTTGAATGCCAAATGCTCAATTGATCATTGACAGGAGAAAGCCAAGGGCATGAGTTCAATACCGATTAATAATACCAAGATCTAATCAAATGAAGCTCTGAGCTTCTTTCTCTCAGAATGCCAGGGCCTTCCCTTAACTAGATAGAAAAAAGTCCCAATATAACAGAACCCAACAGAAAGACAAATGAAGATGTGTCTACGTATGTAAAGCAGTCTCTAGCATTCTTAACTGAAAGGAATATAATGAAGGCGTCGTTGCTTGGAGGGGAACATTTTTTTTCCTGCCAAGGGACAGATTTACAAAGAATGATATTTACATTCTCCTGCAACCTGTAATTTTCTCATTTATCATCTGTCAGGGCCCAAAGACCTTCCCCTGCACATGGAATGTTTGCATATGTCTAATGATCCCTTTTTACCAAACAAATGTCACCATCTCAACAAGGAAATTAGTTAATATTGCTGAGGCTGCTAATTTGATACCACTAATGTCACACTGTGCACATCAACATGCATAGAGATCTCACGGCGTCTTCTCATAACCTGGCTTTGCCGTTTGCAGATTTGTTTTCCCGCCGAGTTCTTCCCAGAAAAGACAAGACCATAAAAGCCCATCACATGCAAAGTACTTTCATAACAAGATTAGAAGGGATTGCAGATCTTGCTGCTGCTGTTTAAGTGTAAATGCAAACTCATCTTTCAGCAGGAGTTTAGCCTTGCTTCTTGGGGGTGCCTAAATCCACACCCTGACCCTGACAGGACCTCTTGGATTACTGAAAATCACCCACTTACCATCAATCCTGATATGCTGCCAGAGTCACCTGACACCCTATGCTGGTCACATCACTACTATCCAGCTCAAACATCTATGGCTCCTCATTTGCTTTCAAATAAAATCCAAGGTTGAGATTAGCGGCTAGACAATAGTCTCTAGAGAACTGACCTCAAAGTCAGGACAACCTGGGTTCAAGTAATGTCTTTGACATATATACACATACACATGTACATACATTTATATGTATATACATATATGTACATGTGCATACACACTTATGCATGTATATGTATATGTCTTTGTTGTTCAGGCATTTTCAGTTGTGTCCAGCTCCTCATGATTCCACTTTGGGGTTTTCTTGGCAAAAATACAGGAGTGGTTTGCCATTTCCTTCTCCAACAACAGGGTTAAGGGACTTGCCCAGGGTCATACAACTAGTAAGTATATGAGGCCAGATTTGAACTCAGGAAGATGTGCATATTACATATATATATATATGTAATATATATATATACACATTCACACACATATACACATATGTGTATGTATATAAATTTCAAAGCAGGTGCATATCTGCATTGTTAGGTAGAATATCCTCACTAGTAGATTCTCTACATCAATGAAATCACAGGTCCTAAACGTTCCCTTCCAAAAAAGTACAAGTTCCTGATTTTGTCAGTCTTGCCGGCTTTATCATCTATATGTATATCTGTCTATTTATATGTGTGTATACACATACACACATATAAACACACATATTTTCTATGCTCCAATAAAAACAGAATAATTCACCAGCCCCCAAACATATCCCACTTGTACGGCTTCTATGTCTTCGCTCATGGTGTTCCCTGTGACTGGTATGTCCTCCCCACAATCTTTGCTCTTGTAGCCCTTCGAGGACCAGCTCAAATAATAATAGTATGAAACGGGACGAAAATAGGCACTTCCGTTTCCCCTTAGACTTACTGTATGTATCAGTCTCCCCATTTACCAGAGGAGGAGCATAAGGGGCAGACAATGGAAAGGAAGTGCTCAGTATCACACAACACATCATTGCCAGATCTTAGATTTCCAAGGCCACAGACTGTTCCTTAAATCTGTGTCACTTAAGAAACCTCCATGATTTCCCCAGGCTGAAATGATTTCTCCCAGTATTTGACCCCAGATTATTTTATATTCCTCTTTATGTGCTAATCATATATCTAATTAAAATTATATTTATTAATGTATATGCCTATCAGAAAATAGGTTTCTTGATATGTACTTAGAGATCATCTTCGGCCATTCATGGAGTGCCATTTAAAGTTTCTGTGATGATACCCTTATTGAAAGAACACTGGCTCACATTTCCAAAAGTGATTTCTAGCTGATAAATCTCTTCCTTCAATACTTCTGAATAATCATAGGATCCTAGAATAAGAACGAGGTGGGACTACAAAGGTCATTAAGTCCAACTCCCTTATTTTACAGAAAAGGACCTTTGGCCCAGAGATGCTGTGACTTGCCCAAGGGTCACAGAGCAACCCAGCCAGAATTTGAACCTTGGTTCAAAATTGGAGTCCTTTGACTCCAGAAGCAGCACATTCGCCCCTACTCCATGTTTACCCTCATAAAGCAATCTATTATGGTTTGTCAAGTGCTTTACATGTTTTAAATCTCATGTGAGCCCTTGTGGGACAAGTGCTATGTGTATTATCTTCCCCATTTTACAGATAAAGAAACTGAGGCTCTACAAGGTTAAGTGACCTGTTTTTGATGATAAATACAATGTGATAAAGAAAGGCCTCAGACCTAGGTCTTCTGGTCCTCAGTCACTGTACCACGTTCCTTCTCTGAAAACAGCTTTGGTTCCTCTTGCTAAAACTTGGATTACTCTATCTCCCCTGTTATTGCAACTTCTTCCTCTTGCTCCCCCACCCCTTAGAAATCAATGCTCTATCCAGAGACTAGGAAAAGCTGCTAGCACCAAGTGTGCCCCTGGCTAACTTTTCCTGGGTCCCAAAGTCTGTCCCTGAATTCTGGTCCTGTTCTTTCCCTGAACAAAAGGGGTGTGTAGAAAAGCCAAGCTCTGTGTCATCCTTCATTCTAATGCAGCTCGGGCTGTGACAGACTGAAAGGCTTCATTATTTAATGAACAAAACTGGTGCAAATAAAAATTCCTTGAGCTGAGCTCATGAAAGCATGAACTGCACACAGCAAACTAATTTTTGTTAATGACATGGGAGCCCAGTTTATTTGACATTTATTGAAACCAGCATAAAGCTAGGGGCCTAGACAATGGAAAAAATTGGAATAAATCCCCACCCCCTCACCCTCCTACAACAATAGGAATCAATAATTGTTCACAGATGGGTTTTAGGAAGCACATTGTTCATTAAGGGAAATTATTGCTACATATTTATTTTATGCACAGTTCAAAATCCTTGATTTTCTGTGGAGTTCGGTAACCTCTACTCCCCTCTCCTACTATGTTTATTTACACAGCACAGAGAGAAGCTAGAGCTGAATGCAAGGATGGCTTCCAGGCCCTCCTTGGAGAGGCGAATCAAGGAGTTGGCCAGGCTGGTTTCATTGTGTGCCCAAAGGCAACAAGAAACTTCATGTCATGGACACTTGATCATCCACCCTCCCTAGGCTCATGGTGAGTAAAAGCAGAGACCACCATGAAGATTGTTATGGCTTAGATGCCAGCATTGTTTGCCGGAGATCAAGAAACAGAGTAAGTCTACACATAACTTGATGTTATCCTTCAAATCAAGTCAGCAACCTCAATGGGAAGGTAAGCACAGGGGAGACAGCAGAAAAATGCATTGAAAAACATTGGTTGGTATTAAGGAATAATGAAAGTGGTCCAAGATTTTTAGACTACTTACAAGCCTCCAGTTTCTAGATCATGAATACTTTCTGCAAGAGGCCGAGAAGACAGACAGCACTAGACAATGGAAAACACCAAATTATAATATAAAGAATAAAAGGAAGTGACTGGTTACTGGTGTGAGAATTTTTTCTGAATGAGCTGTTTGTGTGCAGTCAGGTAGATCTACTGACCAGTTAGAGGAAAAACCAAAGCCAACAACAAACTATAAAGATGGGCAAAAACCAGAAGATATTGTATACAGAACAATGTATACAAATACACAAATAATACAAAAAACAGAAGATATTGTATACCACTAACAAAAGCCTTAACCTAAGCTATTCAAACAATTGACTGAGGTTAAAAAAAAAAGGAGAAATGGATAAAGAAATGATAGGGAATTTGATTATTACCAAAATGGGGTAGCCATGGCTAGAAGGTAATTTACTTGAAAAAGATGTGGAGACTTTAATAATTGCAAGCTATACAGGAATCAATCTTGAGATATGGCAGCCAGGAAATTAATATAATGTTGATCTACATGTAGAGAAGTGTAACATACAGAAATAAAGAGATGGTAGCACTAGGACATTCTACCCTGATCAGACCACATCTGAAATACTGGGTTCATTTCTATGTGCCGCATTTTAAGGAGGAAATTTATCATTTACAGTGTTTAGAGGAGGGTAAAGAACCTCGAAAGCATGCCACGTGAGAACTGGTTAAAGAAATTTCAGGGATGATCAGGAGTGAGAAGATTTAGCAGGGAAATATCTTGGTATATTTGAAACTGTATACTATGGCAAAGGAATTAGAATTGGGCTGCTTGTCCTCAGAAAGCAAACTAAAAAAAATGCTGGGGTGGAGTTGCAGAGAAGTAGGTTTAGGCATGACATAAAGGAAAACTTCCTAAAAATGAAAGGTATCCAGAAGTAGGATTGGCTACCTCTGAATAATGCGTTCTCCTCACTGAAACTTTTAAAGGAAAGGTGAGATGATTACTTTGTAGGTGCATGGTAGAGAGTATTGTTTTCTAAGTATGGATTGGGATAGCAACTGGAAACCTTTTCGACTCTGAAATGACTGCCGAGACAGAGACCAAAGAAGCCTGGAAACTCCATTAGCCAACAGAAGCTGGGTTTCCTCACCAAGTAGGGAGATGTGCTAGCAGAGGGCAACAATGATTTAGAAGAACAACTCATTTGTAAACTGTAACACTGGAGGATGGTGGAAGATTATGAACAGTATTTCTATGCAAACCAGTGGTGAAGGGTACAGAAAATCATGGCATGAGATATATCACTAAGCCATTTCATCTCACATACATTTATAAATTAAACTGGAAGGAACACAGCAAAGAGATAAAAAAATGAACCAGATACATCAGCATTTCTGCAACAAATGATTTTTGATGACAGTGGAACCATCACATTTGAACTTGAATCTATTATCCCTTGACATACCATGTGAGCAAGTAGAAATGTCATTAAAGAACATAAAGGTGGGATGAACAACCAAGCCAGAACTACACACTGAAGAAACATGTGCCAGAGGGGACACAATTATGAAAGAATTGAGGATTGATTTTCAAGACATTTAAAATACAGAAAGATACTGAGCAACTGGAGCAAAGTCATGGACTGTGTTAAGGTCAAAAATAAGGATCTGAGAAGAAGAGATCAGCATTTACTAACTCCTATGCAAACCACTCCAGTATCTTTCCCAAGAAAATCCCAAATGAGGCCATGAAGAGTCAGATATGACTGAAAACGACATAACAACAGTGACTACTTTTTTATATCTATAAAATCTTTATGAAAAAGATCTAAATATCTATCAAGGGTATCTTTGATGAAAATATGAAAAAGAAATAGGCTTTCACAAATGGTTTGCTACAATAGACTTCACTGTCATAAAACTGCAATGTATTGGATACAAGATCCTACTGTATACTTACTTGTTGACTATGGAAAAAAAATATCAAATACCTCAAAATGCAATTTTAAAGGCTTTTGTCTAACAAGGACTCTCCTTTGCATCTGCTGAGGCCATAGAGGACATCTCAAAAGATTCAACAACATGTATAATTTTGTTCAACAATCGTCTGATTTTTTAAATGACCAAATGAGGCCTGCAGGAAAGAAGTAAACAGTTGCTAAATATTCCTTGAGAACTATCCTGCAAAGGTCCAAGTGGAAGAGGGCTTTCCTCGAGAGGGTAAGTTTCTCTAGATGCTTCTATTTGCAGATGACATTATATCTGCATAAAACACCAGAATGCAGCAGGGCTCCTTCTTATATAAGGCCCATGACCATTCAAAAACACATCAGTATAATTACCCACCAGGTAGAAGCAAGATGATTGTCCAGAAGAGGATACATGGTTAGAGAAAGGGCCTATAGAGCTGGGCTCTTGGTACAGATGTCTTGGACAGACATGGCGGATGGACATGAACTGGGACCAGGATTAAAAAGGAGGAGGGGAATGGGCAGTCCTGCATTTGGAAAATAACATGTCAAATCAAAAGGCAAATAACATGCCGAGTTAAGTCAGCGAGCATTAATTAATTGCCTGCTATGTGTCAAGCACTATACTAAGTTCTGAGGATACAGAGAAAGCCGAAAGATCATCCTTGCTCTCAAGAGGCTCATAGATGAATGGAGAGACCACATGTAAACAACTATATATAGACAAGACGTATGTAAAATAAATTGGAAATAATCTCAGAGGAAAGACACTAAGATTAAGAAGGACCAGGGAAGACTTCATGTAGAAGTGGGACTGAAGCTGAGAATGGCATGTCCCCTGAGAAAAGGCTGTGGGGGCCAGGCCAGGCATCTTCCATCTTCACACTTACTGCTGCCACCTTATAGCCACCCTCCTCAGATGAATAGACAAGTGAGCTGGTGTCTTGAGCCTTCATCTCCTGCTGGTCTCCTAAGGAAAGGTCACTAGGGGCCAGGCTGGGCATCTTGCATATCCCCTAAAGCAACAACTTCCATCTGTACCAGCACAAGGCATCTTCCATCTCCTGCTTCCAGCTCATTCCCCAAATGAGATGTAGAGAATATTCAGTGAAAAGAAGAGCAACCCTCCCTTCGAGTTCAGGCCTTTCATCTCCCGCAGGGCTTGTTTCTTTGAGGGTACAGTAGTGGTATCCTCCTCTTGATGATAAATAGTCTAACACCTGGTCATACCCTCACATCTCAATGTCTCTGAACTCCTGTAGGTCATTAACCAAACCACATTCCATACCCCCTACTACCTGACTCCTCATTCCTATTCCTCTCAACCTTCCCACCCCAAAATTTCATCTTGACTCCACCTAACCCTTCCATTGTACCCTCTGCAATTCCTGCTCCATACAACAAACTTCCTTCATTTTAAATATTTTTCTACACACCTCTTCCACCTACTAGCTCTTACTGAATCCTATCTTCCCCAGGATGATACAGCCTCCCTGAACACCCTCTCCAGCATTGCGTTCATCTTCGTTCATTCTCATTGGCTCACTCATTAAGATGGAGGAGTTGGAATATTCTTTGCTCCCCATTGCTACTTCCAGGTCCTCCATCACTCCATCACCTCTCTTTCTTTAAGATTCATGCTCTTCTTATCTACTACCCAATCAAAATCCTGTTAACTATCATCTATAGACTCTTTTCTTCCTCAATGAATTTGCTATCTGGCTTATAATTTTTCTCTCCCAACTCCTGTCCACATACTAGAAGACTTCAATAGACATACTGATTCTCCTTCAAATGCCTCAAGCATTGAGTTCCTCAACCTACTCATCTCCGATGAGCTACTCCTCCACCCAACCTCAGGCACACATACAGATGGTCATACTCTTGACCATACCATCATAAAATAAATATACCTCTATTTTCAAGAATTCTGAAATCCCCTTGACTTTTCACCTTGCCCTCCTTTACATAACTACTCTTCATCCACACTATAATCTCCAATCTCAACAGTTCCATTCTCTCCCAGACCATTTCCCCGTACTAGTCTCTCTCTCTTCTTCACCCCATCTAGGCTCCTTGGTAAGCCAATTCCACTCTACTGTCCTTTCTTGAATCTCTAGCCTTCTTTTCATATTTCAGTTATGCCTAATCAAGCCTCAGTCTTGGATCACTCTCACTGTTCATTGCCTTCACTCCTCACACATGTTGCTGAACGAAGGTGGAGAAAACTATGCAACCATTTACCAATTTATGTTACGTAACCTCAACTGAGCCCTCAATGATGCTAGATAATCCTTTCATACAGCACTTATTAACTCACTATCCCATTCTACCCAGTGGCTCTTCCAAACCTTTTCATAGCTTCCCAAATGCCCCATGTCTCTTCCTCCTCCATCCTTTAAGATGAGAACCTTGTCTCATATTTTATAAAAAAAAAATTGATGTCATTCACTGTGAGTTTCCCTCTTCTCCCCTCTTCCTCATCTTCTATCATTCAAGTACCTTCTGCCACTCTCTCCTTCCGAATGATGAAGCAGACTTAATCCTTACCAAGGCTGACTCCTCTACTTGTTCAAGTAATCCCATTCCACCTCATCTCCTCCAACAGATAGCCCCCTCTGTCATTCCCACTCTTTCATTTATTTTCAATGTCTCCCTCTCTGCTGAATCATTTCCCACTGTCGACAAATATGTCCATATCTACCCTCTCCTGAAAAACCTTCACTCAATCTTTCTATTTCTGCTAACATCCTATATCATTTCTGCCCTTTGTAGCTAATTTCCTCAAGAAGGCCATACACTAAGCACCTCACTTTCTCATTTCTCAATCTCTTCTTAATGCCTTACAATCTGACTTGTGACCTCATCATTCCACTGAAACTCCTTTCTCCAAAGTCACTCATGATCTCTTAGTAGCCTAATCTAATGGCCTTTTCTCAATTCGTATTCTCTTTGACATCATGAATGACTCTTTTTTGACACCCTTTTCTTGCTAGGATTTTAGGATACTACTCTCTGCTGGTTCTCTTCCTATCAGTCTGACCATTCTTCCTCTGTCTCCTTCCCTGAATCTTCCTCCAGATCATGCCTTCCATCTGTAGGGTATCCACTGGCTGCTGTCCTGGGTACCCTTCTCATCTCCCTCTATATAGCTTCACTTAGTGATGTCATCAGCTTCCATGGATCTGTGCTGATGATTCTCAAACCCACATATCCTCACTGGTTTCTTTGCTGACCTTCAATCTTGCCTCTCCAACTGCCTTTCAGACATCTTGTCCAGCACACCTCTTAAACTCAACATGTCTAAAATAGAGCTCACTATCTTTCCTCTTAAACCCTCTTCCCCTCCTGCCTTTCCTATTACTGCAGAGGATAGCACCATCCTCCATTTCCTCAGATTTACAACTTAGCAGTTATTCTAGATCCCTTACTATCTTTAATCCCCCACTTCTACCCCATATCCAAGCTGTTGCCAAGACCTGCAGATTCCACCTTTGCAACATCTCTGATATATGCCCCCACTCTGATCAGGCTCTCATCACCTCACACGTTGACTATATCAATAACCTATTGGTGGATGTGCCTGACTCAAATCTCTCCCCATTCCAACCATCCTTCATTCAGCCATTAAAGTGATTTTCTTGAAGTACAGATTGGGTTAGGTCACCTCCCTACTCAATAAACTTCAGTGCCTCCCTAATGCCTCCAGGATCAAATACAAATGTATTCAAAGCCCTTCGTAATGCAGCCCCGTCCTACCTTTTCAAGCCACGTACTCCTTGAATCAATGATATGGCCTTCTGGATGTCCCATGAACAAGGCCCTTCATTTTCTGGCTCTGGGCATCCTCTTTGGTTGTCCTCCATGCCTGGAGTACCCTACCTTCTCCACCCCAACTATTGACCTCCTTACTATGTTTTAAGTCCCAACTAAAATACTATGTTCTGCAGGAAGCCTTCTCCAAGCTATCTTAATTCCAGTGCTGGAGTTACACTTAAAAAAAAAAGAAACTGAAAAAAGCAAAGAGATGGAGGAAGGGCATTCCAGGCAAAGACCAGTCTACACAAAAACAAGGAGGCTTAATATTAATATTTATGTTCATGGGGCAGTGATTTGTCCAGTTTGGCTAGTGTTTCCAGTGTGTGAAGAGAAGTAATTGGAGATGAAGTTGGAAAGGCAGAGGAAAGGGTACTCAGCTATGAACAGTTGTCAAAACCTAAATGCTGCAATGGATCGACTTTGAGTCAGAAACACCTGAGTTCAAATCATCTCTCAAACACTTACCAGCTATGTGACCCTAGGCAAATCACTCTGCTTCTATTTCCCTTATCTGTAAAAATGGGATGATAATAATCCCTACATCACAGGAGTTGTTGTGAGTCTTTTTTTTTTAATAAAGATCATTTATTCATTCATTTACTTATTTATTTATTTATTTTACTGCTGTTTATTTTTTTTCTAATAATAATTTATTTATTTAACTTTTTTTACATTCATTTTCACAGAACTTTGGGTTCCAAATTTTCTCCCCTTTTATCCCCTCCCCCCACCCCAATACACTGAGCATTCTAAATTTCCCTATCACCAATCTACCCTCTCTTCTATCATCCCTCCCTTCTCTTGTCCCCATCTTCTCTTTTGTCCTGTAGGGCCAGATGACTTTCTATTCCCCATTAACTGTATTTCTTATTTCCTAGTAGCAAGAACAATACTAAACAGTTGTTCCTAAAACTTTGAGTTCCAAATTCTCCCCATCCTTCCCTCCCCACCCATTCCCTTTGGAAGGCAGGCAATTCAATATAGGCCATATCTGTGTAGTTTTGCAAATGACTTCGATAATAGTCGTGTTGTGTAAGACTAACTGTATTTCCCTCCATCCTATCCTGCCCCCCATTGTTTCTATTCTGTCTTTTGATCCTGTCCCTCCCCGAGTGTTGACTTCAAATTGCTCCCTCCTCCCATTGCCCTCCCTTCCATCATCCCCCCCCCTTGCCTATCTCCTTCTCCCCCACTTTCCTGTATTGTAAGATAGGTTTTCATACCAAAATGAGTGTGCATTTTATTCCTTCCTTTAGTCGAATGTGATGAGGGTAAACTTCTTGTTTTTTTCTCAGCTCTCCTCTTTTTCCCTCCACTAAAAAGTCTCCTGCTTGCCTCTTGAATGAGAGATAATTTACCCCATTCCATTTCACCCTCTTTCCTCCCTCTACATTTCTCTCTCACCATTTACCTTAATTTCTTTTAAGATATGATCCCATCCTATTCAATTCACTCTATGCTCTCTGTCTCTGTATGTGCATGCATGTGTGTATGTGTGTGTGCAAGTGTGTATGCGTGTGTGCACGTGTGTACGTGTGTGTGTGTGTGTGTGTGATCCCACCAACTACCCAGATACTGAAAAGTTTTAAGAGTTACAAATATTGTCTTTCCATGTAGGAATGTAAACAGTTCACTTTTGGTAAGTCCCTTATGACTTCTCTTTGCTGTTTACTTTTTCATGCTTCTTCTCATTCTTGTGTTAGAAAGTCAAATTTTCTTTTCAGCTCTGGTCTTTTCATCAAGAATGCTTGAAAGTTCTCTGTTTCATTGAAAGACCATATTTTCCCCTGAAGTCTTATACTCAGTTTTGCAGGGTAGGTGATTCTTGGTTTGAGTCCTAGTTCCTTTGACTTCTGGAATATCCTATTCCACGCCCTTCGATCCCTTAATGTAGAAGCTGCTAGATCTTGAGTTATCCTGATTGTATTTCCGCAATACTGGAATTGTTTCTTTCTAGTTGCTTGCAATATTTTCTCCTTGACCTGGGAATTCTGGAATTTGGCCACAATGTTCCTAGGAGTTTCTCTTTTTGGATCTCTTTCAGGCGGTGATCAATGGATTCTTTCAATACTTATTTTGCCCTCTGGTTGTAGAATATCATGGCAGTTTTCCTTGATAATTTCATGGAAGATGATGTCTAGGCTCTTTTTTTGATCATGACTTTCAGGTAGTCTTATAATTTTTAAATTGTTTCTTCTGGATCTATTTTCCCAGGTCAGTTGTTTTTCCAATGAGATATTTCACATTCTCTTCCATTTTTTCATTCTTTTGGTTTTGTTTGGTGATTTCTTGGTTTCTCGTAAAGTCATTAGACTCCATCTGTTCCATTCTAATTTTGAGAGAACTATTTTCTTCAGTGAGCTTTTGAACCTCTTTTTTCCATTTGGCTCATTCTGCTTCTGAAAGCATTCTTCTCCTCATTGGCTTTTTTGAACCTCTTTTGCCAACTGAGTGAGCCCTATTTTTCAAGGTGTTATTTTCTTCAGCATTTTTTTGGGTCTCCTTTAGCAAGGTATTGACCCATTTTTTCATGCTTTTCTTGCATCTCTCTCATTTCTCTTCCCAGTTTTTCCTCCACCTGTCTAACTTGCTTTTCAAAATCCTTTTTGAGCTCTTCCAAGGCCTGAGCCCACCAGACATCCCACCTGGGATGTCTGGGATACAGAGGCCCCCGGTCTCCACATCTTTCCCTGATGGTAAGAATATTTCCTTGTCATCAGAATTGAAAGGCAGGAACATTTGCACCCCCTCAAAGAAGCTCTCTATAGTCTTATTTTCTTCCCCTTTCTGGGCATTTTCCCAGCCAGTTACTTGACTTCTGAGATTCCTGTCCACTCCTGCCTAGATCTGCCCAGCTAGAGCTTGGGGTCTGAGATTCAAATGCTGCTCCCCAGCCTCAGGGCTTTCAGTGGCAGGCAGGGCTGCTATTCAATATGAGCTTAAGTTCTGGTGCTCAGGTGGGGGCAGGGCCGCCTCCCAGGGTCAGTTCCCTCAGGGGCTTTATGCAGAGACCTTCAGTGATGGAGCGGGTGGGGGCAGGGCTGTCTCCCAGGTTCAGTTCCCTCAGGGGGTTTATGCAGAGACCTGAGCTTCTGCCTGCTGCTCAGGGAGTCCCAGGCCGCTGCCGCTGCCTCTGCTGCTTCCTCCTGAGGGGGCCCGAGCCACGGAGACACCTCTCTACCCTCTCAGCCAGCCCAGAAGTCTCTCTCACTGACCTGTAGTGCCTGTGGGCAGAGGGACCTTCACAGCTGCTGGAGATTCCGTCCCTGAAGCCTGCTCGGATCTGCTCCTCTGAGGCCGCGGCAGGGCAGTGCTGGGGTAGGCTCCACTTTCCGGGGTGTGACAGATCCTGGGGATGGCTCTCCAGGGCTCTCTGGAACAGAAATCTTTTCCACTGTGTTTCTGCGTGCCTTGCAGTGATCCAGAATTTGTGGGGAGTTCTTCTTGTAGGAAATATATGGGCTGTGGGTTCGGAGCTAGCATACGTGAATCTTTCTACTCCGCCATCTTGGCTCCACCCCCCCTGTTGTGAGTCTTAAATGAGATAATGAATGTAAAGTGCTTTGGAAACCTTAATATGCTACACAAATTCATCTTATTGTCATTGTTGCAGTTATTATACGTAATAGAAGAGTTTGGCCTTTATCAAGTAAAGAACAGGAAAACCATTGAAGTTTTTTGAGCAATGGAACGATGTGATCACATCTGTACATGAAAACGTCTTCTGGCAGCTGTATAAAAGATGGATGGGAGCATGGAAGGCTTGAGGGGACACTGAATGTGAAGAACAGTTAGGACATCATTGCAATAGTCTTGTACTAGGGGATGTACTAGGGGAGTGGTGGTGATAATGAAGGAGGGGAAAAGAATTTAAGAGATGTTACAGGGAGAGAAGAGAAGGAAGAGGTACTTGCCATTTATTAGATCTTTTAAGAATCATACAATTTAGAGGTAGCAGAGGCCTTGGAAATCACCTTTTTTAGCTAAAAAAAAATTTAAGGAAAGAAAAAACTGCTATTAGGTAAAGTTTTGGGTTTAAAAAAATAGAAATTAATGTTTTTGAGTCTTTTCAGTCATGTCTGATTCTTTGTGACCCCACTTGGGGTTTTCTTTGGCAAAGATACTGTAGTGGTTTGCCATTTCCTTCTCCAGCTCATTTTATAGATGAGGGAACTGAGGCAAACTGGATGAAGCTGCTGAGTGTCATGCTCCCCCATCTATGTGTGTGTGTGTGTGTGTGTGTGTATGCACACACAAACAAATATATACACACATATATGTTTTTGCCTTATATATATTATATAAGAAATATACATTATTAGGTAGCTAGGTGGAACAGTGGATGGAGTGTTAGTCTAGGAATCAGGAAGAGTTGAGGGCTAATCCAGCCCCAGACTTACTGTCCATGTAACCTTGGTCAAGTCACTCAACTTCTGTTTGCCTCAGTTTCCTCATCTGTAAAATAGGGATAATAGTAGCACCTCTTTCCAGAGTTTTTGTGATGAAATGTTAATATATAAGGTGCTTCACAAACCTTAAAATGTTATAGAAATGGTAGCTATTATTACTATTATATTGTTTTACAAGGTAATAAAATATAGATAATAAAAAGAAATTACCTAGTCCAATTCTAACCCCATCATTTCACAGATGAGGAAACAAAGACTCTGAGAGGTCACACAGATAGCAAATTTTGGACATGAGGAGTAGAAAGGAGAGAGTGAAATATTGCAAGCACAGATTATTCCAAATATGGTGTCAATACAGTCAGAAAATGAGGTCAGAAGAAGATATTATTTTGTCAGGGAAAGAGAATAAGGTGGAGGGAGCTACAGAGTAAGATGTATTTTAGGCCTGTTGAGTTTGAGGTGTTAGGTTATGTAGGACGTGTGTGTCCTGCTTACTTTCTATGACCTACCCTACCACACCCCACCACAGCCCACCAGGGATACCCACTTGGAGCTGTCCAGAAGGTACCTGGATATATGGGTTGGGAGCTCAGAATAGAGGCCAGGATTAGAGATAGAGATGTATAAATTATCTTTGAGGCATTGAGGTGGTAAATGGAATCCAAGTACTTTCCAGTACTTGGAATCCTAGGAATAAAAAGAATTTACAAAGATGACCTCATAGAGAAAGAAGGCAAGAATAGGTGCTTAGATAACACAGTCATCAGTCAATGTGAATTCATCAAGCACTTTCTTATGTGCTATGCACTGTACTAAGCATATGAAGGATATGAAGAACAGTGAAAAACATGGTCCCTGCCCTTGAGGAGCTCATTTCATATATATACCCATAATAAATGGTCTGGAAGACAGTGAAGAGAAAGCAAAGGAGACAAGGACATCATGGTTAGAAAACTAAGGAAGAGTGAGAAACAATTTTTTCTCTGGTTGAGAGTACCATACCTAGAGGGAGGAGGTAGTTAACAGGGTCAAAAGCTCTCCTTTGGTGGGAGGGGGCAGGAGAAGGCCATTGGACTCAGTGACTTTAGAAAGTAGAGTGGTCGGCTAGTCTGTTACATAGAAAGCCAGGAAGCAGAAGCATTTGGGGCAAACAGCTTTAAGAAGTTTAGCAAAGACTTGTCTTAGAGAAACAGAATGGCAACTAGATGGGATAGAAGCATCATTGGAAGGTTTTTTTTAAAAGAACTAGTGATATCTGAATGTGTTTGTATATAAATGGGAAGAAGCCAGGAGAGATCGAATGAAAGATACATGAGAAAGAGGGCATGATTACTGGAATGCAGTCCTGGAAGAGAGGGAAGGAAATGGGATTAAGGGTTGAGGTAGAGGGATTAATTTGAATAAATCAGTAGGGGGGGGGGGGTCTTTCCTTTTCTATGACCGGGGGAAGGAGAAGAGAGGCCAAGAACTGAAATTCTATTTCAAGGATAGAAGCATGAAGTTCAGGATGTCAGGAAAGTATGTCAAGTGATATAACAAGTGATTAAAATGAGGTTAAAATCAAAGAATTATATAGGACTCCAGTGTCATGCCTACTTTCTATAACCTACCCTATCCTTTCAGTCATGTTTGACTCTTCATGACTCAGTTTGGGGTTTTCTTGGCAAAGTCACTGGAATACTTTACCATTTCCTTCTCCAGCTGATTTTACAGATGAAGAAACAAAGGCAAACACGGTTAAGTGACTTGCCCAGGGTAACATAGCTAGCAAGTGTCTGAGGCTGGATTTGAACTCAGGTTCTCCTGACTCCAGGGTCAGTGCTCTATCCACTGTGTCATCTACCCTACCAGATCATTTATATATTTAACATATTTTAAATCTTTACTGTATGGCAAACACCATGTTAAATTCTAGGGGATAAAAAAGGGTATACCAAATGTTAACCCCTGGCCATGTAGAGCTTGGGGTCCAGAAGGATAAGACACAGCAGATAACTATAAAACACAATATTACAAGGCAAGGACATTAGAGGGGACAAAAAAAGGTCTGAAGAGGAAGATGGTCACCAACAGAGAGTCAGGGAATATGTCCTAAAGGAGGTAGCACTGGAGTCACTGGATTTTAAGAAAAGGGTAGAAATTCAATAGGTTTGAAGGTGGAGAGAAAGGGCATTTCTGGCTTAGGAAAGGCTGTGAACAAAAGTCTGGAGACAGAAAAGTTCAGTACAGGGTGTTTTGGTTTTTTTTGGTGGGGGTGGAGAGAAAGAGCTGTCTGATGGTTAAACATGAAATAACCGTGAGAGGTGAACCCTAACTATCAAGGTATTTGCCTTCACTGGGCACGTGCATCAGTTGGTGTTTGCCTTTTTTTTCCCTTCCCCCCCACCTATGGCCACTCTGATGGCGCCTTATTTTCTTTTAAGTACTCGCTAGAAGCTAGCTCATCTCTTCCACAACTGTACCCAACGATACATTTCAGAGTAGCAGTCAAACCTAATCTGTACTGGCACTGTTGGTCCCCATGAGTTTTCCCTGGAAATGAATAATTCATGAAATATCCGTTCCATTTAACTGGGATTTTAGCTTTCTTTTGAAAGTTTTTGTTTTTTAAAAAAGAAAACTTCTGTGACTAATTACTGAATAGGGTAAACTTTGAATCAAATTTCTCTTTCTAGTAAAATTGAATCTTTAATTTTCTTACAAGGTCTAGCACTGTACCCAGAACTCCCTACAGTCATTCAGCTTTATGGGCACATAAGGTCCCCAGATCAGACTTAGATTTTTGTCATGTTATATTGCTTCAACTGTATTTAATATTCAACATCTTCAAGAGAAAGGTATTTAATTCACCACTGGGCTCTTTGATGGGGAAATTAAATCACACAGAACTATTTTATAAATGATTAAGAATTCTATTAAATTGTTTCTTAATTATTTGAACTGATATTATAAATATTAAAGCAATCTTTAAAAAAAGATACATTTCAACTCATTCCTATTTTTGAAGATGTATGCTAAGAGAATGTCAATCCCTCGGGGATTTTAAATCCCATATGAAGGGTACAACCTTTGCTGGAGCTCCTTGCTCCCTATAAAAGGTGCTCCATCAATAAAGCTTTTATAGGTCATATTATAAAATCCCTTACAGTGCTAATATTCCATGTTCTAAGGACCTTTGCTGCTCTCACATTCTGTGTTCTAAGGTCACTTCCAGCTATAGCATTTAAGAAGGCAGTGTTATACAGTGGAAGGGGTACTGACTCTGGATCTAGAAGACCTGGGTTCAAATGCTACCCGAGACCTTTACTGTCTGTGTGACCTTGGGAAGAAAACTTTACATCTTTGAGTCATAGTTCTCCCATTTGTAAAACCAGGAGGTGGAACTAGATGATCTATAGGGTTCCTTCTAGCTTTAGATCAGAGACCTTATAATGTCCTTCTGGCTGTGACAGTCTGTGAAAATAAGGATTTTTCCAGCTCTAGCATCCCCTTACTTTCTCACAGGATAAGGAAAGAAACTAGATAGGGACTCAATCTAAATTTCATTAAAATAGAAACTTTTAGGTGAGAAAACTCCCTCTATCAAAGTGGATAGTCACTTTCCTTACAGCTGAAAGTCTTACAAAATTTCCTGCAGCATTGAGAAGATAAGTGACTTTACAGTGTATGTAGGAGGGAAGACTAGAACCCAGGCCTTCCTGGCCTTGAGGCCCATCCTCTTTGAACCATGCTACGCTATCTCTCATATTATCCCCAAACTTGTTTTTGTTATTGTTCAGTTGTTTCAGTCATGTCTGACTCTTTGTGATCCCATCTGGGATTTTCTTGGCAAAGATATTGGGGTAGTTTGCCATTTCCATCTCCAGCTTAGGTTACAGGTGAGGAAACTGAGGCAAATAGAGTGAAGTGAGTTGCTCAGGGTCACACAACTAAGAGTATCTGAGGCCAGATTTTAACCCAGGAAGATGTCTTCCTGACTCCAGGCCTGGCGCTCTATCCATTTCACCATCCACCTGCCCTATCCTAAAACCAGCAGGGAAAAGAACGAATAGGAAAGGGAAAGTGTTATCAGAAAATTAAAAACCAGCCAAGTGTCACTCAGGTCCCATACCTTATGTTTATCATAAAGGAAAACAATTAATTCTAAGATTGAATATTTACTACAACTAAATAACCAGGTACTTTTCAGTCAATACAGCATGAACCAAGCAATAAACTTTTGCAAAAAAGGAGATTAGTAACTCTGATGACAGTCACAAAATACAACATCTTTTGGAAAGCCTCCAATAAAAGCCCAAGCTTTCCCTTCTCAATGAGTTAGGAGACATAGGTTTTCATTATGGGGCTATGTCTTCTTACTGAGCAATCAGAAGCAAATTATTTCTCCTCTTTTAAGTTTCTCATCTATAAAGTGAGAGGGTTAGACCAGAGAATCTTTAATGGCCCTTCCAGATTTAACCTTCTTAACAGCATTTTAAAATTTTTATTTTTAACTTATAGAATAAAATAAGCATTACCATAACATAATAGAATAAAAAATGTGATTATACATGAAACTACAAATCTATGCGTAACTTCCTATTCCTTCCAAATTTACAACAAAATTATTATGTAAATTCCTTTTCTTTTCCTCTCTGTCCCTCCTCCTACCCTAGAGATGGCTATTAGACACAAACAGATAGATAAATAAATATATAAACATATATAAATATATATTATATATAAGTAAATATATATAATATATTATATATAAATGTAACATAAATAAAATTATTCTGTGCATACTTCTATTTCTCAGTTCTTTCTCTGGATTCAGGTAATGTCTTTCTAAATCTGTCCTTTACAGTTAATTTGAATGTTTATAATAGACAAAATGACTTACTCAAAGTTGTTCTTAAAACAGTGCTGCTGTCACTGTATACACTGTTCTCTTGGTGCTACTCATTTCCCTCTTCATTATTTTGCTCAAGTATTTTCATGTTTTTCCATAATCATTAAGCTCATTATTTCTTACGGCACAGTAGTATTACATTACAATCATAAACCATGACTTATCTGACCATTCTCCAGTTCATTTCCCATTTACTCTCTATGTTCTAGGGCCATTCCGCTTTTACTTTCTGTGACTCTGTGTCTCCAGCTCAGAGATTCTATGACTGCACATAGGTAATTTTTCACCTTACCCATTGACACTAATTAGATTAGCTGGACAATGCACTGGTCCTGGAGTAAGAGGACCTGAGTTCAAATCCAGCCCAAGACACTTGCCAGATGGGAGAACCTAGGCAAGTTATTTAATTTCTTTTTGCCTAATTGTCTTCAACTGTAAAATGGGGATAATGCTAGTACTTACCTTGCAGGGTTGTTGTGAGGATCAGTGTAGATAATATTTGCAAAGTACTTATCATGGTGGTTGGCACAGAGGAGATACCTAATAAATGTTTGTTTTTTTCCTCCCCTCCTTTCATGGAACCACAGACTAGAAAGAAAGGACCTGTCATAGGACAAGTCCTTGCTGGTACTATCATGAAGGAATATATAAGCAGTTCCATATGACATGTTTACACAGCTCTCATCTATCATATTGGGCATAAAATGAGAAAGTCCAGTGGTGGGCATCAAAGCAGTCAGGGTAAAAGAATGTTTCACAGACTTTGAGGTCAGAAGAGGCACATGGTAGGGAGTAAGGCGAAGTGTCTGGATATCCAAAAGCCTCTAGACATATTTTAACCGCTGGATGCCTCTATATTGTCCAAAGCAGAGTAATGACATAAGTATAAGGTGATAGAGGAAAGATGTGTAGACTTTCACTGGGGTTCCAACAGACCTTTTCTTTTCCATCAAACACTTGGATGAAGGGAGAGGAGGGAGCAGGAGATGGAAAGAAATGAAGACTAAGGGAAGTCAAGGAGAGAGATGGAGGCAGGAAAGGAAGACAAGAGAAAGGGACAGAGAAAAATAGAAAGGATTAGAAAAGAGAAGGAAAGAGGAAGAACTAGAAAGGAAGACAGATAAAAGTTGAAATGTGGCTGTGTGCTGGCATGCAGTTGAGTATCACAACCCAGAAACATCTGCACAGCACATTGAAAGTTTCACTGTCATCGAATGGGGGACATAGCCTGTGCTTGCTGAAGACACCAGAGTCAGACCATACTTCAAATGGTCGATTGCACCCTCAAGTTACTACATTCGGGAATGATTAGTCTACATCTGTAATTTAGTATCTGTGTTATATAGAGGATATAACATGAAACCCTCAACCAAGAATCCACAGATCAGAACACTGGACCAAAATATCCTGGAGTAATTCTCTACTAATTCAAAATGAAGCAGATAAAGTTTCTCTGGTTCATCTGAGTTATTAAAAGACAATACACCCTGAATTTCTCTCCCCCTGCCTGTAAATATCCTTGCCTCTAAATTATAATGGAAATCCCAAGTTTACAAAGCTATCATGAAAAGGCACAGCTTATTGCCACTCAGAGACATATCACCCATTTCTATTTCTGCTGAGGATGTTTGTGGGAAATGGTGATAACGGAGAGAGTCAAGAGTATTAAAATAGCCAAGAAATGTCAATATATTAAAACCAAAGACACAACTCCAGGCTGAACATTTAGCTAAGATTCTTTTCCAACGGCGCAAGAACAATTTATGACAATAACTTATTTATCATTTATATGTTGGAGAGTTCCTTTTCCTACCAAAAAATAAATTTTAAAAAATGGTTTTGCACATGTGACAGCAGACTTTCCAGGGGCTCTCATCTATTTTCTGGTTCTATTCCACTAACAGGCATGCAGCAAAATCCTTATACTTGGATAACTTGGTTTAAAATGTCACTGAACTAAGGGACAGTTGGGAATCTCTTGGAGATAAGCAACTAGCTTAAATATCAATTTAACAAGCAACCAGTTATCTTTCTTCCATTTCCTTCTATGCTCCAGCCAAACCGAACCACTCACTCTCCCCTGAAACACATCACCAAACTTTGCCACCTCTCTCTTTTCAATTTCATGGAGTCATCATTTATTAAGCCTACCCACCAGGCACAAGGCATTGTGCTAGAACTGAATATACAAAAAAACAATCCCTACCTTCAAGAAACTTACACTACACTGGGGAAGAAGGAAGGGGAGGTACAATACTTTTGCAGATAAATAAATACTAAAAAATTAGAGAAGGGAAGAAGAGTCAAGCACTGAGGCATCCTACTGCTCCAGAGATGATCCTGGAAAAAAGCAAAGGATTCTTAGAGGTGCAAATGCTTTTCAGGCATCCAGATCTCTACCAGGTTTCTTTTGGAGCACACACATGGACAGATTGCACAAACAGAGGAGGGAGATAGAATTCTAAGCTGCACAATTGGCCTGTTTGGTAGAAGGGAGAGCGCCAGAAGGTGAATAGTATAAAACAATTCTGGAAGCTGGGCTGGAGCCAGACAAGGGCTATAAGCGTCAAGATGAGGAGTTTGTGTATTTTGTCCTAGAGGCCATAGGGAGCCATTTAAGTTTCTTGAGGAATTAAGTGGCACGGTCAGTCTTGTACTTTAAGATTACTTTGGCAGCCGTCGGAGGAAGGATCTGAAAAGAAAGGGACTGGAAGTTAGGAGACCAATTAGGATGTTATTTAATAGTCCAGGCAAAGGTAGTTAGGTCCTAGACTAGGGTGGTGAGTGATCATGTGAGCAGATGAAGAGAGGAGGATGTGCACTAGATACATTGTAGAACTGACAAGATTTGGCTACCATTTAGATACAGGGGATAAGAGAGAGATGGACTGGAGATTTCTATAAGGTTGAAAAACTGCGTGACTAGAAAGATGGCATCTTCAACAGAAACTGAGAAATTTGGAAGAGGGGCAGGTTTATGGATAAGATAAGGTCTTGGATATATTGAGTTTGCATCCCCTCTGAGACATATAGACAACATAAATAGTGATGTGCAACAGAAGATAAATTCAGGCTGCTCAAAGTCCAATTCAAATATTATTTCTTCCATTAAATGTCCCCTATTCCTTCCAATCAAAAATGGAGGACAGAGAAGGAGCTATTATTATTGTTAGTCAACAATCATTCAAGAGGTGCCTATTAGGTGCCAGGCACTGTGCTAAACAGTGAAGATACAAAGAAAGTCAAAAGACAGTTCCTTTGCACAAGGAGTTCACAATCTAATGGGAGAGACAAAAAGCAAGTAAATTTGTGCAAGCAAGCTATATGTATTGGAAGTAATTAACAGAAGGTTTAAGTCCCACCATTGTGGGCATTCACACTGGTTTTTTAATCAACTAATAAAAGGCTCACTATATCCCATCCTATCCAGAGGATGACCATTTTCAGGGAATATAGTCCTGGTTCATATTCTATTCTTCTCTCTCTTTCCCCTTATGAAAGCTTGTGAAATTCATTATTAGCCCTTTCTCGGAGACAAGAGAATATCAGAAAGATGTGGTCCATCTCCCTCTGCATAACTACTTAATCAATCAACCAAGGTGGCAAGATGTAATGGATAGCAAAGGCTCTGGACTTAAGAGAGGGAAAACCTGGGTTTGAGTCCCAGTTCTATCAGTTACTATCCCCTTGGATCTTGGGCAAATGTGAATGTGTTTCCTTATCTGTTAGATTGGAATAACAGTATTTTTTTAAGAGTATCAGATGAGGAAGATGGATGTAAACAGATTAGGCAAGAATATCAGTGATGCTCATGCATGAAGAGGTTCCCAGCAATGACACTAAATGAAATCTACTCATGCCTGCTCAGCAAGTATGACTTTCATCTATTTCTTCCAATAAATTCATCACAGGTCATTTCCCCTATATGTTGACTTCTTACATTAACAATGGCATTCTGGCTGCCACCAATTCCACTGTTCTTATCACGTAAGCAGCCCATTTTTCTTTTTTGTTTTTTCTCGGAGGCAATTGGGATTAAGTGACTTGACCAGGAACACATAGCTAGTAAGTGTTTGAGACTGGATTTGAACTCAGGTCCTCCTGACTTCAGGGCTGGTTGCTGTATCCACTGTACTACCTAGCTGCCCCTCATCTTTCTTTTTGATTATGTATTTCCCTGCTGACATACTTTACTCTGGTCATTTGTTATATGTTCCAGCCTACTCACAACAGTCAAGTAACAGCAATTTACTAAGTGCCTAGCATTTATTTATCTGAAGGCACTGTGCTAAGCTCCAGATATAAAAAGACAAAAAAGTCCTAAATCAATCCTTGCCTTTAAAGAACTTATATTCCATAGGAGGAAACAACATGGATATCAAGTAAATATAAAGTGTGTATAATATGAATACAAAATAAGTTATGGGTGAGAGGAAGGGGCACTAGTACCTGGAGGAATGAGATGTCCCATATAAGAGGTTACTTGCCTTGAGCTTTGAAGAGAGCTTGGAATTCTCAGAGACAGAGGTGAAGAGGAAATACATTACAAATATGGTAGACAGACCATACACCCACCTTATACAAATGATACTCATTTTTAATTCTATAGAGACTATAGTGTTTCATAAATTATAGTCATACAACATTACCAGTAGAACACTGACATTAAAAAAGATGGGCCTTTGTCTATGGAAGAAATTTGGGGTAATTTAAAGGATCTTTGTACTTTCCCTAAGGCAATCCAAACTGTTCTTCTCCTGTTTAATTTTAAGTCTACTTCATTGTGCAATTGTACCATATGTAATATATATGTACATATATATATTCATATACACATAATGTGCATGCATATATATATGTGCATGTGTGTGTTTATATAAACATGTATATGTGTATACATATATAATGTTAGAAATGTTAGTTCCATCTAACTGCAAGTCATACTTTTGTCAATAAATATTTTTATCCACTTAAATATTTCTGTGTGGAAAGTTAGACTAAACTCTTTTGAATGGTTATTCTTTTAAGGAGCTGTTAAGGATAGAGTCAAGATGGCTGTGTAGAAGCAGGGACCTGCTAGAGCTCACCCCCCAAACCCCTCAAAAAATCTGTAAAAAATAACTAAACAAATTCTAGAGAAGCAGAAGACACAAAAGGACAGACTGAAGCAAATTTCCAGCATAAGACAATCTGGAAGATTAAGATGAAGGATCTATTGCACCAGGCTGGGAGCAGAGCATAGTCTGCCATAGGCTACACCCATGGGTGTGGACAGAACTGGAATAGGCCTTAGGGGACTGAATCCCTGGCAGCTGTTATGATTTCCAGACTTCTCAGTCTAGAAATGTCAAAGACAGCTTCTAAGTCAGTGGAAAGGGTCTCTCACCTGACTTTGAGGGGAGCTTGGTCTGGCCCGAGCCCCTGGGTAGCAACAACCACTACTGAAGCAGAGGAGGCTGCTTCTGGAGCCCTACACTTAACAAAAAGCTCAAAAGTCAAGTAATTGACTGGGAAAATGAACAAATGGAGAAAAATAAATAGACTATAGATTCTTACTTTCTCAGTGAAGAGATATTTTCTTAGTCTCTGGTGACAATGAAGATCAAAACATATAACCAGAAGATGACAACAAAGCCAAATCCCCTTCATCCAAAGTCTCCAAGGAAAATATGAATTGGTCTCAGGCCATGGAAAAGCTCAAAAAGGATTTTGAAAATCAAGTAACAGAAGTAGAGGAAAAATTGGGAAGAGAAATAAGGGTGATGCAAGAAAATCGTGAAAAATGAGTCAACGGTTTGTTGAAGGAGAACCAAAAAAATGCTGAAGAAAATAACAGCTTTAAAATTAGACTAACCCAAATGACAAAAGAGGTCTAAAAAGCTAATGAGGAGAAGAGTGCCTTAAAAAGCAGAATGGGCCAAATGGAAAAAGCTCGCTGAAGAAAATAATTCTTTAAAAATTAGAATGGAGCAAATGGAAGCTAATGACCTTATGAGAAATCCAGAAATTATAAAGCAAAACCAAAAGAATGAAAAAATAGAAGATAATGTGGAATATCTCATCAGAAAAATAACTGACCTAGAAAATAGATGCAGGAAAGATAATTTAAAAATTATGAGACTACCCTTCAGTCACAATCCAAAAAAAAGAGTCTAAACATCATCTTTCAAGAAATTATCAAGGAAAACTGCCCAGCTATTCTAGAACCAGAGGGTAAAATAGAAATGGAAAGAATCCACCAATCACTTCCTGAAAGAGATTTCAAAAGGAAATGTCCTAGAAATATTGTAGCCAAATTCCAGAGTTCCCCAGGTCAAGGACAAAGTATTAGAAGCAGTCAAAAAGAAACAATTCAAGTATTGTAGAATCAGGATAACACAAGATTTAGCAGTGTCTACACTGAAGGATAGAAGGGCTTGGACTATGATATGCTAGAGGTCAAAGGAGATAGGATTAAAACCAAGAATCACCCATCCAGCAAAACTGAGTATAATACTTCAGGCGAACAAAATGGACATTCAATGAAATAGAGGACTTCCAAGCATTCTTGTTGAAAAGACCAGAGCTGAATAGAAAATTTGACTTTCAAACACAAGAATCAGGAGAAACATGAAAAGGTAAACAGGAAAGAGAAATCATAAAGGACTTAAAGTTGAACTGTTTACATTCCTACATGGAAAGATAATGTTTGTAACTCATGAGACCCTTCTCAGTATTAGGATAGTTGGAAAGAATGCAGGTATGTATGTATACATATATGTGTGCATATGTGTATGTGTGCATGTGTATGTATATGTATGTAGAGAGAGACAGACAGAGGGCACAGGGTGAGCTGAGTATGAAGGGATGATATCTAAAAAAGAAAATTAAGTGTTGAGAGGAATGTACTAAGAGAAAGTGAAAGGTAATATAAAATCATTTCACATAAAAAGAGGCAAGAAGAGCTTTTACAATGGAGGGAAAGATAAGAGGCAATAAGTAAGTCTTCCTTTCATCAGATTTGGCTTCAGGAGGGAATAATATACACATTCAGTCGGGTATGGAAGTTTAGCTTACCCTACAGAAAAGCAGGGGGAAAGGGGGATAAGAGAGGGGAGCTAATGGAAGGGATAGCAGATTGGGGGAAAGGGTAATCAGAAGCAAACACTTTGGTAGAGGGACAGATCAAAGAAGAGAATAGAAGGAGTGGAGGGGAGGACAGGATAGAGAGAAATATGGTTAGTCTTTCACAACATGATTCATGGAAGTGTTTTGCATGACTCCACATATATATCAAATTGCTTGACTTCGAAATGAAGGTGGATGGGGAAGGGGGAAAAGAGGGGATGTGGAACTCAAAACTTTAAAAACGAATGTTAAAAATTGTTTTAACACACAACTAGGAAATAAGATATATAGGCAATGCAGTATAGAAATCTATCTTGCTTACAGGAAAATATAAAGGAAGGGGATAAGGAAGGGGTAGTAATAGAAGGGAGGGCAGATTGGAGGAAAGAGTAATCATAATACATGCTGTCCTGGGATAGGGGTGGAAGGGAAATGGGGAGAAAATTTGAAATTCAAAATTTTGTGAAAGTGACTGTTGAAAATGAAAATAAATTTATAAAATAAAATATTGGGGCTAAAAAAAACCAACCAGAAGCTTTGCAATCATCCAGGGCTTGAAGTATCCTGTGGGATGTCATCCATTAACAGGAGCATCTGGAGGATCTCATTTTCCCTAGGGAATCACCCTTCAACTTGGACCCTGCTGGATCTATCTACTCCATGACAGTGGTGAACAGCTTTGGTGGAAATGTCTCATTGTTTTACATTCTCTCCATTGCTAAAGATAAGAGCTTGAAAAGATTTATCTCTGTTGTATCCTTCAACCTCCAATCTTATATATAATAGAGCATGACCTCTGTGATACCTAAGAACTTGGAATAATTTTGATATATGAATGGATGACACCTTATTGAAAGAACCTTTAAGCCAACCTTTAAAGTATTCTCTACTGAATCAAATCCTGTTTTTACAATTAAGAAGAAATAGGATCTTATATCTTCTACACTTTTGAGTCAATAGTTTTATGATAAATATGGGCCTTACTGTAGAGTTTTACTTGCAAAAGCCTTCCTGTTTCCTACTAATACTCTCGTTAAGGATGTCCTCAATACATGTATAGATTATTCTCATAAAAATTTCATATAGATGAGAAAATGAGCACATAGGTCAGTAGTTAATGTTTTCAGTCACCTGGTTTTGTTTTGTTTTTTTTTTTTGTTAGTATTGAGATATCCTTCCCCCTTCAAATAACTTATGACTTGTCCTGTTTTTGCTACCACAATTGAGATGCCTTCTATGCAACTTGATCTAAACTGGCTGTTTTTCCCTTTATAATCCTATTTAGCTTTATTTCTACTTCCTTTGTTAGCACATGCAATTCTGTGATGGTTGAATTTAAATATGGTGATTCTGATCTCTTTGATATTAAAAAAAGTTTGTTGAATAATCTTTGTAGAGCTCAACTTTTCATCTATTTTTTGTCCTCCTGTTTTCATCCTCAAATAATCTCAGAATGACTTCATTTAAGGTGGTTGTTCACCAACCTTTCTTTGGGATTTCTTTCAGAAATTAAGGGAGAAGTCAAAGTCTTGTAGGCTTACACAAACTGATCACATCTGAGTTGGAAAGTAATGGATATGTCAGTCACTGAATAGTAATATAAAAGGAATATTATATTTGATTAAATAGGAACTACCCATTACTACTGTGAAGGCATCGTGGCATAATGAGCAGAGTTAACATAGAAGCCAGGAAGACTTGGTTTCAATGGTCTCAGATACATCTGAGTGACCCTAGACAATTCAGCCAACCTCTCACTGCTCTAGGCAACCCCCTAAGGACACAACTAGCAGAGACTGAGGAGCTCCTGATGGTAATGATATCACATGTGTAGTGTGCCAGGAGGCAGCTGGTGGGGCAGTGGAGAGAGCCCTGAGTCTGGAGTCAAGAAGACCCGAGTTTAAATTCAGCCTCAGATCCTGGCTAAGTCTTATGACCCTGGGTTAACCTCAACTTCTGTTTGCGTTAGTTTCCTCAACCATAAAATAAGGATAATAGTAACACCTATTTTGCATAGATATTATGAGGATCAGTTAGATATATGTAAAAAAAAGCACTTAGCACATAGTAGGTGCTGTAGAAATGCTTCCTTCCTTTCCTAATATCTCAGTTAAATAGCATGTTAAGGTTTGAAACCCCCTGAGGTCATTCACCTATTCAACTTTTGCCAAGTTGGGAGAAGCCAGTACTCCCACTCAAAGGTATGTAATTGTGTGCTTATTGCTGGCCCAGTAAGCAAGGGGTTACCATGGAGAAGCAGGAAGTGAGGAAAGTACAGAGAGATCTGAAGGTCTGGAAACAATTCCAGCCCTCCCCATTCCCTTGAGTACTGGGCAGGCCTCTCTGGCAGATGAAAGAGGTCACTTCCAAAGCAGCCCAGCCCATGTTCATCCCCAGCAGCTCCAAGTGTGCCATAGGCAGAGGTGAGGGGATGCAGCCAGCCAGAAATCATAGAGGAGAATCAGAGAAAGAGCACCAGGGTTATTGGCCAGGCTGTACTGAAAAGGGAAAGACTCTGGGACTGGTGAGAGCAGGCAGATATTGCTACTGGAATCTTGCCCTACCACTTGCCCCAGTGCCTTATCCACACTGTCTCTGGCACCCATGGGTCTCTTGGCTAGGAGGAGGGAGTTTTCTTTAAGGCCCTAACCCCCAGTCTCTCTCTTAGCTCCTTCCCCTTTTCTTCCACCTGAGGAAAGCTGGGAGCTTTGAAGCTTGTGTCCATGGGCATGGAAGAGGCAGAAACTGAAACAGCCAAGGGACCTTTCCTTCCCCCTCCAACACTCTCCCCAAAAGTATGAGGTAGCCATGTCATCTAAAACCTAGGTGGCCAGGAACAGAGGGCTGAATTGGTAGAACTTGACCAGCAATTGGATCATGGGTTGTTGTTCATCCATTTGTCTACGGCAACACCCATTCAATGACTAAGGGCTAGGTAAACATTGAGACACCCCCCCCAAAAAAAATGACCTAAAATAGAATTTAAAGCTGAAAAGGACCTAAGTGATTATCTAATCTATTTTATCTTCCCTAAGTTCAGAGACCAGGATTATGCTGATAGTAAGGAACAGTTAAAATAGAGGAAGTCTCTATAAGGGAAAAGATTTAGAAACAGAAGACCTATGTACAAATCCTAGCCGACTCTACTACTTGACCCCACCTCCCATACCACTCTCACGTCATCTTAGATAAATTTCACCTCTCCAGGTCTCATTATCCTCATCTACAAAATGATGATAATGGTCTAGATGGCACTTTAAAATGTAGCTCTTCTGAACCAAGGTCTTTTGAATCACACTCTGCTGATGTGACCCTGTACAAATTAGTTAACAAATATGGACCTCAGTTTCTTCATCTGTAAAATAAGTTCAGATTAGATGATTATTAGGTATCTTTCATCTCAAAATCTATAATCTTTTGAGTACAAATGGAGCACTTTTCCCACAACACAAAAGCAGCATTTCATCACCACCTCTTGTTATCTATGAAAAGAAATGACAAAGCTTGTCAATCTTCTTCATTTAGGGAATCATACAACCACAAATGAGTAGCTGAAAGGGACCACAGAATCCAGTTCCTTTATTTTACAGGTGAGGAAACTGAGACTCAGGGAGGTTAAATGACCTGTACCAGGTCATAGAGGGAGTAAGTATCAGAGGTGGCATCTGAACCCAGGTCCTTTGATTAGTTTTCTGCTACATCTGTTATTTTATTGGGAAATTTGAATGAATTGTTGAGTGAAGGAGGAAGCAGTGGGAAATGTCCAGATAGAACTAGTTTTAGAGCTCATTAGCTTAATCAAGTCAACAAGCATTTATTAAGCTCTTACTATGTGCCAGGCATTGTGCTATTAAAAGACCAGTTAGAAGAAGAAGCTGGTTGGCACATGTACTCCTGTTATCTTTTTTGTTTGTACCATCCACAGTTTTGGTTTTTATTTTTATCAATAAATCCTGTAGAGTTAAGTTTAAGGAGTGTGTAGCCATTTGTTTGGAACAGCTAGAAGGGATAGTATGTAGAGCAGTGGGCTTGGAGTCAGGAAGACTCCTCTTCCTTAATTCAAAACCTATGAGATATTTATGAGCTGTGTGACCCTGGACAAGTCAGTTAACCCTATTTGCCTCAGTTTCCTCATATGTAAAATGAACTGGAGAAGGACATGGCAAACCACTCCAGTATCTTTTCCAAGAAAACCCCAAATGGCATCACAAATAGACAAGACCAAAATAACTCAATAACAAAGTCATTAGTTCTAGACCTTGGGATATGGTACTGGAGAACATATAAGGTACAGAGTAGATAAAAGGACATCTTAGAAGGGACAGCACCAACATCTGGAGGAAGAGGCAGGAAGGGAGAACCACAAAAGGCCTTCTAGGAGAGGTAGCTTGGACTAAGTCTTAGAGGAAGTGGGAGATTTCAAGAATTGGAGGAAAGCATTCCAGGGATAGAGAACAGGCAGGGTAAAAGCTTGGGGATGGAAAGTAGATTGTCTTCTGCAAAGAACTGCAGGTAGGCCAGGGATCCTGGATCAAAGAGTATGTCAAGGAGAGTAAAATATAAAAAGGTTAGAAAGGTAGGAGAAGTGTTGCCGTTTGTTTGTTATTCATCCTTCATTCTCCAAGAGGAGAATGCATCAGGAAGGTGATGTCTTGACCTGAAAGTGAATTGGATTTAAGTGAGGGAGGGCTGTGCAAGGTTGCTAGGCTCACTCTCTCCTCTGGAGCCATCTGGGATCAGTGGCCAGATATAGACAGCCCTAGAGATAGCCCTGGATGCAGCGGGAGACCTTGACCTTCTGAAGCTAAAGTCTTTCTCAGGTCTCGGTTTGTCTGAAGTAACCAGATACGTAGGATAAAGCTAGGTAGTGAAGGAGGAACTTTAAATGCCCCAAAAATCCTCCAAAAAATCCTCCAACAAAGGACTTGAAGTTCCCCTAAGTAATGGGGAGCCATTGGAGTTTATAAGTAGGAGAGTAGCATGGTGAGAACTATATTTTAGGAAAATCATTTTGGCATCTGCATGAGTTAGATGTGGGGACAGTCTTGAAGCAGGGAGAAGAGTTTGAAGGCTGTTGGAGTAGTCCAGGTAAGAAACGATAAGGGCCTGATGCAGATTGACATCTGAGCAGAGAGAGGGGATATATGAGAGATTTTATGCAGAACAATATTACAAGATCTGACAACTGATTTTATATGGGTGAGCAAGAAAGGGAGGTTGAGGATGACACTGAGGTTGTGGAGTGAGGTGACTGGAAGGATGATGGTGCCCTTTAGAAAGCTCAGAAGATGGGAAGAGTTTGGGGAGAAGGATAATGAGCTCTTTCTTGGGTACATTGAGTGTGAGATGCCTAAGGGACATACAATTCTAAATGCTCGACAGAGAGTTGGCGATATAGGCTTTGGACTCAACGAGAGACTAGGGGAAGAGCAATGCATCTGGCAATTATCTGCAGACAGACAGTAACTAGACCCTATGCCAGTTCCATAAAGAGAAGAATTATTTCACTTTTGTCTCTGGGTCTCTGGCACCTAGCACAGAGTCCTGTACATAACAGAGGCTTGGAAGCTTGTTGAATTGAAATGCTTTCTACAGGATGTGACTTTTGGGGCCCTCCCACCAAACTTCTACACACTTGTTTTTCCATCTACATTTTTCCATATTCTACAAAGTGAAAATGTCCCTAATCTTCTACCAAATTCCCCAATTTGGCTCCAGTCTATTTTTCCAGATTTATTGATTATTAAAGTATCATTCTTCATACATCTTCATTCACTGTAGCCCAACCAAACTGGCTTACTTGCTGTTCTCAGTAAACAATATTCCATTCCCAGTCTCCAGGCCTTTGCATAGGCTGTTTCTCCTGCTTGGAATGCACCCCTCCTCACCAGTGCTTCTTAGAATGACTTCAGGATTTAACTTAAGGGCTCCCTTCTGCAAGAGGCCTCTCTTGAACCTTTCAGGTACCTCCCCTCCCCACTCAAATTACTTTGTATATATTTTATATTTATATGTACATGCTGCTTTCCTCCAAGTAGAAGGTAAACAATAATGGTTGCCCTTTTTGCCTTAGGATCCCCTGTGTCTACACAGTACCTAGCACTTATTAAGTACTTAACGAATGCTTATATAACAGATGAACGACTGGATGCATAACTTTGGATTCACTCACTTATGAGGGAGAGCCCCATGGGTTAAACTGGCTGGAACCAGACTTTATGACAAACTGCTTCTTCCTCCTTCAATTTCTCTCTGAACTTTGAATAATAATCATGGCAACTGACTCTAAAAGGAGAGGCATTTGACAAAGAAAACCAGTGAAAGCCACCACCACAAAGAAGAAAATTCAGTTTTGAAAATATCAAGGAATCACTCTAAGTTAGAGAAGAAAGAAGCTTTTTTTTGTCGGGTGTTTTTTTTGGCCTCATTTTTGATGAGGCAATCGCTCGGAGTAGAGTGGGCCCATTCTCAAAATTACGGAAGCCCTCTATAGAAACCACAATTCAAGAATAGAAAGTTCTTCTTTTCCACTTTTTTTTTTTTGTGCCAGACTTCCTTCCCTTCCATAGAAATGAGAGAGAGGGAGATAGGGAAGTCACCACTTAGAGAGGGCCACAGTTACAAAATCAGGTAATTTGGGAGGTGCAGCCTCTATTTGTGAAAGCCTGTTCTCAGAAAGGTGACTCAACAGCATTTTCTCATACTAAGCTAAAAACAATCCATGAATTTAAAATAACCCAAATAAGCAGTTTTATTTTTAAGCACAGTTGTTCTATATTAGAAATGTGTAAGTGATGGTTCAGAATGACTGGTTATACTAAAAAGATCAATTCCAGCATTATCTGCTGTGTGGTGTTATCTCATGGACTCATGGGATAGAAGAGCTGAAATGGATCACCTAAGAGGAAGAAAAAATATGGGTTCAAATAACATCCCTGAAAGCAAACATCTATACCACTGAATGCTAGCTTGATATACTGAGTTAAAGGATGGTGGAATGGGAAGGAACCTTTGAAGCTTCATGATCATCCACAATTCTTCCCTCTCACTCACCTCCTATTAAGTTACTGCATCTAATTGACTCAGTTTCTACAACAGTCATTATGTACATTTTATTCTCTCCATTCCCACAGTCATCCTAGTTCAGGCCCAAACTCTTAATTGAACTCCCTCAGAACTTCTCCCTGAACTATGCTTACAATAGGTTTCTAGTAGAAATCCATGTTTCTACTCTCTCCTCTTCCTAACCTAGTCTCTAGAAAGCTGACACATCAGTGAATCTTCAGTGACTCCCTATTGCTTCAAAGGCAAAAATGCAAACTTGACCATCTTGAATTTAAAGCCCTTCACCGTCTGACTCCAGCCTACTTTTCTATGGGATATCTTAGAATCACAGAGCTAGAAATGGAAGGGACCTTAAAGGCCCTTTACTCCAACTCTATCATTTTACAAAGGAAAAAACTGAACAAGACCTTTGACCCTCTGGGAGGTTAAGTCACTTGCCAGGGTCACTCTACATCAGAAGCAGGATTGGAACCTAGATGCACCTTTTCTGATTGATCTCACATTATTACCCCAACCTCCCAACAATATCCTGTGTTTGAGCCCAACTGGTCAACCTGCTGGTCCCTGTACACAGTATTCTCATGACTATAATTGATCAACGAATCCTTAAACATTTATTAAGCACCTACCATGTGCCAGACTCTAGGCTAAGCATCAGGAATACAAAAAGAGACAAAAGAGTCTGTGACTTCAAGGAGCTTATATTCTAATGAGGGAGATAAAATGCAAGCCCATTTATACAAAGCAAGCTATATGCAGGACAAACAAGAAATGATATACAGAGTTAAGAGGGGTTGCGAAAGGCTTCTTGTAGAAGGTGAGATTTTAGGAAGCCAGGGAAGTCAGTGGTGGAAGCAGAGGAGAGGTGGGCAGTGTTCTAGGCACAGGAAACAACCAGAGGGAATGTTTGGTCCTTACCTCACCCTCCTAGGCAATATGGCAGACAGAGTCCAAGGTAGCATCTCCTACATGACACCGTTAGTAATCTCCCTACATTTAGTGTTCTCCCAAGAGATGTGCTAGAGCCAATATGAGTCCTTACATATCACAAATCGACAAATGTTACAAAAAAGGCATTGAATTATCATTTTGTTGATTGTCTGTAGACTGAAGAAAGTGTGAATAATGTAGACGAAATTTCAGACTGAGACATTTGTTAAAACGTGTCCCAGCATACCCCTAGCTCTTCCTCTCCTGAAATTACTTTATATGTACTTAAATGTTCAAGTTTTATTTCTCCAAGTGGTATATGAGCCCCCTAAGGTAAAGAACTATTTTTTCTGCCTTTGTTTCCTCCAGAACCTAGCATAATGCCTACTGTGCACATAAATATGCACATAACAAGCAGATAAATGCTGGTTGGATTGAATTAGAATAAAGAACCTACTATGTCAGAACTGGGAGGGACAGTATTACACAAAACCTGAGTTGGAAGGGATCTCAGAAACTATTTAGTCTAACCCATACCTGAACAAGAACACACCCCTCACCCCCACCTTATATCAAATGGTCTTCTGTCTTTTGTTTGAATACCTCCAGTGAAAAGAAACTCATTATCTTTCAAGGCAGCCCATTCACCTTCTAGTTGTTAGGAAATTTTTCTTTACATTGTCTAAATTTGTCTCTGCAATTTCTCCCAACTGCTCCTAGGTCTACCTTCTAGGACAAAGGAAACAGATCTAATAACTCTTCCCATGACAGCCTTTTAAATTCCTAAAGATATTTATCATGATCTCTACATCTCCCACATACATACTCTGTTTTCTAGTCTGGACACCTCCAGCTCCATCAACAGCTGTTGTGCAGTATGATCTTGAGATTCTTGACCTCCTATGGACACTTGTCAGCTCATCAATGCTCTTGCTAAAATGACCTGAGAATATGAAATGAATATCAGAGCTAGAAGTGATCTTGGAATATCAAATGTTAGAACTCAAAGGGACATGCAAAACCCCATAGCCTACATCTCTCAACACTGAATTGCAGAGAAGTGGATTTGCCCAAGACCACACCCATTAAGGGCTGAGATTAGACCTCAGGTCCCATGACGAGCTGTTGAGGTATATACAACACATTGGGTTGGCTCAAAGTACTACATACCCAGTGCCTCTAAAACTCCTTAATGCCCAACTCTCCCTGGAAATCATACCCAATTTGAGTTATGGGAACAGATCCAGGAAGAATTTTAAGGATCTAATTCCAGTGTTTGTGGAAGGCTTTTCCTTGACAACCTCATAAATTAGAAATGCAACACAGGCATTGGAAACTTTGGGTGACTGATACATATGTAACTGTCTTCCCAACTGGTGCATTATTGTGTCTCAACTGCTACCCTCCCTTCCTTTGGAAACCCCAGGGGCAGGGACCCTGCCTTCCCTGTGTCTCTGTGGCGCCAAGTGCCCTGTCAGAGTCCAATAAATAATTAATGATGATGAACACAGCCCAAAAGGAGTCTATTCAGTTTAGAATTGTGTCCCACTTGTTCCTAAAAGCATTTCCTTAAGTGCATTTTAATATTTTTTTTAATTTATCATAGCATAAAGTTGGTGATAATTTTGAGTTTTATAAGAGCTGCTCAACAGGAAAATAAATAAACATGTTGGCTATAAAGACTTTGTGAGAATTGCATAAAAACTACTAACTTTTGCAACATCCCCCACCCACCTACTTAAAACCTCAAATAAAGCTGAAGGGATCTGGGTTCTAATATTGACCTGCCAGTAAATTGTCTGGGGAGGGAATGAAGGGGTACTGGGGAGGGCTGAAGCTGGCGAATCAGTTCAGAGCTAGAGTAGAGCTCCTAGCATCGGTAAAATGAGACCCCAGGAGCAGGGTCACCAGCTTGTCTAGATCCAGAGAAACGAACTAGCCAGGTAAGAAGTGGAGCTGGTCAAATCTTTGGTGCTGATCAACAATGGGATAGGGCCCATGAATGGCTACTTTACTTCTAGCCTCAGTAAGATAATGAAACCTAGTTTTGGAAGGAAAAAAGTCACTTCTTCTTATAATATTGAGAGTTAAAAGGGGCCTTTGAGATCATTTATTTCAACACCATTCATTTCAGTATTGTACTTCTCTGAGGTACAATATCCTCACCTGTGAAACTGGTATAATAACCCCTGAACTACCTACTTACCAGGGCTGTTGTAAGCAAAGAACTTTAACCATCAAGGTACTCAGAAATGTGAGTTAATGCACATACCCTTTGACCTAGCAATACCATTACTGGGGTTGTATATTCCAAAGAGATCCAAGAAATAGGAAAAGGACCTATATGTACAAAAACATTTATAGCAGCTCTTTTTGCAGTGGCCAAGAAGTGGAAATTAATTGAAGGGATGCCCATCAATACGGGAATGAATGGCTGACCAAGTTGTGGTATATGATTGTGATAGAATACAATTGTATAATAGGAAATGATGAGGGGAATGGTTTCAGAAAAACCTGGAAAGACTTTAATGAACTAATGCAATGTGAAATGAGCAGAACCAGGAGAATACTGAACACAGTAACAACAACATAGAGTTATCCCTTCCACACTGCGACTTTCCCTATTGCAGTTTTGGGATGTCATGGGTTGGCATAGGAAATTGTATGGGAATTTTTGGCGGGGTTTGTAGAAGCTGAAAACAACACAGAGCCTATGATCAATAAGGTACTGTAAACACCCCATAAAAGGAAAAGAAAAAATTCAGACGATCTCTGGTACAAAGGGACAAAAATTTTACATGGATTTCCCAGAATGCGGTGGTGCCTTACCCCTAATCTCTGAGATGTCAGTGGGATAAGTGTAGTATGATAATCAATTGTAAATGACTTATCTATTCTTAGCAATACAATAATTCAAGACAATTCCAAAGGACTGATGAAAAATATTATCCACATCCTGAGAAAAGCTTGGAATCTCAATGCAGATTGAAGCATACTTTTTTACATTCTTTATTTTTCTTGGGATTTTTTTTTGGGGGGGCAAATATTTTCTTTTGCCATATAGTGACTATGAAAATATGTTTTCATGACTGCACAAACAAAATCTATATTAAATTGCTTGCCTTTTCAAGGAAGGGGATTGGGAAGGGATGGAATTAGAGACTCAAAATTTAAAAAAATGTTAAAAATTGTTTTTACATGTAATCAAAAATAAAATACAAAAGAAATTAATACAAATACAAAAGAATTCAAAATTGAGCCTAAAAGGTAGGAAGAGACAGCCTGGTATAGGCAATAGAGCACTGGGCCTAAACTCAGGGAGATCTGGGCTTGAATCCTGTCTCAGACACTAGCTGTGTGACCCCCGGCAAGTCACTCAACCTCTCTGTGCCTTAGTTTCCTTACAGTAAAGTGAATGAATTGGACTCAGTGACCTCTCAGGTTCCTTCCAACTCTCTATGCATGATCCTATGATCCACATATCTCATGTTCTAGAGTAGGAAACTAAGATCCAAAGAGGGAGAACACCAAGATTTAGAGCGAGACCACTCATCATCCCTCCCGCTTGCATGGTACCCAGAGATGTGGAATTACTCTCTCACCATGACACAGGCAGCAAGAAGGAGAGCTAGGATCCCAAACAATATTGTCTGACTCCAAATCCGTCATACCAGGCTGTAGCGCTAGGTCTATTTCCTTCCTTATAAGGTGTGAGATGTTGTCAAGGCCCCTTCTGGCTCAGTTCAATTTTTAAAAATCATTTATTAAGCAACTCCTATGCTCCATACACTGTGCTAAGCGCTAGGGATGCAAAAAGAGGCAAAAGAAAGTTCCTGTCCTCAAGAAGGAGATAGCAGGTAAACACATATATACAAAACAAGCTGTATACAGCAAAAATAGGAAATAATTAATGGAAGAAAGGTACTCCAACGAAGAGGGATTGGGGATGGCTTACTGTAGAAGGTGAGATTTTCCTTGGGACATAAAGGAAGCCAGGGAGGTTAGCAGCCTGAGCAGAGAAGGGAGAACCTTCCAGGCATGAAGAATAGGCAGAGAGAATGCCTTGAGCCAAGAAATGGAGTGATAGGTTCCAGCACTCAGTGATTTTATAATGAAAGGGGAGAATATATATATATATTTTTTAAAAAACCCTCATGTGAGTATGTCTCATCTCCTTTTTCGAAACAATTGTTTGGAGTTTAGCAGCCTCACTATACCATTTTTAAAGCTCTCCATCCAAAACAGGTGATTATAAAGGTGAAAGGAAAATAGCTATAAGCAGCCAACCAGGTGAAAGGGTTAGACTATTAGTCCTTTGAGGCAACAGCAGAAAAAGTGCATTGCTAAGGCAGCAGGAGAAGACTGGTGAGTCTGTTAGTAACCATCCACAGTGTAGGGTCGGGGCTTACAGAATTGCCATACACTGATGAATTGCTGACCTTATCAGGCCTGGGTACTTCCTGCAATGATGACCCAACATGATCCAACCAAGCTCAGTCATGCCGAACAACTCTGGACCCTGCCCTCCCATCAATCCTCCCCAGAGGGTCGGCCTGACATGCTCCATGACCTTTTTCTAGATATGTGTAGACACCAAGAGGACACACAGACTCTCTCTCAGTCATCCCTGAGCTTGAGCTGTCCCTTGGAGAGAGTTAGGATCTGAAGAGGTAAAGGTGAGGAGGGAGACCATTACAAGCAAGAGGAGAAAAAGACAATGTATAAAATGAGAAGACTGAACTTGATCAGGGTTTCTCAGAGAGTTCTCAAATAAGGAGAAGCTTGTCAAAGGGGAGTGAGGACATTGGATAAATCACTCTATTATCCTGCTGAAGTTAATTAATCTATTTTACTTCAATAAATAAGCAGTTAGGTGGTACAGTGGTTAGATCCCTGGGCCTGGAGTCAGGAAGATCTAAGTTCAAATCCTGTTTCAGACACTTAGCAGATATGTGACACTGGGCAAGTCACTCAAGTGCTGACTGCCTCAGTTTCCTCAACTGTAAAATGAGGATAAGGATAGCACCTACCTGAGGATTAAATGAGATTAAATGAGGATTAAATGAGATATTTGTAAAGTACCTGGCACATAGTATAATGTTAATTATAATATAATATGTAATATGTATGATAAAAAGTATATAATATGGTATATAAAAATGCTTATTTCCTTCTTTATTTCAAGGCATGGCAACATCTAGAATTTATCTCTTTTTATACTGAATAGGTAATATAGGAAGTTTTGCTAAAACCCATGGAAGGCTACAAAAGATTAGAACCCTCTGAACTATGAGACTTCAATGATCCCTTTTGATATCAAGTCTTATGAACTTATGAGACCTTTGAGGAACTAAAAAGTTAAAAAAAACCATCTAGAGTAGTTTTAGAGACAGGTTGGAAAAGATGCCCCAGAGGCAGCTGAGTGAGATGGTCTGCTGCCATCTTTTAGTGGTTTTAGAAGGCAACTACTGATAGTAACAGAGCAGGGTGGTACCATTACTTTAAGGCAAAGGAAAACAGGTTCTTAACAATAACTGGACTTTTACACACTGGAAGGTCTCTCAGTTTTTCCTTCTGATTGGCTGGTTCCTTTCAGGCCCAGGCTGGAATGTACTGATTCCTCTCTAGGCTGCACTCCTGACTGTCCTGTACTTTCTCTACCATGTTCCTACTCCAGGTACCCTCGACTCTTTTCTCCATCCCTTTCTATGTATAGTTTTCCTCCATTAGAATATAAGCTTTTTGAGGGCAAGCATTGCTTTTCTTTCTGCTTGCATTTTTATTCTCAGGCACAGTGCCAGAAACATAGGATGTGCTTATGATTCAAATCATATCATGCTATATGGTCTACACAGCACTTTCATATCTTGTGTTCGTCCTTCAGCTAGCTGGGTAACTCAGCTCCTCCTCTCCACTTTCATATCTATTATCTTACTGAATCCTGTGAAGTAAAGAGTGCATATGTTATCTCCATTTTACAGATTAGGGAATGAAGGCATAGGGGGGGTTATGGGCCTTGTCCAAAGTCACACAGGTTAGTAAGTGGAAGAGCTGGTCCCTGAACCCAAGTCTTCTGATGCCAAGCTTAGTACTGTCTCCACAACACCATGCCAAATCCATGTGCATGGAAATACACATGGCTAGGCTAGGCCCTGTCTCTCTCTCTCTCTCTCTCTCTCTCTCTCTCTGTCTCTCTCTCTCTTTCTCCTCCCCTCCCCTCCTCTCCTCCTCTCCTCTCCTCTTCCTAGTGACTTGACTTGAGCACCAGGCAGGTAACTTCCCCCCCCCCCCCCCCCCCCCCCCCCCCCCCCCCGCCCACAAATGACTGAATTG
Organism: Bettongia penicillata ogilbyi; assembly: GCA_023548195.1. Lineage (NCBI taxonomy): Eukaryota > Metazoa > Chordata > Mammalia > Diprotodontia > Potoroidae > Bettongia > Bettongia penicillata. The sequence goes on from JAJHZJ010000292.1 coordinate 19,468,190, forward strand.
CTTTTCGTCTGTGAGTCGTCTCTTCCATCTCTCATTCTGGCTGACAGCCTGACAGCCAGAGCTTTCACAGATTACAAATGTTTACCAGGAAGAAATCTGAACTTTTCCCCCTTTCTGCATCGATAGCACATACAAATGTGACTCAGGAATGCACATATACAGCATAACCCCATGATGCTGTCTGCCCACAATGCAGAGGGCTCCCAGGCCACATGGGCAGGAAATACTCCACCATCAAGAAGACTTTAAAGAGAAGCTGGGACCCAAGCCATCTTTGCTTGCAGTGAGTTCTATACACTCGGGACGTTTAAAGAGCTAAACATAACCCTAAGTTTTAACAGACATTTTCAAATATTCAAATAGATGATGGTCTGAAAAATCTGGAAAATCTCTCTTAGTGAAAGACACCTGGGTTTCTTTGCTTGGTCAAAGCAATGAGTCTCTTCCCCCAAGATTCCTAGATCCTGGAGGACAAAAAGCTTCTCAGGCCTCCTTTGTAACTTGCCCTGCACAGTATCCAGCTCAGGCATGCACATCTCCTCCTGATGGTGGACCATTCAAAGACATTTCAAAATAAAGTCATCCTCATCATCACGTTGGCATTTAGATAGTCCTCTGAGGTTTGCAAAGGCCTTTACAAATATCATTTCACTTGATCCTCACAAAAAAAACTTGGGAGGTAGCTGCTGTTATCACCCTTCATTAGACAGGAGAGGAAACTGAGGTTGATAGAAATTAAGTGACTTGCTAGCAAATGCTTGGAGCTAGATTTGAACATCACCTAACTCTAGATCCGATGTATCATCAAGCTGCCTCATTAATATATTAACAAGCTTCACCTTAATGACTCAAAAACTTAATGTAAAATGAGTCTCTCATTTGACAGATAGCCAGTCCTAGCCCTGGTTCTTACTATCCTCTGGACTCCAGCTACATAGCCCACTCCATCCCAGCCATGCCTTCCCTTCTTCCTTACCCAGAAAATTTGCCTACATCTATATACTTTTTTTCCTCAGGATACCAATCACCCTTTATAGAGCATGTTATGCTCTCGTAGAAGCAGCTAGCAATGTTAAGCAGAGCATTTCACTGCTTTTGTTCAATTGTTTTAGTCATATTGGACCTTTCGTGACCCCGTTTGGCGTTCTCTTGGCATGGATACTAGAGTGGTTTGCCACTTCTTCTCCAGGTCATCTTACAAATGAGGAAACTGAGGCAAACAGGGTTTGCCAGGTTTATACAACTATTAACTAATAAATTTCTGAGACCAGATTTGAACTAAGGTCTTCCCAACTCCAGCCTTGGTGTTCTATCCACTGAACCACCCACCTTAGATGGTAAGAATGGATAAGAACCTTAAAGCCTGGAAAGCACTTTTCAAAGATATTGACTTTTATAATAACAATATATGTGTGTATGTGTGTGTATAATTTGTACATATGTATATATACTTATATATTTTAATTTGCCTGTTGATTTCATTAGTATAGTAGAGAGAGATCCTAGTGAGGAATTTTCTCTACCAATGCAGATTGTTATCTTTTCTTCAACTAAAGCAGAAATAGCAAACTCTGGGCAGAAGGCATCAAGACGCCAGCATAAATTTCAAGAGGAAAGGAGACCAGATTAAAATGTAATTGGGAAATGTTTAACAAAATAAACATGGTAGGGAGGAGCCAAGATGGTGGAGTAGAAAGATTCACATATGCTAGCTCCCGAACCCACTGCCCATAAATTACCTGTAAAAAGGAATTCCCAAAAAATTCTGAAGCAGTGGAAGCCACACAACAACAGAGTGGAGGAGATTGCTGTTCCAGAGAGCCCTGACAAACCGACACCAAAGGTCCATCGTGAACCAGACCCGGAGCAGAGCCCAGCCCTGCCTTGGCCGCACTGCACCAAGAGGAGCAGATCCAAGCAGGCTTCAGGAACGGAGTCCCCAGCGGCTGCAAAGGTCCCTCAGCCCACAGGCGCTACAGGTCAGTGAGAGAGACTTCTGGACTGGCTGAGAGGGGAGCAGGGTGTCTCCATAACTCAGGCCCCCTCGGGAGAAAGCAGCAGGGTAAGCAGCGGGCAGGACCTCCCAAAGCAGGCAGGAGCTCGGATCCATTGTTGAAAGTCTCCACATAAACCGCCTGAGGGAACTGAGCCACATGAGGTGGCCCTGCCCCCACCTGAGCACCTGAATTTAATCTTACATTGAATAGCAGCCCTGTCCCCTGCTGAAAGCCCTGAAGCTGGGAAGCAGCATTTGAATCTCAGACCCCAAGCACTAGCTGGATGGATCTGGAGGTGAGGTGGGTGTGGAAAGGAATCTCAGAAGTCAAGTAACTGGCTGGGAAAATGCCCAGAAAAGGGGAAAAAAATAAGACCATAGAAGGTTACTTTCTTGTTGAACAGATATTTCCTCCTTTCCTTTCTGATGAGGAAGAACAATGCTTACCATCAGGTAAAGACATAGAAGTCAGGGCCTCTGTATCCCAAACATCCAAAATAGATATTCAATGGACTCAGGCCATGGAAGAGCTCAAAAAGGATTTTGAAAATCAAGTTAGACAGGTGGAGGAAAAACTGGGAAGAGAAATGAGAGAGATGCAAGAAAAGCATGAAAAACAGGTCGGTACCTTGCTAAAGGAGACCCAAAAAAATGCTGAAGAAAATAACACCTTGAAAAATAGGCTAACTCAATTGGCAAAAGAGGTTCAAAAAGTCAATGAGGAGAAAAATGCTTTCAAAAGCAGAATTAGCCAAATGGAAAAAGAGGTTCAAAAGCTCACTGAAGATAATAGTTCTCTCAAAATTAGAATGGAACAGATGGAGTCTAATGACTTTCTGAGAAACCAAGAAATCACCAAACAAAAGCAAAAGAATGAAAAAATGGAAGAGAATGTGAAATATCTCATGGGAAAAACAACTGACATGGAAAATATATCCAGGAGAGACAATTTAAAAATTATGGGACTACCTGAAAGCCATGATCAAAAAAAGAGCCTAGCCATCATCTTTCATGAAATTATCAAGGAAAACTGCCCTGAGATTCTACAACCAGAGGGCAAAATAAGTATTGAAGGAATCCTTCGATCACCGCCTGAAAGAGATCCAAAAAGAGAAACTCCTAGGAACATTGTGGCTAAATTCCAGAATTCCCAGGTCAAGGAGAAAATATTGCAAAAAGGTAGAAGAAACAATTCAAGTATTGTGAAAATACAATCAGGATAACACCAGATCTAGCAGCTTCTACATTAAGGGATCGAAGGGCGTGGAATAGGATATTTCAGAAGTCAAAGGAACTAGGACTAAAACCAAGGATCACCTACACAGCAAAACTGTGTATAATACTTCAGGGGAAAAAATGGTCTTTTAATGAAATAGAAGACTTTCAAGCATTCTTGATGAAAAGACCAGAGCTGAAAAGAAAATTTGACTTTCAAACACAAGAATGAGAAGAAGCATGAAAAAGTAAACAATGAAGAGCAGTCATAAGGGACTTACCAAAGTTGAATTGTTTACATTCCTACATGGAAAGACAATATTTGTAACTCTTGAAACTTTTCAGTATCTGGGTACTTGGCGGGATTACACACACACACATATACACACACACACACACACATACACACATGCACGCACACACAGAGACAGAGAGCACAGAGTGAATTGAATAGGATGGGATCATATCTTAAAAAAATGAAGGTAAACGGTGACAGAGAAATAATTGGGAGGAGAGAGGGTGAAATGGAATGGGGCAAGTTATCTCTCATAGAAGACGCAGGCAGGAGACTTTTTAGTGGAGGAAAAAGAGGAGAGGTGAGAGAAAAACATGAAGTTTACTCTCATCACATTCGACTAAAGGAAGGAATAAAATGCACACTCATTTTGGTATGAAAACCTATGTCACAATACAGGAAAGTGGGGAGAAGGAGATAAGCAGGGTGGGGGGGATGATGGAAGGGAGGGCAATGGGAGGAGGGAGCAATTTGAAGTCAACACTCTTGGGGAGGGACAGGATCAAAAGACAGAATAGAAACAATGGGGGGCAGGATAGGATGGAGGGAAATACAGTTAGTCTTACACAACACGACTATTATCGAAGTCATTTGCAAAGCTACACAGATATGGCCTATATTGAATTGCCTGCCTTCCCAAAGGGAATGGGTGGGGAGGGAGGGATGGGGAGAAGTTGGAACTCAGAGTTTAGGAACAACTGTTGAGTATTGTTCTTGCTACTAGGAAATAAGAAATACAGTTAATGGGGAATATAAAGTCATCTGGCCCTACAGGACAAAAGAGAAGATGGGGACAAGGGAAGGGAGGGATGATAGAAGAGAGGGCAGATTGGTGATAGGGGAAATTAGAATGTTCGGTGTATTGGGGTGGGGGAGAGGACAAAAGGGGAGAAAATTTGGAACCCAAAATTTTGTGAAAATGAATGTAAAAAATTAAATAAATAAATTTATTAAATTAAAAAATAAATGTCAATCTTAAATAAACAAAAATATGATACAACATAATGTTAATTTGTAATTTTCTAAGGCAATATGTGGTTTATAGAGATCCATTTCTACTTGAGTTTGGCGCCACTGGCCTATAGCACTTAAATGACTTGCCTAGGGCCACACAGATTAGTTTTAGAGGTAGATCTTGAACTCCAGTTGATCTTCCAGACTCTGAAGCTAGTTCTCAAACTCCTGGGTTGTGTTTCCTTTCCCATAATAACATTAATTCACATTTATTCAATTATATTCAATAATTCAATCATTTCAATTAATTCAGCAACCATTTATTAAGTGTCTCCTCTATGCAAGGAACTGTAATATGCAGTCAGGGTACGAAGCTGAAAATGAAAAATCCCTGTATTTAAAGAGTTTAGTTTCCATTTGGGAGCTAAGACAGGTAAACAGATAAGTAAATGCAAAGTAATTAAAGGAGAAAAAAAAAACCACTAGAAGTTGGGTGGAATCAGGAAAGGATGCAGGTCTCCCAGTGCACCCTGGGTCATCTCTATTCATCCTGATGACTATCTGGTCACTGGATTCAGATGGCTCTGGAGGAGAAGTGAGGCTGGTGACCTGCACAGCCCTTCCTCACTCAAAACCAAATCAAGTGCAAGTCATGTCATCATTTCTCTGATGGCATGGTCTTCTTCAGCAACAAAGGGTGAACACAACAATTTAGGAGGGAATACTTGAACTGAGCCTTTAAGGACACTTAAGAGGCAGAAGTGAGGAAGGACTGCATTCCAGGCATGAAGCACAGCCTGTGCAAAGATCCAGAGGTGGTAGATGGAAAATTGATGCTAGAGAACATCTATCTAGTAGATCAGTGGGGCTGGAATGTAACATGCACAAAGAAGAGGAATCTAAAATAAATTTGGAAAGGCAAGAAGGAGTCAGAATGTGGACAGCTTTAAATATTAGGCTGTTTGTATTTACACCTAGAGGTAATTAGAGAGAATAAGAAAACCAGTGAAGATGACTGAGGCGGGTAGTATGGGAGAAAAGCTTTAGTACTCTGCATTTTGGGTTTCAAGACTGTCAGATACGTATATGTGTATGTGTATATGAATATATATGAACACACATGTATACATGTGGTGTGTATATACACATATACATGTGTGCGCACATGTATACACACAGTGTAGATTGTACGTAATATGTATTATATGTATTTTGTACACACACAAGTATTGCGACATGGAGGTAGAATCAATTAGCAGAGTTACCTTTGCTAATTGAAATTCCAGATGCTCAGGAAAGGTTTTATACACTTTATAGAAATCAAAAAGAAAGACAAAATTGCCAGAGCTAAAATAAAGGAAGAACAAATCAGGGTTTCTGATTTGTCAAACAACAATGGTAACTTAAAAAATCTGACCACCCTGGAGAATCATTTTCCCACATTTCATGTGGGCATAGTTGGAGATAATGACCTTAACTAGATTAAAATGTTCCTGTGTCACCCTAATCTATCTTCAAAGCCATCTTAAAGTCTGACATGTTATACTCTCAGAGAATAGTTAGGCTCTTGGTAGGAAAAGAAAAGGATTTAGCACAGGGCATTGTTTTCCCGGAAGTGTGATTAATGACAATACTATTTTGTACTTCTGTACCTCATTAAGATTTACAAAGTGCTTTAAATGCTTTTTTTCTCATTTGGTCCTCATAACAACCACCTGAGGTGGGTGCTATTATTCTTTTCATTTTACAGATGTGGAAACTGAGGTAGAAAGTGACTTAAATACTGATAAATTTTCCTTCATTTAGGTCAGTCTGGAAAGAACTTCAGAGGAGAGAAATATTTTTTTCTTAATATGGTCTTTGAAAGAAAAGGGAAGTCTTAATGTTCTTCCACAGAAGTCAGAGCAAGACCAGTGCTTGAAGAACAGCAATTTGGCAGGTGTGGAGATGAGAGAATAGAAGCAGTGAGACCAATTATGAAGCTACTGTAATAGCCCAGGTGAGAAATATGAGGGCTTGCATTAGATGGGAGGAAATGCAGGCTCTCATTTTCTCTCCCTCTCTCCCTCTCTTTCTTCCCCCTTCCCCCACTCCATCTTTCCTGTTTCCCTCTCTCCCTTCTCTCTCCTCTCTTTCTCCATATACACATACATAATAGAAATAAAATAAATAAATTTTATACATAAAATCTCTGTATTTATCAATCATATATTATATGACATATATGATTTTTTCAAGGAGTGTGGCTGTGAATAAATAAAAGAATGAAAGATAAAAATGCATATCAGCACTTACTATGCACCAGGCATTGCGCTAAGGGCTGAGTATACAAATATTTTAAGAAGAGAGATGGTCCCTTCCCTCAAAAATCTTGCCTTCTGACAAGGGAAGATCATTTGTATAGAGGAGTGATATAGAAGGGGGTTTTGTTCTTAGGAAGTAGAAAGGTGGGTCTACAGTGCAGGCCCGTGGTGAGAAGACTCTGGCGGGAGGTGGGGAGACATGGCTGGATGGATGTGAAGGTCAAGCACAGTCTGGTGTCTAGGGCCAGCTAGTAGATGTGGGCTAAGCAGGCTAGTCTCTAGTGAAAAAGAAGAGATATTTAGATATTATTATATTAGATATTTTTATAGATAATGTTAATTAGATATTAATATTTAGCTATTATAGCACAAAGGTTGGCAGGCTAAAATGGATATGTTTGTAGGCAACAGGGGAGAAATGAGTAAATACTTTAAGGCAGTGAAAAAATTAAAGATAGGAGAGAGAAAGGGGATGATCCTTGGGCCAATGGGTCAAGTTCCCAGAGGAGGAAAAGTTCAGGAAGGTTAAGTGACTTTCTCCAGGATCACACCGCTGAGGAGAGACAGAATTTGAATCCAGGTCTTCTAGCTCTCTATCCAGTGTCCCCACACCCCTACCCCCCACTAACTACCTTTACACCTCATTGTTTCTCTCCATCATTTGAGCTGATCCTCGTAACCCTTCCTTATCTCCTCTCTATCCTCAAGGCAACAGAGTAGGTCTTATTAGCCCCATTTTACAGATGAAGGAAAAAATCAGTGAACTAGCACTTCCTAAGTGTTTATTATGTGCCTGGCACTGCTCTACAAGCTAGGGATAAAAATGAAGGCTGAATACAGTCTCTGTCCTTAGATCTCTCCCATTCTAATGGAGGACACAAATGCAAAGCTTGAGAAATCCATCTCCAGTAGATGTCTCCTCTTCCCTTCATCTCACTTCCTTCTTGACTGGGTTCCAGCCGCACTGCCTAACTGCAGCTAATCTCTCTAAAGTACTGATCATCTCTCAGTCACCTGACCTAATGACCTTTCCTCAATCCTCCTCCTTCTTGACCTCTTTGCAGCCTTTGTCGTTATCAACAGCTCTCTTCTCCATACCCTCTTCTCTCTAGGTTTGCAGGACACTGCTCTTTCCTGCTTCTCCTCCTCCCATTCCTTCTCATCTCTTGTGATGGATGTCCTTTAAAGGCCATCCAAGGCTCCCTTCTCTGGGCCCTCTTCTCTTTTCCCTTTATATTATTTCATCTGCTAATCTCATCAACTCCAATGGTTTTTAACAATCATCTTTGCGCTCATGAGACTTAGCTGTATTTATCCAACTCTAATTTCTCTCCTGATCCTTTAATTTCTCTTCTGCCGTCTTTAATTTCTAACTGACTATTAGACATTTCCAAGTGGATGTCTCACAGACCCCTTAAACTCAACATGTCCAAATAGAACTCATTGTTTTCCCTCCAAATTCTCTCCTCTTTTCAGTTTCCCTATTACTGTGGAAGGCACCGCCATTTTCCTCCTTACTCAGACTCATAATGTAGTGGTTATTCTTGATTCCTTGCTCTCTGTCATGCCTTGTACCCAAATCAGTTACTCAGTCCACTTGATCCTATCTACACAATATTTCTTGTATGTTCTCCCTTCTTTCCTCTGACGTTGTTACCATCCTTGTTCAGGATCTCATTACCTCCCTCCACGCCTATTATAACACCTTGGTGATTGGCTTCCCTGCCTCAAGGCTTGCCCACTCTAGTCCACCTTCCACTCAACTGTGAAGATGATCTTCCTAAAGTGCTGGTTTGACCACATTACCCTTCCTGCTCAAAAAACTCCAGTAGCTCCCAATCACACCCATGATCAAATAGAAAATGCTCAAAAGGAGGAGAAAGGGAATAAGCATTTATCAAGCACCTACTATGTGCCAGACACTATGTTTTATAATTTTATAAATATTATTTCATTTGATTCTTAAAACACCTCTGTGAAGCAGGTGCTATTGTTATTCCTTTGTAAGGGGTTAAAGTGACTTGTGCAGGGTCACACAGCTAGTAAGTGTCTGCGGCTGGATAGCTGGTGAGTGTCTGTAAATATACATCGTAGGAAACCCTCTTGATTTGGTCTCTATATGAATTTTGTTGTGAACAGCTGAGTAGGCAACCCAGTGAAAATGTTGATTAGGCAAAGCATTCCCTAATAAGGCAGGTGGTGTAGTAGGAAAAAAAATCTTGGACTGTGAGTCAGGAGATCTTGATCAGAGATGAAGGCCTGTCATTAATTTTCTAAATGACCTTGAATAGGTCATTTCTTCTCTATGGCCCTCCTTTTCCCACATCTATAAAACAAAGGGATAGGATTATATAACTATATGATCATTAGATTAGAGATTTAAAACTAGAAGGAACATTAGGCTCCATCTGCCCCGCATTTTACACATGAGAAAAGTGAGTCCCAGAAAAGCAAATGACTTGTCTAAGGTCACCATAGCTCATACATAGAGAATAGAATCAAAACTCAAGTCTTAGGGTCCCTTCCAGCTCTGACAATCTCAGTATACTGGGTGTTCTTCACTCAACGGAAAAATAAGACAAAAGAACAGAAAGGCTGACATTCACATCCAACACCTACACACAACTTCTCCTGACACAAACACAGACACAAGTATTCATTCTTCTCCTGGCTGAATTCTCAGGACTTCTTTCTACTTGTATCTAACTTAGAAATGTCCTGTAGATGCTTAGCTATCTTCACACAGAAATAATATTCCTGAAGAAGTTCTGCCAATAGCAGTATTTCTGAATGTATTCTATCTAATGGTCAAAACTATCCCTAGAGTTTCCTCCCTCCCTGCTACCCCCACTTTAGTGGGGAGACAGATCCCAAAATGTCTCAGTACCTTTCTCAATGCTTACCTGTAGGGAGGGTCACAGAATGGAGGAGAAAAAAAATCTTTATTTGGATCTAATTATAGCCCATTTGGTGGTTTTTCTTCAAATTTGTGCTCCACTTGAGATGCATTGTAGGCAGCATGATGTAACAGTGGACACAGTGCTGAAGGTGCAGTTAGGAAAACCTAGGTTTAAATCTGACCTGTGCGGCTATGGGCTGTATGATTACAGATAAATCACAACTTCTCACCCTCTAGCTACTCACTGAAAAGAAAACAGTTATCCCTCCCACATTTTGACTTTCCCCATCACGGTTTTGCTATGTCATAGGATGGCATAAGAAATTAAATGGGAATCTAGGGGGAGGTTTGTGGGAGCCACAGAAGACACGTGAAGGCCAGAAGATGACACAGAAAAGGTTTAGAAACTCAGAAATGCATAAAATATATGTATAGTATTATATAATATCAACACAAATTTTACAATAACGTACTATAAACACCCCATAAAAGAAAACATTCAGACTTCTCTAGTAGAAAGGGAGGGACAAAAATTTTATTTGGATTTTCCAGGTCACAAGGCCACCATACTCCTAACCCCTAAGATGCAGAAGGGATAACTATATTGGCTAGATTTACTTCTTATGGTAGCAGGTATAGACATAATCACTTTCATAGTCTTCATGCATCACCCTTCAAGCCCTGGGAGATGCCCAACTCTCAACTCTGATGGTGGAGAAAATACTCTGCAAGATTAGTACCACTGGTGCTGGTAAAGCTTGAGCCAATCCTTTGCGTAGTACCTTTAAAATCCTGGCACTATTCAGCACATGGCTAGTTTCAGGACTAACAGGATTGGTTGTATTATTGATTTGTTGACCAACCAGGCACCATACAATGAATGGGTTACAAGAATAGATCCTGCCTTCAAGGAGCTTACCTTCTAAGTGGGAAAGACAACACATAAAAGGAAGCCAAAATCAGTGAGAAGGTGAGGGGAGGCCAAGATAATGAGGGCAGGGGAAGGGTATGGTGAAGGAAATCCTAAGAGAAGTCTGGAAGGGAATGAGACGTGGCTCCCTCCTTAAAGGGAAGTTTTGGGAGGGGCCCTCTGATCAGAGGGGAGGCCACAGGGGCAGAGGGTATATCCAATATGAGGATTCCAGGAATCCTGGAATGAGGTTTTTGAGATGAGGTTTTGAGGCTGGTAGAAAATGTCTAGAGAGGAATGGGAAAATGAGAGTAGCCATGACTTGTATCGTTCAACGAACCAACTGTGAGGACAATCCATTGTGTCAGGCCAAGCCAAGCTTTTGAGCCCAAGATCATAACAATTGCTGACATAAATGAGATTTCCATTTGATTGGCATGGAGTTGTTGAAGGGTTTGCAGAATAGGAAAGGAGATAAGTCAGAAGAGAGAAGAGAGACTTCTATGAAACTCTACAGCAGGATTTCTTAACCTGTCATGGCCCCCTTCTCAGAAGAATGTTTTAAATGCATAAAATAAAATGTATAGCATTACAAAGGAAACTAATTATGTTGAAATACAGTTGTCAAAATATTTTTAAAAACAAGTTTATGGACCTCAGGTTAAGAAACCCATCTGAAGTCTAAGGTGGCTAACAGGCTTTGTTTACTGAGTCTACTGAATTTATGGAGGAGTGCTCCTGACTCCCAGTCCAGTACTCTATCTGCTGCACTACCAGTTAGGTTAAAGCAAGCAAATTCTTTTCACCTTGGACCAAGGTTTTGGCCATGTATTTCCCCCATCAAGTCCTCCCTGTGCTAAATCTTTTGGAGATTATGCAATAACATAAATCCTTTTTCATCTGAGCTTTCAACTCCCATCATGCCGCTGGCAGCTAAACCCTGGTCATGCAAATTTCTTGGGAACTTACTGAGTCTAGAGGAGGTACTTGGCAACCTCAGAAGGGAGAAGCAAACTTTGCATTCCTGGTGGCATAACAAGAGTCCCTCTCCCTCCTCCTCTTTAGAAGTGGTCAAGGAAAAGTGAAAGGATTTCTGAGTGGAAGGGAGGGCCCAGCTGAGATCTGATAACATAAATTTGTAGCAGACCCAATCTGCCTCATTACACATTACTCCCCCTGCCACCCTCTTTCATCCAACCAAAATGACTTCCTCTCTGCTTCTCACACATGACACACTTCTGCCAAAGGAACCATCTCTGGACCTTTGCACTGGCCACCTCCCTATCTCCCAAGCTTGAAATGAACTCCCTACTCACCTCAGGCTCATATAATCTCTCTCTTCCTTCAAGACAAAGTTCAAGTACATGAAGCCTTTCCTGAGCCCCCGAATGCTCCTTCCCTAACTACCTTGTATTTATTTTCTTCATATCTATCCTGGATGTACTTACATATGTATTTGTTATCCCTTTCTATCTACCTTATATTTATTCTGCATATATTTATTTGCGTACTTGTTATCTTCTCCATTAGAATGTGAGCTTCTTGAGAGAAGAAAGTACATTGTTCTTAATATTTTTATCCCCAGTGCTTGCACATGGTCTGGTACATAAGAAATGTATTTGATTAATTAATTGACTGGATCTGGAGATAGAGGACACGGTTTCTAGTCCTGGATCTATCTCTTACTACCTGTATAGCTTGGTTAAGTCACTTAACTTTTCTCAGCCTCAGTTTCCTCAAATGTAAAATGATAGGTTTGTCTTAATAAAAGAATTTGTTCTGTGAAGTTTTGATTCAGTCGAAGGGCTGCACTTGAAGATCTAGAGGACTGATAAGGCACAGACTCTGGGAACTCCCTTGAACTCTCCATGAATCTTCCCACTTGATCTGGAGTTGGCCTGAGGCCATAAGCCTTTTATGATCATTTAGTCCAATTGCCCCTGGCTACTTCCCATCCTTGATTCTACAGCCCTCCATTGTCTGTTACCTCTGGATTGCCCCACCTGCTTCCCACCCCAGTCCTCCTTTGTCTGTAGCCAGCTGATTGCTCACAGCTTTTTCCAACCCTTGATCACATTAGAATCCCACTCTCTTGGTTCTGACCTCTAGTCACCCTAGTCTCATCAAGATCCTCTTGGACTCTTTCTCAAGACCTTCCCTAAACCCCTCCTCCAATCACCCCAGACCATTAGACTACCCCCAGATCCCTCCCACAATCTTTCTGTATGTAAGTTCCATCTCCCCTCCTCATATGAAGGTGCTCAGATTCTGACCCACTTGTCAATACAAGCATCACAAATGGCAAGGCTTCTTCAGAGTCAGCCTGATATGGTGGAACTTTAATAAACTGTTTTACCTTAGCTGAAAAGGCTTGAGTTGAATTCATTCAGGCAGGACCTAGGGTGTTGGTATTTTGGGGTCCCCAAACACTCTAAACCTCAATATTATGGTTCCCTGACCTCAATAGGACCACATATGGCCTTGAGGCCACAGGTTCCCCACCTCTGGTAGGTGAACCCTTTCTCAAAATCTATGACCTCAAAGGATTATAGTAAGGCTCAAATAAGATGATATTTGTGTGCATAGTACCTAGTAATTTTAAAACAGTATATACATTTTTAACTATTATTATGAAACAAAGTCAGGGAGTGGATAGGAGACATTTACAGCTATGGAGAGGGTGCCATCCTCTGAGAACAGAAGTCTGATGAAAATGGAAACGTTTTAATGGGCAGGCAGGCAAATGCTCGACAATCTTAGTCTCATAAATGGAAAATCATCTGGGGGGAGGAGGGAGAGGTAGGGGAAAAGAGGAGGCAGGCTTGAGGTGAAAGGGACAGTTTTGGGGAAGATTGGCAGACTTTTAAGGAATCTTCGAGGTTCTCAGGCTTTGGAGTTGGGGGAACATCAGAGACCATTCAATGGCTCTCTCTCTATATGAAGAAGCTGAGGATGTCAGAGTCTGAGCGATTTGTGCACAAAGGAATGATTAATCTATCCACAACTGAGCCCCCGCTACGAGTGCCAACGGGTATGAGAAGGCATTCTTCAGGCACAGCGACTATACTCATCAGATATGTTTCCAAGTCCCTGTACCACAGACAATTCTCTTTCCTCATTAAGATAGAGCTAATCCACCTTGTGGCTTTTGTGACTCAGCGAGGGCAGGAGCCCCCAAGGCTAGAAGGAACCACAACAGTTCACATTTCAATAATGTTTTGTCATTTACAAAGCACTTTGCTTTAAATAACGCTGAAAGGCAGAGATAGTGCAAGGATGAGGATAATTCTCCTCTTCTGTTGGAGGAGAAACAGAACCTTATGGTGTTTATGCCACAGAAATAGCAGGTCAGAATTGTGGCAAAATATTTTACAAAACCTGTAGTCAAGAAGGAGAAATGTGGGCTAGATTAGCTGTGAACTTATTTTCCCCTATTTTTATAACTGTATTTTATTACAATTGATTTCCTTTGTAATTCTCTCTCGATTTTTTTTTTGATATATTTAAAAACATGAGTAAGTCCTTATATGCCTCATCATGAGGCAGTTAGATGGCTCAGTAGATAGAGGGCTGACCCTAGAGTCAGGAAGACCTGAGTTCAAATTCAGCTTCAGATACTTACTGGTTGTGTGATCCTGAGCAAGTCACATAACCTGTGACTACCACAGTTAATTCAACTAAAAATGGAGATAATAATAGCACCTTCTTCCCAGGGTTATAGGGAGGATCAACTATTAAATAATATTTGTAAAGGGCTCAGCACAATGCCAGGCATATGGTAGGTACTTAAAAATGATTGCTCCTTTACCCCTCTTCACTAAAAATGATTCAAAACCTTGGAAAAGATAAAATATAACTAGGAAGCACTGGAATTGGTCTAATAAATGGACCTAAGAAACAAGAGTAGTGGTTCTCAAGTTCTTTTGGTGCCTAGCATAGTATAGTTTGTGGCACACTAAACTTTTAAATTGTCAGAACTACAGGAAAATGGGACATTTGGGAGACTTGGATATACAAAGTTTCCTCTCAATAAGAGAAGCTATTTTTGTGGAGTCCTTTGTGAGTCTATGACTGAAGGTTAGTGCATCCATGTAATGGGCAAGTTTTTGATTATTTTGTGACTATATATGTTAGGTTAGAGAAATTCATATAAACAAAATTATTTATAAATATTCCTTTATCTGCAATAATTTCCAAGCACATCTAGTAAGACGAGTAGGCCCCAGTCCACACTTTCCAAAAACACTGCCCTAGGGGAGACTAAAAGCTACTTTGATAAAAGTGTTGACAACCGAAGAATTCTAGCTGAAAAAGTGAATGCTAGAGTCATCTGCCAGTCCGACAATTGGCAGCTCTGTTAATGACAAATGTGAAATAGGACTGGAGGGATCAAGGGTTCTGTTGTCCTGAAAAGAAAAAACAGTCGCTTCTTTGGTTTCCTGATAAACCCACTTTGGCCTTGAGAGCCCTCTGGAAATGTTTCCCACTTATATTTGCTCTGAAATGCCAGACTCCTCTCCAATGTACCTCCATTTACTGTAATGAGTTCCCTGTCCACTAACATGATAGGGCTAGAAAGGTCATCTCTTTCCTTCTGGCTAGGATGGGTTTGGGGCTGTGAGAGCTGTTCTTCCTCTGAGTTTTTGATGGATGTATTTTTGTTAGAGTTTCTGGGGCAGAATTTTCAAGGTCAAACAAGAAGAACTTAGGCCTGCTCATCACAGGCAACTGTGGCCTCCACAGAATGGGGGTTGTCTTTCCTGTTAGGAATGCAAATATACCAGTCTTAAAACAAGGGAGGGAGGTGACTAATAACACCAGCAGAAATTGCTTTGCAAAAATAAGAACCTTGCCAATTTGAAGGTCCAGTAAAGGGCCCACGCTGCCCTGTGGTTCTGCTATGAATATCTGTGGTCAGAGGGATGCTGGGAGGACTGCAGGTCTCTTAGTCATCTGTTCCCTGGTCTTTCCCTACTGGTTGATCATGGTGCTCAGTAAAATGAAAATGTTACCAAAAAAAGGTTTTCCCAATCTTCCTTAGTATTTTTTTTAATTAATTAACTTATTCTTAGTTTTCAACATTCACTTCCACAAAATTTTGAATTTCAAATTTTCTCCCCATCTCTCCCTTCTGCTCACCCCAAGACAGTGTGCATTCTGATTAGCCCTCCTGCCAACCTGCCCTCTCTTCTACCACACCCCTCCCTTCTCTTATTCCTTCACCTCTGTTTTCCTGTAGGGCAAGAGAGATGTTTATACTCTATTGCCTGTATGTCTTATGTCCCAGTTGCATGTAAAAGCAACTTTGAATGTTCATTTTTGAAACTTTGAGTTCCAACTTCTTTTCTTTCCTCCCTCCCCACCCACCCCCATTGAGAAGGCAAGCAATTTGACATAGGTTACACATGTGCAGTCATGCAAAATACTTCCATAACAGTCATGTTGTGAAAGACTAAATATATTTCCCTCCATCCTATCCTGTCCCCCATTTATTCTATTCTCTCTTGACCCTGTCCCTCCTCAGAAGCGTTTACTTTAATTACCCCCTCCTCCCATTTGCCCTCCCTTCTATCATCCATGCCCCCAGCTTAATATCTTTTCCACCTTCTTTCCTGTAGTGTAAGATAGATTTTCATACCAAATTGAGTGTGCATGTTATTACCTCCTTATGCCAAATGTGATGAGAGCAAGGTTCACTCTTTCCATCTCATCTCCCACATCTTCCCTTCCATTGAAAAAGCTTTTTCTTGCCTTTTATCTGAGAGATAATTTACCCCATTCTTTTTCCCTTTCTCTTTCTCCCAATATAGTCCTCTTTCACCCCCTTAATTTTATTTTTTAGATATCATGCCTACCTATTCAACTCACCCTGTGCCCTCTGTCTACATATTATATATATATATATATATATATATATATATATATATATATATATATATATATATGTATATATGCATGTGTATGTGTGTGTGTGTGTGTGTGTGTAAAATCCCTCTAACTACCCTAATACTGGGAAAAGTCTCAAGCGTTACAAATATTATCTTTCCATATAGGAAGGTAAACAGTTCATATTTAGTAAGTCCCTTACTATTTCTCTTTCCTGTTTACCTTTTCATGCTTCGTGATTCTTATGTTTGAAAGTCAAATTTTCTCTTCAGCTCTGGTCTTTTATCAACAATGCTTGAAAGTCCTCCATTTCATTGAACGACCAATTTTTCCCCTGAAGTATTATACTCAGTTTTGCTGGGTAGGTGATTCTTGGTTTTAATACTAGCTCCTTTGACCTATGAAATATCATATTCCAAGACCTTTGATCCTTTAACATAGAAGCTACTAGATCTTGTGTCATCCTGATTCTGTTTCCACAATATTCAAATTGTGTCTTTCTGGATGTTTGTAATATTTTCTCCTTGATTTGGGAGCTCTGTGATTTGACTACAATATTCCTAGGAGTTTTTGTTTTGGAATCTCTTTCAGGAAACAATCAGTGGATTCTTTCAATATCTATTTTACCTCCTGGTTCTGGAATGTCAGGGCAGTTTTCCTTAATAATTTCTTGAAAGATGATGTCTAGCCTCTTTTTTTTATCTTGGCCTTCTGGTAATCCCATAATTTTTAAATTGTCTCTCCTGGATCTCTTTTCCAGGTCAATTGTTTTTCCAATGAGATATTTCACATTGTTTGCAATTTTTTTCATTTTTTTGGTTTTGTTTTATAATTTATTGATTTTTCATAAAGTCATTGACTTTTATCTGTTCCATTCTAATCTTTAAGGAATTATTTTCTTGATTTTGGACCTCCTTTTCCATCTGGCCAATTCTGCTTTTTAAGGCACTTTTCTCCTCATTGGTTTTTGGATCTCTTTTGCCATTTGGGTTAGTCTGTTTTTTAAGGTGTTATTTTTTTCAGCATTTTTGGGGTCCCCTTTAGCAAGCTGTTGACTCAGTTTTCATGATTTTCTTGTATTGCTTTCATTTCTCTTCCCAATTTTCCCTCTGTTTCTCTTACTTGATTTTCAAAATCCTTTTTGTGCTCTTCCATGGCCTGAAATCAATTGATATTTTTCTTGGAGGCTTTGGATGTAAGAGCTTTGACTTTGTTGTCTTCTACTGTTTGTATATTTTGGTCTCCCTTGTCACCAAAATAAGATTCTAGTCTAATTCTTTTTCTGGCTTTTGCTCATTTCCCCAGCTATTTACTTGACTTTTGAACTCTTTATCAAGGTTCTCTGCTTCCAGTGGGAGTGAGGGGGGTGGACTGTCAGTTACTCCATCCCCCCACAACCTATGGGCCTAGAGCTCCAGAAACAGCTGCTGCCCCTGCCCCTGCTGCTGCAGGCTCCTCCACCCCCTCTGCCGCCCTGGAGCTGGGACCAGACCACTCTAGTTTCTCACACAGGTCTGACAGGTTTTTCTCACTGACCTTCCAATTTGTCCTCTGTGTTTTGGGGTTGTGAAGTCTGGAAACTGCCATAGATGCCAGACATTCTGTCCCTCCTCCCCCCACACCCCAGGCCTGCTCAGGTCCTGCTTGTGCCAGCGGTCCACACTGCGCTGTGCTCTGCTCCCAGAGTGGCAAGATAGATGCTTCCCAGCAACCTTCCAGCCTCTCTTGGGCTGGAGGTTTGCTTCACTCTGTCATTTTGTGGGTTCTGCAGCTCCAGAATTTGTCCAGAGTCATTTTTTACAGATATTTGGCTGGGTTTGGGGGAGAGCTCTAACAAGTCTGTGTTTTTACTCTGCCATCTTGGCTTGGCCCCCTCCTCCCCCTTAGTATTAATGCTTATCCCCAGAGGTTACTTCTAATTTATCCTGTTTGTACATCATTGTTTCCACATTGTTTCCCTTATTAAATTGTGTGCTATTTGAGTGTTTGAACTATTTTAACCTTTCTTTGTATTCCTAGCCCTTCACACATTACCTGACATATGGTAGGTGCTTAACAAACCCTTCTTGACTTGACTATTTTAGTCTTAGTCCATGTGTGTGGCTTCTGTTTCTACTTAGATTGTGTTCCTTGAGGGTAAGGATGCATTTTATTTCTTGTGTCAGCCCCCTTTTCAGTCCTCCTCTCCCCACCCTTGGTGCTACATGTAGGAGACATTCATTAAACGCTTATGAATTATCTAGTGAATCCCAGAAAGAAAATTTATATGTATCTGCCTTGACTAAGACTCATAGTAACCTAAGACCTTGCCTCAGTCTATCTTTCCAAACTGATTCCATCTTATTTCTTTTCATGTTCTCTACATTCCAGCCAAACTAACATGCTTGCTATTGTTTCAACATGACAGCCCAAGCCCTCTCTCCATAACTTTGCACAGTATGCCTGTCCCCTGTGCCTGAAATGCTCTCCTTTTTCCCTTCATGTCTCTTGGCATCATTAGCTCCCTCAAGACTCAAATTAAACACTACATACTATGAGAAGCCTTTGCTCATTCCCCCTAGTTCTTAGTAACTCTTCTCCTACCTCTAAATTACTTTGCATTTATTCATCTGTACACATTCTGTTTCTGATAGGGGAATATGGGCACCTTGTGGCAGAGACTTGTGACTGGCACAGTGTAATGCACACACAGTAGGTATTTAATAAGTGCTTCCTAGTGATGTCCATGCAAGTGGAGAAAAGGGAACATGAGAGATGTTGTAGAGATAAAAACCACAAATTGAATCATAGATCATTTAACTGGATCAAAGAATGTTAGAATTAGTTGGAAGAGACTAGAAAGGCAATAAAGACTTAACCCAGATGGCACAAGTGGAACTTGAATACAGACCTCTCAACCCCCAGTGTAGTAATCTTTCAATTATACCATACTACCCATTCATATACTGTAGTCCTAGTCAAATTGAACTAATTACCATCTCTTGACCTTTCATGTGTCAGCCTATAGGATATTCTATCATTCTCCTCTATTTGAAATATCCTCTGCTTCTTGAGATCCTTCAAGGCTCATCTTTACTTGACTTGCCTTCTCAGAAACGATTTTTCCAAAAAATCTTACTATATTATCTTCTATACTATAGTTAATGGAGTTATTATATATTGTATAGTATCTTATGTGTAGGGATGGATCACAGATGCACATACCCTGCTGCTTGAATGGGGAACTATGACTTAACTCTTTACTTGCCAGCACTAAACACTGGAGTTCAGGTAATTTGTTTGTTCTGGATCTGTGATTTCATCAGGATAGGGAATTCAGAGTAAGGAAACTCCCTCTGCCAATGTAGATGAATGGCAGTTAGATCCTTATAATGATGCCTGGAACACTGAGAGTTTACCTGATTTGCCCAGGATAACATAACCAGGCTGTGTCAGAGGGACGACTTGAACCTTGGGCTTTCTTACTGCCAGGCCTTTTCCCACTATACCACTCTTCCATAAGTGATGAGTGAGTAAATGCATGAGAGAGTGAGTACTCATTTATTGTCTAAAACCTGGGAGTTTAATGGACTACAAATTCAATATGTCAATAATGTGATATAGCAGACAACTTTTAAAAAAACCTAAATCTGATTTAGCTTCAACCTATTAGTACTGTTAACATGAGTTTAATGCCTAGAACAAGAGATAAGATAGTTCCACCATCCTTTACTGTAAGCAGACCAGATCTATACAGAGTTCTTGGCTCACATTTTAGGAGGAATGTTGATAATGAAAGTTGCTCAGTGAAAGATGACCAGGATAATATAAGAACTTGAAAAAAATTAACTTGAAGAAGGTAGAGTGATAACTTTTGAACTCTTCTCACAGAGTTAGAAAGGCTGTAACCTCCCCTTCAGAATCCTAGAGGTGTCCCCTAAAGAGCTGGAGTTGTCTCTTTTCTAATGTTATTCGTTCAAGACCCCAATTCAGTGTGTTCTCTTGACTGCTAACCATTAGGACATATTACCTTGGTTCCATTTAACCAATTAACATCAATTAAAATCTATAAAATAGGTATTTTCTTTGATGATACAGTAAGAATCAAAATACATTTCCCTCTTATAACTGGGGGTACACTCTCTGATACTATCTCAATTCTTGTGAAAAATGGACCCAGACTTAACTCAGTTTCTACATAGCATTAGTCTCATCAAATTTATGCCCAAAAAGATATAGCCATTGGAATTTCAATCCCCTCTGGGATGGATCCCAAAGGTCGTTCCTCAGACGCCCCAGTGCAGGACTAGATGGCTTCAACACCAGCATGGTCTCTACTCCTAGGTGTGCTAGAGGTACTTTACTCATCTTTTGAGCCTCTCAAGGTCATAGTCATCTTCTTCACATAAATTCAGGAAATAATAGATATTGGAGATGGAAGCAACTGTGGGTCTCTCAAGTCTCCAGGTGAGATAAGGCCAACAGTAATTCCTTCTCCTTCACCAATGCCAGTAGTTTCCCTGACCAGGTGGGGCAGCTAGGTGATGCAGTGGATAGAACACCAGTTCAAATATCACCTCAGACACTTGACACTCACTACCTGTGGGGCCTTGGGCAAGTCACTTAACCCCAACTGTCTCATGTTGGGTCATCTCCAGTTATCCTGATGAATGTGTGGTCACTGGATTCAGATGGCTCTGGAGGAGAAGTGTGGTTGGTGACCTGCACAGCCCTCCCTCACTCTAAACAAAGTCAAGCGCAAGTCATAGCTGAGTTTATTCTGGACATACTGAGCCACTAAATTAGGGGGTCAGGGTGCTTAAATAGTAAAAACCATAGGGGTAGCAATTGAGGCATGAAACAGAACAGATTGTGATAAGTAGAAAGAGAGGCCTCAAGGCCTCTTTATTGGAATGTTATCCTGTATAGCAAGAGCCCTGATTCCTGGAACTTCAACACCCAAATTCAAGGACATGCACCTGAGAATAATATATCACTTAACTTCTGAAGTCAGCTACTCTCCCTTGGAGGGGGGGAACTCTTGATAAGGGGCTCTTTCAAACCCCTCAAAGTTCTCTACAAGTCATGTCACCATTTCTCTGATGTCATGGTCTTCTTTGGCAATGAAGGATGAACACACACACACACACACACACACACACACACACACACACACACACACACACACACACACACACACACACACACACACACACACACACACACACACCAGTAGGTCCAGAAAGAGCCTATACCATGAAACTGACTGACTAGTTCCTTTATGAATGCACCTCAGTTTTGGATACTCAGCCAATAAACAGTATAATCACATGCTTAGCAGGGAGAACCAATTACATAATGTCTACATCTGCAGTAAAGTTTATGTGGTGATGGCCTCAGCCAAGCTCTCTACACATGTTCATAAGAAGTGGGCTCATTGGTCAGTTCTCACAACCCCCTTTTTTTGTTCTTTCAGGTCTACTTTTCTTTCTAGTTTCAAATACCTTTTTTTGTTTTTGTTTTTTTATTGAACATACATCTTTTATTCATTAATGAAAGGTAGGTCATCTGAGTCGCACCTTGAGTCCTTTGTTCTGTGAAATGGATTATTCCATTCCCTTCTGAGGTTTCTGGTAGGTACCAAATAGTCTTGTGTTATTTGAATTTCCTTTTCTTTGTATTTCAAGATCTTTCTATTGTTTGTCATTGGAATGCTAAATTTAACTACTATGTGTCTTGGAGTTTGCAGCACCAGATTTTCTATTGCTGTTGTTTTTGGTTTTGGTTTTCTGGAGGCATCCTATGGATTTTTTCAATTATTACTTTGTTTTCTGGGTTCAGAAGTTCTGGGCAGTTTTCTTTGTACTGTTTCTTACATTAAGGTATTCAGGTTTTTTGATTTGTTGTGTTGTTCTGGGAGACCTATAATCCTTAAGTTGTCTTTACACATCCTATCTTTAAGATCAATGTTTTGTTTATATGGAAAAATGTTATTGCTTTTTGCCTCTCTTCTTCAAGACTATCATTCACTTCCATGTGTTTGCATTCCCAATCACAGATTCTCTCATTTAAGTCTTTGGTGAGACTTGTCACCACGGATTCCAATTTTTCTATTCTATTATTTCAGCTATACATCACAAATTCTACTTTCATAATTTTTATTTCTTTTTTTTTAACAATTCCAGAATATCTTGCTATAGTTCTATGCTCTCTTGAGAATTCACAGTATCCTATGCTGCTTCAGGTATTAATTTTTCTTTTTCTCACAATATATATCTATTTAATTTATTCATTAATCCATTTATAATGGATTCTTTTACTTGATCTGAAGATTACATTCATTTCTGTTATTAATATCTTTCCTGCTAGTTTATCTGCTTATACTCAAGATATTTAATTGAGTTTTCTTGGTCCTTAGACCTTTGATCCAGTTCTTTTTCTTTATTTTATCCTATTACTTACTTTCTGACTCCTTCCCTTTTGACTGTGGGTTTCTTTGGGATATGGGGAGGGCTGAACCTCAAGGCTACCTCAGTCTCCTTCCACTGTAGGCAATTCAAGGTTCACTAGACTTGTTCTTGGTGCTAAGTATCTTCTTGGGGAATAGAACTGGCCCTGAGTGGATGCTGGGCCCTTTCCCTCAGGCTTAGTAGAGTGCCTTAGTTTTCTCTGTTCCTCAGTTCTCTAGCTAAATTCTGTTATAGTATAAAGCATAGCACAAGCTTCTGCCTTTTGGATTTCCAGGTAATGGGTAGAAGTTAAGAGTCAAGTTCTATTGTAAGCCTGTGAGTTGGCTCATGGAGCTCCATTGACTTAGTGTTATGGGAGATGAGAAAGGGAATTATGTGACCCAGAAATCCCAGTCCACTGTTACAAAAGACATTGGAAATGAGTATTTGAAGAAAAGCTAAGAGGGATATGACTAGTGTCCTGAAACACATGAAAAATTATACACGGAAGGGAGCTATAGGGACAAGGACTAGTGAATGAAAGTTAGAAAGTTTGGGCTTGATATAAGTTAAACTTTATAAGCCTCAGAGCTATTAAAAAATAGAATGAGCTTGTTAGGTAGACAGTCATTCTCCACCAGCAGACTTATCCATGCAAAGTTTGGCAGGGATATTATATAGGAAGTTCTTATACTGGGATAGGAGATTGGAATTGTTAATCCTTGAGGGTTCTTTAAATCCTGAGAGTCTAGGATTCTAAGATAAAATGAATGTATGGCTGTGAATGTGGGGGTCTATGCCTGTGTACACTTGTATTCCATGAATTCAGATCTATTTTCTCCCCATTTGGTATCCAGTATACAAGGAGGGGGAAACATGGCCCCACAACAAAAAGAGGAAGAGTAATGAAGGTGGGGGAACAAAAGGAATCACTTAAAGGGGAGAGGTGGAGAAATTTGTGGTTTTGAAATATGTGCCAAGTGAGTTGGACTAGAAACTCCTTCAGACACGTTTTGTAAGCAAGAGGGTTCCTTTGGCTAGAGCGGGGGCCTGAGTCTTTTCAAGAGTGATGTACAGCTTTCCTCCACAGGACAGGGCTCGTGTTATTTACTGGGAAATTGCTGGCCCTCTGCCAACCAGAGAAACATTCTCTTGTTGGCATTTTAGCCGAGGAGAGGATGAAGCAAAGCAAACACTCCTCTATCACTATATCACTATGTTTAGACTCAGGCTTTCAGATGTCAGGATGGGATTTCTCACAGCAGCTATGACCTCTGTCCCTCCCTCCCCTAAAGACCAGAAGACCTGCTGGCATTCTCTGTCTCCTTCTCTCCAGTCACATTTGGTACACCCAAGTGAGTCTGGGCTTAGAGAGCTCATCTTGCCGCATGTGTCTGAAGTACAGTATATGCAGCATTTTGGACGCTGCGCTGGTTTCTAGGATTGCCTGAAGCTACCCCATTATAGCCTGAAGGACTAAACCAAGCAGCAGCCAAATCACTGGTATAGTTGGATGGGACTGGACGATAATAAAACAGCAGCATTCAGCTCACCAGGATGTATTTTTATCATCATTATGCAGTCCAATCCCTCCATTCCTGTTCCCCAATCTATGCCCCAGCCACACTAGGGAGGAAATCTTCACCGGCCACTACTTTTGTAAAAGGGAGCCAGATTTGGGGAAAGAGAATTGCAGGCTTGGAAATGAGCTCAGAGGTCATGGAATATAACATTTATCCAAAGGCTTTTCTGTGGCATCCCCAACAAATGGTGATCCAGACTCTTCTTGACTACCTCCAGGGATAGAGAACCTACTAGCACCCCTCCTGCCATTATGGTACAGCTCTAATTGTTAGGAACTTCCTATGAGAACCTTTCTAGTCTTGGTTCTTCCCTTCTGGGCCAAGCAAAATAGATCTAATTCCTTTCACAAAGGACAGCATTGGAAGACAGATGTCATTTCCACTCTCTCCCCCACCCCCACCCCTTAGTCTTTTCTTTGTCCAACTAAAATATCTACACACAACTAAACCATACTGCTAGGGGGTTGTTTTTATTCTGAACTGAGGACATTAATGGGCATTAAGTTTTCCATGGAGCCACACCCATGTAGCTTTTCTTCCTTTAGATGTAGCAATAATCAACATTTCACTCTAGTTTTGAACAATATCTTACTCCTACCACACTGAAAAAAAATCTAAAATTTATAGACTAATAAAATTTATGAGTTGGAAGAGATTTCATAGATCAGTTAGTCTGAGTCCTGTTGGAAGCCTGATTCGCTCTCTAACAGCCTCAACAAATGGCTATTCAGCCTTTAATTGAACACCTCTAGTGTGTATGTAACTGTCTATCTATGTACCTGTCCACCTATCTATTTGTCTATCTATCAATCTGTCTGGCTCTCTGTCTGTATCTATCTATCAATCAGTCTATGTATGTACGTATGTATCTATCTATCTATCCATCATCTCTCTAGCTCTCTATCTACCTATCTGTCTCTCTCTGTCTTTCTGTTTATCTATCTCTTCATCCATCCATCTGCCCGTTGCATTGTTGGACAGCTCTATCTGTTAGGAATTATAATCTCAGTGTTTGTGTTACTCCCAAGGCATCATGGCTAATTTATAAGGGAATAGGATTTAGAGCTGGAAGGTACCTTGGAGATCATCTAATCCAACCCTCTCATATTATAGATGAGGAAATAAAGATTTAAAAAGTTAAATGACTTACCCTAGTGAGTAGTAAAACAGTAAGTAGTAAAATCAGATTTTGAACTCAAGTCTTAAAACACCAAAGCCAGTGCTCAATGAAGCCACATTTAAGTCTAGTCCCTATACTTGGATTAGAATATAAAAATGAGTGTGGAATCCAGTCAATTCATCTCTTCCACAGAAATCTTGCTATGAATCTGCAGTTAAATCTCTTTGGTGGGCATTTTACAGATGCCCATGAGCTTATTTTCAAAGGGAAAAAAGTAGATGTTCCTCAAAATACCCAGAGGAAGCTTGGTTTTAGCTAGAGCTGATGTTAAGCACAGTCTACCTAGTGTGATCTTCAGGTTTGAAAAAGACCCACCTGTGCAAAAATAGTTCCCTCCCCACCTGTTGCTAATCAGCCTGATGGTCTTTTTCTCTCACCAAAGCCTTTTTATCCTACAATGAGAGATGAGGATGAAAACAAAAATTCTCTCGGAAACATAGAATTTCCGAGTTAATGGGAACCTTAGAACATAACAGGTCAGAACTGGGAGAGACTTGAAAACATAGAGAGTTAGATTTTGTAACACAGAATGTCAGCAGAGAAAGTGAGTTTGTGACAAAGAAGGTAAGAGTTAGAAGGGCTTTTCAAAGACAGAATGTGGAATGTTAGATGATAATAAGTTTAGCGCTTGTGTAGTGATGGGACAATAGATTTAGGGCTAGAATAGACAATCTACTACCACCCCATCATTTTACAGATGAGAAAAGTGAGGCTCCAAGAGGTCAAGTAAACTGCCCATTGTCACACAAGCAGTAAGTGGCTTTGTGAGAATTAGAATCCATGTCCTGTGTCTACAAATCAGAGGCTCTTTCTTCTGTAATACAAGTCACAAAGTCAAGGTTTGACTTTAGGTCCTTTGACCTAACACTTTCCCTGCACCCATAGGCCCACTCTCTGGATTTATGAGGCCACACTGAAAATATCTCGTAACTTAGCAGAGGGGTGTGACTCTCCTTCACTTAAGTCCAGAGACTGGAGATTCATTTGCCCAAAGGGACACTGTAAATGATTCACTTCAGATCCTTTCCTGAGATCAGATATTGATGTGGAGGATGGGAGACATAAGGAAAAGGAACTGAAATTGTAAGGTACATGTGGAGAGACATGACTCTATATTGGGATCCTGGGGTACTCAAGGCAAGAATGGAACTCTTAAAAGGAATTGGGAGTTGCTTGAAGTGATATTTCACATTTCCCCATTTCTCCCAGGACGGAACATATAAGCTAGCCCTGACCCACACCCTCTTCGTACTGAGCAGACTGCAGAAATCAGCCATTTATTTAGTCTTTCAGCTCATTTTCGTTAGATATGGTCACAAGCTCCCTTCAAAACAGGTTTTTAAGTACTCACTGCAAAGGCTGACTTTCTCTCCAGCTGCTCCAAATCTTTCTGATTTCCCAGGGAGAAGCAGGCAGCCTTTGAACATCTCATTAGATGCTATAGTAACCTGCTTTCAGAGTGGAGGGCTGCCCTTTACCAACAATGCCAGCCCAGGAACCCATCCTGAGCCATTATGCTTGCCTGGCCTTGTGAGCTTTACAATCAGAGATGATCAAGAGTGGCAATCACTTTTCCTTTGCCCAAAGAACCTGGCACTGTACACTGTCATCCCTGGTCAAGGTCCCACTGCACTCCCAGGTTACAAAATGTTTCAGAGTAGCCCAAAAAAGCTGCCTGTCATGGGTAGACAAGCCCATAGGTACACGTGAAGGGATGACTTCCCATCCTATTGGGCTTTGTACATCTTTTCCATCTTAATGCTTTCAACGGATCCTCTCAAAAGTCTGAGGAAGGCAAGGCAGGGATAATTACCTCAGTTTTCTAGTAGAGGAAACTAGACTGAAAGAGAGAGAAGCAACCTGCCCCCAAATCATTGAAAGAGATCATGGTACAATGAGAAGAGCACTGGGGATGGAGTCACAGAACTTGGGTATAACCTTGGGCAAGTCACTTCACCCTGTTTACCTTTGTTTCCTCCTCTGTAAAATAAGCAAGAGAAGGAAATGGCAAACCACTCCAGTATATTCCCCAAGAAACCCCAGATGGGGTCACAAAGGTTCAAACTTAACTGAAACGACCGAAAAACAGCCACCACAAACCAAGGACTCTATCACCTCTGTACAACACATCCTTTCAGGTGGGCTTGGGAGGTCTCCTGGTGGCACTGACTATCCAGATGAAGACATGAATCCTGACTGGTGGGGGGATTTGAAAGGAAGCTGAGAGAAGATAGCATGAAAGGGAATCATGGCTTCTCAATAGTGAGTGGGAGCCCCAGCTCTCTTTTTCCATTTCCTACAATGTTGCTAAGGCACAGACCTATTAATCTTTCCTCTGGTAGAAGATGGGATTGCAGAGAGACTGATTGATGCCCTTGAATTTCTCTCTTACTCAGCCATATGTAGAAAACTTCTGTTCCACAAACATTTATTAAATCTAAGACACTATTCTAGGAAATGAAAGTACAAAGACAACACAAAACAGTCCTTGTCTTTGTCCTCAGAGAGCTGACAGTCTCTTGGAAGGGATAGAATATCTAAGCCAATAAGTACAATACTGGATGGATAGGAGGCGGGCTCTAAAATTGGAGGGAATCAGGGAAGGCTTCTTGTAGCAAGTGATACCTGAATTAAGCCTTAAAGAAGGCCAGGATCCTGAGGTGCCTTCAAGGCATGGGAAAAGGCTTTTGGGACAGGCCAGAAGTGGAAAATAGGAAATCTAGTTCAGAGAAGGATGAGTAATCCCATATGAATGGAATTTAAAATTTGTGAAGGGGAGTGATGGGAAATAAAACTGGAAAGGAAGGTGGGAGACAGAATTTGGAGGAATTCTGGAGGAGCTTAAATTCCTAAATGTAGATGACATTTGATCCTATAGGCAATAGGGACTCATTGAAGGCTTGTGAATGGGAAAGTGACATGGTCACACGTGTGCTTCAGCAAGGATATTTTGGCAACCAGTAATAGAACACAAAAAATTCAATTTATGTATATTTGTTAAGGGTCTACTATGTGCAACTGCTTTAGGGACCTCTTGGAGGTGGGAAGAGAATGGAGATTCCAGGACACAGAAGGTCAGTTTTGATAGGCGACATAACTGGGGTAGGGCTAGGATAGGGAGGATGGCCTTCCAAGTAAGACATTGTCAAAGAACCACAGGATCTAGATCCAAAAGAAACCTTCAAGAAGGGAGAACAGTGGATAGAGGGTTAGGCCTGGAATCAGGAAGACCCGAGTTCAAATCCAACCTCAGACACTTCCTAGCTATGTAATCCCAGACAAGTCACTTTACCACTATCTGCCTCAATAGAAATAATCACAGCACCTACCTCACAGGGTTGTTGTGAGGACCAAATGAGATAATATTTGTAAAGCATTTTGCAAACCTTAAAATGTTATATACATAGTATTTTTAGTAGGCACAGTGGATAGAGCACTATACTTATGGGCAAGAAGACCTGAGTTCCAATGCTACCTCAGATGCTTACTGACTAGGTGATCCTGGGCAGCTTACCCTCTCTCAGCCTCATTCCCCTATATCTATAAAATGGGAATGAGAACAACACTATCTCACAAGGAAGTGGTGGAGCTCAAACAAGATAACATACATAAAACACCGGGCAAACCTTAAAACAGTATAGAATGTGTATTATTTCTTGAAGTACAATCACATAGAAGGCTTGCAATCAGCATTATTGATAGGATAACATTTCCCTGAGTAAAATAAATTGTACCTATGCCTTGTGTTTTTCTATGATGTTTGGTTCTGGAAATGCTCCCTCTCTCATTCTCCATCTCCCATTTCAACCTTCCCTTGTAACAAAGAAGAACGGTTGAGCGCCATCACCTGATAGAGAAAGCAGGTCTGACATGCTCCCAGTATTCTGCCTCTGTCACACCTATGTTGGCCTCACAAAGGGATTATGTTTCATTATCTGCTCCCCAGACCCTCTGCTGCCAACCCTACCATTTTATCGAAGAGGAAATTGAAACCCAAAGAGGAACTAACGTACCATAGACAGTAAATACCAGAGCCAGGATTTGAAATCAGGTCATCCTACTACTGATGGTTCCCTGTGCCTCAGTTTGCTTATCTATAAAATGAAGGTCTTGGAGTAGCTGGCCTCTGAGGTGCCTTCTATCTTTAGAACTATGATATAAAAACACTCAATCCAGGGTTTTTTCCCCTCCACAATATTATTCCTTTAGAAGGGCACTCTGGGAAGACAGGTTCAGGGTACAGAACTGGGACTCAGGCCCCTGGGAGTTAGCCACCAGAAGAGAGGAGCGAGGAGTGCAGAAAAGAAGATGGATGAGGATGGGAGACAAACTTGGCTCCTGTCACAATCTGGCAAGGGCAGGCCTTGCTCAGTAGGATTCACACATGGGAAGCCGATTCTTTAAAAGCATGCTTTTTATAAGCCAAGCCAGGAATCACCCTGGGCATGGTGCAGAGATTCCTTCTTGCTAAATAGTCTGATCTGACAAATCTCAGGAAGGCTGCTCTATACATCTTTGTCTTCTACCAGGGCCAGGTCCTCCACAGGCAATGGCAGAAATCACCACTTCCCATAGTCAATCCATATCAGGACCCCATGGAGTATAGCAGAGCCACTTTTCACATTTTGTGGAGGCTGAGGCTCTAAGGAACCATAAGTACCCATGACTTTCAAATGGAAAAGTCCTTAGAGATCATCATACATACAACCCTCTAATTTTACTGATGAGGAAACTGAGGCCCAGAGCCTGGAAGGGATTTATCCAAAGGTATAAGGTAGTATGTTATGAAACTGGCATTTGAACCCAGGCTATAGCTAACCTTAATGCTCTTTCCACCCCCATGTACTGATCACAGTTCTAATTTTCCTGGCAAATTAGCACCAGAACTGAGATGAGATCTCAGAAAGGCCTGCTGTTCAGAGTGAGCTTTTGTCTAATAATAGCTAGCGTTTATATAGTACTTTAAGAGTTGCAAAATGCTTTACATGTATTACATATGTTGATCTCATTTGCTATTATTACACCCATTTAATAGATGACTCTTCTCATAAGTGAGGCATGGAGAGGTTAAGCCAAGACCACACAGAAAAGCTGTCTGAGGCAGGATTCAGACTTGGGTCTTCCTGATTCCTAGCACAGTGCTTTATTTGCTGTACCCTACCAAACCTGCCTGTTTACCACCTCTCAGTTTATGCCTCCCTAATCCTTGTTGCTGAGGAACTGGGTTTAAATCCAGTCTTTTGGTGTGACCTTGAAGAAGTGTTTTAACCTCTCTGGGCCTTTGTCTCTTCATCTGTAAAATGTGGGGACTGGACTAGATGACCTTTAAGGCCCCTTCCACCTCCAGATCTATGAGCCTATTAGCCTACGAGGCTTCCAAGTCCATCCCCACACACCTTGATTTCCTATGGCTGGAAAGGCTCTCAGTCTGATTGGCTCTTGCTCCTCCTCAAGAACAGAACAGCTGATAGAGCAGAGGGGGGCTGAGGGAGCAGACAATGCCTCCTCATTTGGGTTTGTCCTCGGGTGGGCAGAACTTGCCATTTTCAAGATGCCAAGGTTTGCTAATTTGAGAAGCTGTGATGGATGGCCTCGTAGGGAGCTGGAGCGAGGCCACTGAAATCACCTGTGTGCTTACAAGGGCCTACCGTCTCTAAAGCTGCCTGCCTCATCCTCTGGCTGATGTCTGAGATTCCTCCAGAGGAGCTTGTTGCTGTTACCTTCTGGCTCAGTCCTCATTGGAGAGCATATCACCCTGGGAAGGGTCACACTGTAAGCTATTCTAATTCGCATAGAAGTAGGGCGTAATAGCAAGAGCTCTGCATTTGACATCAGAAGATCATTCTTGTTCTTATAGACTCTGTGATCTTGGACAATTCGCTGGATTTCTCTCACTCTCAGTTTCCTCCTCTCAAAAATGAGGGAGCTAGGTCTATGTCAAATAAGTCGAGCACCCTGCTGCCCCCAATACTCCCAAGTGGAAGCAAAATGAAAATTTAATTGACAAATATTTAACAAAGTAATTAAAAATACAATAAAACATAGATAAGATTACATTTTAAGTCGAAACCAATATGACCTGTAGGGATCCTTATGTACAGATTAGTGTTCCCCATCCCAGTTTCTATGACTTTGGCACCACTAGATTGGATGAATCCTAGAGATCCTCCCAAATTCTATTTCTTCAGTTTATCAGACCTCTTCCTGAGAGTAGGTTCTGATGGAGGAGACAAAAAATAATATTAGCTGATATATATAGTGGATAGGCAGGCAACTAGGTTGTACAGTGGCTAGGGTGCCAGACCTGGAGCCAGGAAGACTCATCTTCCTGAGTTCAAATCTGGCCTCAGACACTTACTAGTTGTGTGACCCCAAGCAAGTTAATTAACCCTGTTTACCTCAGTTTCCTTATCTGTAAAATGAGCTAGAGAAGGAAATGGCAAACCATTCCAATATCTCTGCCAAGAAAACCCCAAATAGGTGGGACAAGCCTGAACCACAACACAGTGGATAGTGACCACACTCCTGACTTCTTTGGTACAGGCAACTCCCAGATGAGGAACTTCCTTCACCAGTGCAGGTGCCCACCTTCACTGCAGTTTACAGCCTTGGAGAGTTACCTCGACCCCCAAACCCAGATCTTCCTGTCTCCAAGGCTAGTTCTATCCACTGTGCATACTACTCTTAACCCTTGCAAAGTACTTTAGCAATATCATCTCATTTGAAACTCATGACAACCCTGGAAGTTGGTGCTATTATTAGCCTTCTTTATATGTAAGGAAACTGAGGTTTAAGGTTAGGTCCCTTCCATGTCATGACTTTCCCCAAGGTGGATTCAATATATTGTGGGTTGGCCTAAAAAATTAAATGTGAATTGGGGTGGGGGGAATTTTGCAGAAGCCACATATAATGTACAAATATCAGCAGATGACATAGACATTTAGAAATTCAGAAATGCATAAAATATGTGTATAGTATTGTATAATATCAGCATATTTTGTCTTTTAATACCATATTCAGACTTTTTCTCTTGTATGAAAAATTTTATACAGATTTCTAAATTGCAGGGGTACCATGACCCTAGTGCCCTGAGATGTGGAAAAGATAACTGTATATACATTTACATAGATCATAATGACTAGTTAATTCAGTTCTCTTATTTCACAGATGAAGAATTGAAATCTAGAAAGGTTGAATGATTTGTCCAAAGTTCTCCAGTAGTAGGTACCTCCTTAATTTACAGTTCTGTGCCAACACAAAAGGAGATGCTATAAATGTTTTCCATTACTACACAGGTATTAAGTAGCAGAGATAAGATTTGAACTCATCTGACTTCAAATGTGGTACTCTTTCCAATATCCTACATAATTATTGCCCTTCTATGTAGCTCACTAATGATGCTTCAGATAGCCTAAGAGAAATGCGCCAAAGAAATTCTCCACTGGCAATCATTTTCCCCATCACTACAACTAACATACATTTACTTAGGAAGACCTGAATTCAAATTCTGCCTCAGATTCTTACTTCTTTCTCTATAGCTCTTTTTCCCTATTTGTAAAATAAGGATTTTACCTACATTGGAGGGTTATTGTGAGGATCAAATGTGTTTTGTAATCTTTAAAGTTAAATACATACATATATATATATATATATATATATATATATATATATATATACATATATGCTAGATAGTATTCTTTACTGAACAAGGCACTAGTGAAATGTCTTGTCAATGGTCACATAGATAATAAGTGTTGAAGGCAGGATCTGAATTCATCCCTTCCTAATTCCATGTTCAACATTCTATCCATATACTGAACTGCCCCTCACAGGAGGATAATGAGAAAATTAGGAAGGAAACTGGGCACAGAATAGCAGGCTGGTGTAGACATCCTTCTATTTAACAGTTTTGTTGACTTAGTACAGGACACACTATAAGTCAACCACAATTTCTCAATCCCTCCAAAGTCCCCCAAAACTAGAAAGTCATAATCCCTGAATACTGATCTTTACTCTCAGGGAGTGTGTAGAACCAATCTTATTAAATGATCCAAATCACTAATAATTAAGGAAATACAAATTAAAGCCACTTGGAGGTTTCATCTCACACCCATCAAATTGGTGAAATTGACCAGAAAAAGGAAAATGACAAATGCTGGAAAGGCTGGGGGAAAATAGGCACCTTTAGTGCATTGTTGATGGAGCTGTGGATTAGTCCAATCTTTCAGAAAATCAGTTTGTAACTGTGGCCCCAAAGCCACCAGACTGTGCATTCCTTTCAACACAATGCTACTGCTATTAGTCAAGAGTGCATTAAATGAGAACATGGAAAACCATGTGCAAACCACAAAATATTGTATAAATTATACACATTATTATACCACAAAGAGATCAAAGAGTAAGAGGTCCTCTGTGCATGAAACCATTTATA
Organism: Bettongia penicillata ogilbyi; assembly: GCA_023548195.1. Lineage (NCBI taxonomy): Eukaryota > Metazoa > Chordata > Mammalia > Diprotodontia > Potoroidae > Bettongia > Bettongia penicillata. The sequence continues at coordinate 19,502,270 of JAJHZJ010000292.1, forward strand.
GTGTCTCCTTTAGTGCTGGCACAGAACTGTAAATTAAGGAGGTACCTACTACTGGAGAAAAGCTGAACAAATCATGGCATATGAATGTATTGATGACTGCAAAAAATGATGAAAGGGACAGTTTCAGAGACACCTAGGAAGACTTGCATGAACTGATCCAGAAAGAAAAGAGCAGAATCAGAACAGTTTATACAATAACAACAATATGGCAAAAATAACTTTGAAAGACCCAAGAACTCTCATCAATCCACTCATCGGGCATCATTGCAGAGGACTGATGATGAAGCACACTGCCCTACTCTTGACAAAGTGATAGACCCAAGGTATAGAATGAGACATCGGTTGTTTTGGACATAACCAATCCAGGATTTTTTTTTGCCTGACTGTGCTTATTTGTGACAAGGACATTGTGACTTTACTTTTAATTTTTTCCAGTGGTGGGGAGAGGGAAGAGGGAAATAGACTTCTGTTAATTGAAAACCTTTTATTTTTTAAAAAAAAAAAAGATAAATTTTAGTGCTAAACTATACATGAAGTGAGAAAACCTGGATTCAAATCTTACCTCTTATACTTACTAGCAGCACAATCCTGGGGATGTTACTTAATGCCTATGGCTCTCAGTTTCTGCATTTCTAAAATGGGTTGGGGGTGGTAAGAAATCCTTGCCCACCTATCTTATAAGATTGTTACGAGGAAAGTGTTTTGTCAGCTACAAAGCTGAATTATTCTGTTCTGTTCTCCATCTCTTTCCCTGCTCATGATTTTGGGTCTTAGGTTAAAAAAGCAAGCTGATACAATAATAATGATCGCTGGTAAGATGTTAGATGATTTGGTTGTTACCCCCTTCCATGACCTTTCTAAAGGGTCCTTTAAAAGACCAAAAGATCAAAAGAGTGAATTTCTAATAGGGGAATTTCAGACACTATGATGTGGGGTAGCATCAGACATATACATGGGCAGGGAAGCCTTCCCTATGTCCCTCAAATTACACAAGTTGATGGCTCTTTGCAGAGGCTAAGAGGAAGGCTGGCTTTGGTTTTTTGTCTATCTTTAGCATTACAGTGTATGCATCCTGGTGTTCCACACACATAATAATGATAATAGGTCTCATTTCTAAAAGACTTTAAGGGTTACATATTACTTCCCTATATCCTGTGAATTAGCTAGTATATTATCACATCCAACCAATCAATAAACATTTATTAAGTACCTACTATATACCAGTCACTGTTCTAAATGCCAGGGATACAAAAAGAGGCAAAATCAGTCCCTGTGCTCAAGGAGTTTACAATCAAATGAGGAAGAGAATAGGCCGAGAAATACATATAAAACAAGATTGACAGAAAGATGTAGATATATGTATACACACATACATATACAACTCATACAATGAATAAGAAATAAATTTTCAATTCAATTCAATAATTCAATTTAATAAATTTAATTCAATTTAATAAACATTTATGTGCCAAGAAAACCCCAAATAGGGTCACAACTGAAAAAAAATAACGGAATGTGGCAAACATTGTGCTAAGTGCTAGATAACACATATTAGACAAAGAAAGAAGCTTACAATCTAATAGTGGGGACAATTTGCAAAGAAATATATACAAAGCAAGTTGCAGAGAGAATAAGTAGGAAATAATTAAGAGACAAAAGTGTTAGAGGAAAGGGAAGGCTTCCTGTAGAAGGTGGATTTTTCGTTGGCATTTAAAGGAATCCAGGAAGACGAGGAGGGAGAGGATTCCGGGCATGGGGTACAGTCTGGTACAGATTGCCTGGAGCTAAGGCATGGAGGCAGGAGACCAGTGTGTCACTAAAGAGTATGCATCAGGGAGTAAGGTGTAAGGAAACTGAAAAGGTAGGAGGGGACTAGGTTTTGAAGGACTTTGAATTCAAAGGAGAGCATTTTGTATTTGTTCCTGGAGGCAATGGGAAACTATGGGCATTTATTGAGTTGGGGAGGGGGATGAGTTGATTGGACCTGCATTTTAGGAATATCACTTTAGTGGCTGAATGAAGGATGGATCGGAGTGGGAAGAGACCTGAGACAGGTAGCCCCTCCCCCCAACAGGAAATCGCAATAATCAAGATATGAAGTAATGAAGGCCTGCATCAAGAGCGTGACAATGTTAGAGGAGAGAAAGGAATACTCAGGAGCTACTGCAAAGGTGAAATCAACAGGCCTTGGCAATAGATTGGATGGGGCAAGGAAGAGAGATAGCGAGGAATCCAGAATGACTCCTAGGTTGTGATCCTGAGAGACTGGGAGGATGCTGTTGCCCTCTAGCATAACAGGGAAGGGGGAGGGGTGGAGAGGAAGGAAGTTTACACAGAAAGAGTTCTGCTTTGGACATGCTGAGTTTAACATGTCTATTGGACATCCAGTTCAAGATGTCTGAAAGTTGGAGATGTGAGATTGGAGGGCAGCAAAGAGATTGGGCAAAAAAGAGGTAGATTTGAGAATCATCAATATGGCGATAGTAATTAAATCCATGGGAGCTGATGATTTCACCAAGCAAAGCAGCATAAAAGGAAAAGAGAAGAAAATCCCTGACAGAACCCTGAGGGACACCTTGATCTTAAGGAGGATCCATCGAAGGAAATAAAGATGGAATGATCAGATAAGTAGGATGAGAACCAGGAGAGAGTAGTGTCCTGAAAACCTAGAGAAAAGAGAGTATCAAGGAGGAGAGAGTAATCAACAGTGTCAAAGACTGACCAGGGATTGAGGAGAATGAGGACTGAGGAAAGGCCATTGGATTTGGCAACTAAGAGATCATTAGTAACTTTGAAGAGCAGTTTTGGTGGAATGTTAAGGTCAGAAGCCAGATTGTAAAGAGTTAAGTAGAGAATGAGAAGACAGAAAGAGGAGACACCTATTGTAGCGGGCCTTTTCAAGGAGTTTAGCCACAAAGTGCAGAAGAGAAATAGCATGATAGCGTAGATAAAAGGAACAAGTGAGGGTTTTTCCACAGTTGAGGAGACATAAGCAATAGGAACTGAGCCAGTAGACAGGGAGAGATGGAAACTGATGGGCAGGTAAATCATGGCTGTAAAATACCCATTTTTACAGATGAAGAAACTGAGGGGAAGTTGCCCCAGAACACCAAATATTCAGGCACCTCAGAGCTCCATTTTGCATTACATTTTACAGATAAATTATTCTCCATCGGAAGGTCCTTGGTTATTCTGTTGCCCAGGAGCCATCATCCTGGGGCATCTTCTTCCTCTCTGTTGTTTTACTTGGTGATCTCATTAGCTCCAATGGATTCAGTTGTCATGTCTATGCTGATATTTGTCACAGCTATTTATCCAACTCATCACCTCTCTGCTCACCTCCAGTCTCACATCTCCAACTGCCTACTGGACATCTCAAACTGAATGTCCTTTAGATATTTCAAACTCTACAGAACAAAAACTGAACTCATATCTTCCCTCATCTCAACCCTTTTCCTCTTTCTAACCTCCCCTTTACTGTTGAGTATATCACTATCCTCCTAGTCATCTGGGCTCAAAGCTTAGGTATCACACCCATTATCCAATCTGTTGCCAGCTCTCTTGCATCTGTCCCCTTCTCTCCCCTGACATTGCCACCACCCTGGGACTGATGCTCATCACCATATTCTTAGACTACAGCAAGGGCCTGCTGGTGGGTCTGCTTGCCAAAGAGTATCTCCCCACTCCATTATGTTCTCTAGACAGCTGCCAGAGAGCTCTTTCTAAAGCATATATCTGGCCATGTGACCCCCACACCCCCAATCCAATTAAAAAACTCCAGTGGATTTCTATCTCTTTCAGGATCAAATATAAAAATCTTCTTGTGCTGAAAATCTTTCATAACCTATCCCTGTCCTTTCCGGTCTTCCTCCTCCTTATTTCCCTCCATCTCTTCCTGTGACTGGATGACACTGACTTCTTTTTGCTGTTCTTTGAACAAGAAATTATGTCTCCTCACTCTGGGCACTGTCACCAGCTGTCCCCCATGCCTAGAACATTCTCACCCTCATCCCCTCCTCCTGGCTTCCTTCAAGTCCCAGGTAAAATCCTATCTTCTAGAGAAAGCCTTTCCCAATCCCCCTTAATGACAGTTAAAGCTTTCCCTCTGAGATTATCTCTAATTTATGCTGTATGAATTTTGTTTTACAGTTATTTGCATGTTTTCTCCTTCATTACAGTGTAAACTGCTTGAGAGGACTGTCTTTCGCTCTTCTTCATATCTCCAGTGATCGGCCCAGTGCCTGGCACATAGTAGCAATCAATTTTATTGCCTGGTAGGCTATCAGGTAAAGGGACTGGTCTAGGAGGCAGAAGACCTGCTTTTAATTCCTGGATCTACCACCTCCTAGTATCTTCAGTCATAAAATACGGATGATGAAACCTGTCCTGACAACCTCACAGAGTTATTATGAGAATCCAATAATGGATACAAAGCATTTTGTACATTTAAAGTGCTACAGAAGTATCAGCTGACATTTTTATTATCATAGGGTCATAGATTTAGAGCAGGAAGGAACATTAGAGCCTTAGGGAGTCCAACTCCCTCATTTTAAAGATGAGGAAAACAGGCCCAGATAGGTTAAATGAATTGCTTTCTTACAGAGGTAATAAGTCAGTGTTGGAATTTGAATCCAGGGCTTTGGGCTCCAAATCTAACATGCTTTCCTTCGGAAAGTATTTATCTATGTTGCTTGACAATGCATGGAGTTTCCAGGATAGCTAAATGAATCTTTCACTCAGAAGAGAAGTAATGTCCTCTAGAAATGTTTTAGGCCAAGATTACACTTGGGAGGAATTCATATCAGTTTCTCAAAACTACGACTATCACTTTATCATGGCTAATTGCTTCTTACAGATTCTAAACTCTTTGAAGGAAGGTTTTGTTTTGTAAGCTCAGCCCCTAGCACTGTGGCATGTACTAAAGGCTTGTGGCACTAAGTTGAACTAAATTGAATTAGCCATTACCTAGACCAGGGCTTCTTAAACTGTAGGTTATGACCCCAGTAAGAAGTACTGAAGGGGTCAAAAATGGAAAAAGTATAAGCAGCCCTGGTGTAGACTACTGAAATAGCCTCATCATACATCTCTCTCTATCTCTCTGTCTCACTCTGGGTCTGTCTCTCTGTCTTCCTCTCTATCTCTGTCTGTCTCTGTGTCTCCGTCTGTCTGTCTGTCTCTGTGTCTCCGTCTGTCTGTCTGTCTCTCTCTCGTAGTTTATCCTTCATAAGACTTCTAGAGTAAATTTTCTTGTACACAGATCAAGTAACATTATTCTTCTGTCCAAAAACCTTCAGTGGCTCCCTACTGCCTGAGTGAAGCTCATACGTTGGTATTCACGGCTGTCTACGAACGGATACCATCCTACCTTTTTAGCCTTCTCTTATATAATTTCCTTCCAAGTACTTCACTCCAGCAAAACTAGATTGCCCTGCTCTCCCTCCCTCCATCTCCACATGCCCAGAGCTCTCCTCCCACTGTGTCCTAGCTCCTGCTGTTAGCGTATTCAAATACCCTCCTTACTGGTTTATTTCTACTCATCCTTCAATGTCCAACTCTAATGCCATCTATTCCATAAAACCTTCTCTGGACATCTTTAGTAACAACTTTGCTCCTTTTGCCTCACAAAGCATCGCTCCTCTCTAATGCACATGATGCTATGTATTACCATTGCCAGTGTTTCTGTCTTATCCCCCAGTAGACTAGGAGCTCCATGAAGACAAGGGCTGTGTGATTTCTTACCTAAGGGCTGTGCGATTTCTCACCTGCTCTAGGAACCATAGGTGCTTAATAAGTATTGAATGAAAGAATCAAAGTTCAGATAACATGACCATCAGACGGGTAGGCTTGGTTGGTGAGCTCAAGCTGATCTTGTAGCTGCTCAGGTTTGCCCAAGATGACCACTTGAGCTTCATAAGACTGAGCTACGATTTCATCTTATATTGGTCTTTCTAATACCCTGTGGCTACATATTGTTCACTCCCCTTCTTATTAAACACATCTGTCCTCCTGCTGTTCTTCCTTCAGGAGAATGCAATGAGACAGGGATGAATGCTCTAATAACTAAGGCCTGAGCCAGAGGGCTAAACGTTTGGACTATTCCCTGGGCTACACAAGATGGTTGGATGGGGCAGAGTGGAAAGATTTCATAAGATCTCAGAATCTGAAAGGAACCTCAGAGGTCATCTTGTTCCATCTCTACTTATGTAGGGTCTCTCTACAACATTCCTGGCAAATGCTCATCTGGCTTTTACTGGAATATTTCTAGTGATGGGGACCTCATGAATTCTCCAGGCTGCCCATTCCACTTTGGAATAAGTAACATTAGAAGGGAATTTGTCTTCCACCACAATACCCCTTCTGATTCCACTAGAAAAAAGTTGATCTTTCCTTTCTCTGGAATCCTAGCTCTGTGCCTGAGTACAGAAACGACTTGCTATTCTAGGATCTTCCATCCTTCTGTTTCTAGGTCCAACCTTCCATTCTAGCTCTTTCTATCCACGACTCTTTTCTACAACCTTTCTCCCATTAACTGTATCATGGCACTTAATGCATACTTTGTGTTTCATTTCATATTTAACTTGTATACATTCCAAGCCAGACAGTAAACTCCCTGAAGACAGGTTGTATTCTTCTTTGTGTCTCACACATGGAATTACAGAAGCTCAGTAGAATCCTACTCAGAGTATTGTTGTTGGGTCATATCAATCCTGTCCAACTCCCTGTGATTCGGTTTGGGGTTTTCTTGGCAAAGATACTGAAGTGGTTTGCCATTTCCTTCTCCAGCTCATTTTACAGATGAGGAAACTGAGGCAAGCAGGGTGAAGTGACTTGCCAAGGGTCACACAGTTAGTAAGTGTCCCAGAAGATAGTCCTTTTGACTCCAGGCAAGAGAGCTGGCCTCTAATTTGAATCTGAGTTCAAAGTCTTACTTTGGATACATTCTGGCTTTGTGGTCCTGGATAGATCACTTCACTTCTAAGTGCCCAGTATAGTGCTCTGAGATGCAAAATTGCAAAGTAAATTCCATTATATATTGGTAGAGAGAGTTACTCACTAAGAGTTTCTTTTACCAATGAAATCACAGATTCAGTAAAAGAGGGAAACACACAGTAGAGTGAATGAAAGGCTGACAGATTTGGGAAGACCTAAGATGAAATCCTGCATCTGATACAAACTAGCCATGTGATAATCACTAAACATCTCAGTGTCTCCAAGTGACTCTCCAAGACTACAAGCTGATGGATCAGGTTGCTATCCACATTGGTGGAGGAAGTTTTCATGCTGATGAAATCATCAATCCAGACCCCCCTGCCCCCAGATTCTTCCCCACCTCCCAAAAAGTGTAATTCCCTGAAAGAAAGGGACATCATAGTATAATAGAAAAGGCAATAAATTCGGAATAAAGGAAGCATGTTTAAATTCTTCCACACTACTTAATAACTGTATGAACTTGGCCATGTCATTTAGCTCTTATGGGCCTTTGTTTCTTCATCTGCAAAAATGAGAGAATTTGAATATGTTGATCTCTCAGGCTCCTTCTAGTTCTAAATTCTAAATTATGTGATTTCCTAAAGTACTAGATTTATTCCAAAAGCGTAGCTAAGGTTCCAAGAGGAAATAGCTGAATACTTGGATTCATTTTATGGCCTATTTCTACGTATGTTATCCACACAGATGAAGTAAAATGGTGTAGTAGTTAGGATACTGGATTTTAAGTCACAGCATTCATGGAATCACAGCATCTGAAAGATGGAAGGGACTTCAGCAGCCATTTTATCCAACCCATGTCCACAGAGAATTCCTACCATGACTTATGTGGCATCTGCTTGGAGACCAAGGGGAGCTTGTCACATCTGGAAGCAGCCCATTCTAGGTTAGGATAGCTCTCACTGTTTCCTGACATCAAGTTAGTATCTGCCTCTGTACAACTTAGACCCGTTGTTCCATCTTCTGTCATTTACAGCCACACACAACAGACTTTCAGATACCTGGCCATTGTGATCATGCATCCCCTGAGTCTTCCCTTCTCCAGCATAAACAAGACCGGTTCCTTCTACCAGTCCTTTTCTAGGCCCTTCACTATCCAAGCCTTCCCTCTGCTTTCCCTCCAGCTCTTCCTCTACTTTAACTATGGTACCCAGAACTAAACACAAGATCTTATGAGGGCAAGATATGATGGGACTCTCCCCTCCATATTCCTAGAAGTCACCTCCCTGATTGTATTAGCATCTTTGGCTACTATATCACACTGTTCACTCATGTTGAGGTTGTAGTCCAGTAAAACCCCAAGATCTTTTTCAGGTATCTTAGTTTCCCTGTTTTCCTTCAAGACTCAGCTCAAATCTCACCCACTCCAAGAGGCCTTTGGTTATCCCCAGGTACCCTTCCCATCTTACAATGGCTTCAGTCTGCTCTGCAGTAGAGCTTTGAAGCGGATAGAGGACTGAGTCTGGAGTCAGAAAGACGAATTCAAATCCAACTTCAAACATTTACTAACTAGTGTGACCCCATGCAAGTCACTTAAAAAAAAGTGTGCCTGCCTCAGTTTCTCCATCTGTAAAATGGGTATAATAGTAACACCTACCTTCCCAGAGTTGTGAATATAAGGTGAGATGCTTATAAAGCCTTTCTAAAATCTTGCAGTACTACATAAACGCTAGCTATCGTTGTTATTGTCTATCTTCCTGGTTGTTTTAAGTGTTCTCTCCCCTATTAGAATACAAACTCCTTAAGGGGAAGAATGATCTTTGGTGGGGAGAGGGGGGTGACATTCTTTGTATCCCCAGCATCTAGTCAGCTTGCCATTGTTGACTTGCTAATGATCCCTCTGCCATTTCATTCTTGTGAAGTTGATTTTTTGTACCCAAACATAAGGACCTAGGTCCTAATCCTAGCTCTACTATTTACTATCTGTTGGCCCTTGGAGAAGTGATTCAACCTTGTCATCTTCAGTATGCCCATCTGTAAAATGACTATACAGAGCTCAAAGGGACCTTGGAGGACATCTGGTCCAATCTCTCATTCTACATATGAGGAAACTGAGACCTAGGGAAGTGGTGACCAAAGTCATCTCTCTCTCAGGTCCCTTCAAACTCTAGACTTATGATCCTGTAAGCATGTTGGAGGGAGATGTCGTGGGGTAACAGAAAGAACAGCAGGAGACCTGAGTAGTCTGGTTGACTCCTGAGGCCCATCCTCATTCTAAGATTCTAGTCCCAGCATAGCCACGGCCTCGTCATGTGGCCTTCATCAAAACACACTCCCTCTTTCAACCTCAGTTTCTTTCATCTCTAAAGTGAGAAGCCTGGTCTAGATGATCTCAAAGGTACCTTCTAGTTCTGATATTCTGTGAACCTGTAAATTCATGAATAAAATTACCATGACTTGACTCCCAGGTGCTATTTCTCCGGATGTTTCTGCAGGCTGTCTCCATAATCAATACACATCATCATGGCTGAAGCTCTCTTATGCAGGAACCCATATTGATCTCTGAGGCAGTGCATGTGAATGGCCCGGCTTCTCCCTGCTCATTTTGCCAGGCTTGGCCTGGCTTTGGGCTCCTCGACTGAGCCCTTATACCAAGGAACAAAAGGTACTAACTTAAAGGTTTTGTAGTGGGTTTTTTTGTGTGTGTGTGTGTGTTGGGGGATGGATAGTGAGAAGTCAAATCCTCCATCAGTGGACAAAGAGCAGCTCATATTAATCCTAATTGGAGTTATGATTCCAGGGCTCAGGCCCATCAGTTGGAGGAGAAATCAATAACTATTGACTTCAGGACTTGTGTGCTATATCTCCTTGAGTAGGTCTTGTACTCGGTTGTCTTTTAGATCTCTTTATACATTATTCTCCATTGCTCAGACAATCATTTCCTAATAATCCAATCAAGACCACAGGAACTGTGAAAGAGACCACAGTTGGTATTTTTGTCTGTTATCAGAACAGGCCTGGGCAGGACCTACTTTATATGATGCAGTATTCCTTTCTCTCCTAGCGATCTGGAATCCAAGAAGCAGCCACAGCTTGTGGGACTAAGCAAGGCTCTTCCAGCTTATTAAACCAGCTATCACTTATTTCCACATGAGATCAACTATGATAATGGGGCTGGTGATTAAGATTCTTTTCAATCTGGGTGAAAAACAGCCTGGTACAGTAGAAAAAAGAGTAGAATTAGAGTCAGGAGTCCTGGGGTTGAATCTTGACTCTGCCACTTATCTGTCTGAACTTTACTAAGACTCAGTTTCCTTAGCTATAATATGAAAATAAGAATCTCTGTACTCATGATCTTACCAGGCTGTTGAGAGCTGGTGTAGTAAGAGTACTGAATTTGGCAGCAAAGGACCTGGATTCATTTTTCTCCTCTGAAGCTTACTACCTATGTAGCTACCTGTGTGACCTTGGGCAAGTCAGCTAACCTCTCTGGGCATCAGTGTCCTCATCTGTTAAATGAGTAGGCTGGACTGTACCACCTCTGAGATTCTTTCCAGCTTTTACTCTACAACCCTGTGACTTGAATTTGAATTCTAGCTCTGACAATCATGTGTGATCACGGGCAAGTCAATCAGTGGATCAATAAACATTTATTAAGTGATACTATGTTCTAGTTGAGTCACTGTGCTAAGCACTAGATATACAAAAAGAGGCAAAAGATAGTCCCTTCCCTCAAGGAGCTCAATATCTAATGAAAGAGACAACCTGAAAACAACTATATACAAGACAGACAATATACAAGATAAATAGGAAATAAGTAACAGAGGGAGGGTACTAGAATTAAGCTGGGGCTCAGGGAAGCCTTCATATAAAAAAAAAGGATTTTAGCTGAGATTTAAAGGAGGCCAAGGAAGTCAGTAAGGCTGAGTTGAGGAGGGAGAGCATTCCAGGCATGGGGGATAGTCAGAAAATTCCTGAAGCCAAAAGATGAAGTATCTTGTGTGGGGGAACAGTCAAGAGGCCAATGCAACTGGATTGAAACTGAGCCTTGGGGAGGAAGGTACAAGAAGACTGGAAAGGTAGGAGAGGATTTTGTATTTGATCCAGCAGGTGATAGGGAGGCACTGGAGGGGGATGCCAGAAAAGACTTCCAGGAGGCTGACCCACCAGCAGGCTCTTGCAATAGTGCAGGCATGAGGTAAGAGGGCCTAGACTAGAGCATCAGAGGAGAGAAGGGGGCACTGAGATGCTGCCAAGGTGACATCAACAGGCCTTGGCAACAGATTGAATAAAGGGGTAAAAATATGGTTAGGAGTTGAGAAAAATAGCTGGATTGTGATCTGAGGGACTAGGAGAATGGTATTCCTCTCTACAGTAATAAGGAAGGTAAGTAATAACTAAATAGTAATTGGTTCTCTTTTACTCAGGAACCCTGAGGGTCTTTCTCTCCCTGATTATTTTTTTTTATTAAAGGGGCCATCCCCTGAGTAATTACTTAAAGAAGCGTATTCATTGAATGGGTATATCTCACTCAAAGTGAGAATGTGGTAAGACCTTAGCCTGAAAGGGCCAGGGTCCCACATTGCATCCTGGGCCATCTCCAGTCATCCTGATGAATATCAGGCCACTGGACCCAGATGGTTCAGGAGGAGAAGTGAGGTTGGTGACCTTGTACAGCCCTGCCTCACTCAAATCAAAATGAACTGCATCTTGATGTCATGGTCCTCTTTGACAACAAAGGACAAACACAATAGGGAAGGTAGGTACCCTCCCTCTGTTACTTATTTCCTGTTTATCTTGTATATTGTCTGTCTTGTATATAGTTGTTTTCATGTTGTCTCCTTCATTAGATAGTGAGCTCCTTGAGGGAAGGGACTATCTTTTGCCTCTTTTTGTATACCCAGTGCTTAGCACAGTGACTCAACAAAGTGACAACAAAGGACAAACACAATAGGGAAGGTAGGAGAAGGCTCATCTTTCTGAGTTCAAATCCGGACTCAGATCCTTACTAGCCGTGTAACACTGGGCAAAGTCACTTAGCTCTGCCTCAGTTTCCTCATCTGTAAAATGAGCTGGAGAAGGAAATGACAAATTACTCTAGTATCTGTCAAGAAAATTCCAAATGGGGTCATGAAGTATCAGACAGCATTGAAACAACTGGAAAAAAAGACAGCTTAAGCTGTCTAATGGATATTCCATTTGAGAAATCTGAAAGGTAATTGGAGATACAAGGTTGAAGGTCATTTACTCTTTTTGGACTTCCATCTTTTTGCCCCCTATAAAATGAAGGGGTTTCCTAGATGACCTCCAAGATCTCTTCCAGGTCTAAATCTTCTCTATCTCCCCTAACTCTGCCATTAACTATGTCCTCATGGTAGTTTATCAATATTTTTTGATTCAACTGGTCTGGATGGAAAGAAAGATTCATTTCTTCCAATTCCAAGAACAGGTCATGTCATGAAGTCAGGTCAAGCTTTAAAGCTAAGATTCATTTCACTGGTGTGTTTATTTTCTGGGGCTCTTTAAAGAATTTGCTGAGTGTCCCTATTTCAACCAGCAGTCCCAGACCCCATATCCATGCTGTTCATAGCTGAAAACTGGGCCATTTCTGTGACTCAGCACTATGGAACTCATCAATTTCAAGTTTAAAATTAACTGCAGAATGCAAAACAGACAATTCGGTTGAGGGGAGGCGGTGTGGAGAGAAGGTAAGCAGTAAGCACATTCTGCAACATAAAAGGCATGTTAAAATGTAAACCATTCGGGAGATTGGAAACTGTCTAGAGAAAAAGCAATCAGTTAAGTTTGTTTGTTTTTTATTTTTAATTCAATGCAGTTTGAAACTCTTTAGGAATTTTTTTTTTTAATCAAAGGATATATTCTCCCACATGTTATTTTGGATATCTTTCTGATAGCAATTGGCATGCTTCATCTTAGTATTTCAGCAGCACCGAAAGCCATAACACTCAAATTACAGTTTCTAAAAAATACAAACAATTCTATGAACATGCTCACATTAATATATTCATCTATGAAACAATCCTCTATCTTGTCTCAGATATTCAGGGTAAAAATATTATATTATATATGTATTTACTTTTCCAACAAAGGATGGAGAGATGAGGTGGGAGTTGAAGTTCTGGGCTAAGCACAGCGCCTAGCACATAGTAGGTATTTAATAAATCCTACTTGATTTGTTGACTTCAAGTGGACCCAAAAGGTACAACAAGTGCTAATGGTTAGTACAGCTAGGTGCAAGGAGGCAGAATTAAGGTCAGCGATAACTATGCAGACTTAATGCAATAATGGAATAGGCTACTTCAGGAGATAATGAGTTCTAGCCGTCACTAGAAGTCTTCAAGTAAAAGATGGATAACTGCTCCCCGCTGATCTGTGCTTCAGGCAGGGGTTGGATAAGAGGACTTTTGAGATTCCTTCCAGCCTCTGAGATTTTAATAGGCTGCTTGTCCATTTGTTAATTATGGGTTTATTCGGATCAGGAGCAAGTCATCTGATGATTTCCCATTGTCCATGGAAAAGAGTCTTCTGATCTCAGTCGACTTCACGATGTGGTAGAAAAAAACCAGTCTAACAAAAGATCATTGTGGTTTCTCCTTTCTTTTGCTGACAGAATCAAACTCTGTTTGACCCTTCTCCTCTTCCACTATCCTACCCCATTTTTGTGAAAGGGCTGAATCAAAAAGTCAGTCCTTGAAGCCAGAGATTCCTTTGGAATCATTATTCACTATCAACCAATAAGAAAATTGCTTAAAAGGACCAGTTTTACATGTAGGTGAAATATGTGGTTGCCAATGGAAAGATTTCCCCACAGATTAAAAACTGACTTTTTGTTCTTTATAGAGCCACAATTAAAGGAGGGCGAAGTAGAGTTTTGCCCCAAGGCGTTGAAATTAGAGAGAGCCGAAAGCACTTGTACTCCAGCAGAAGACATAACAGAGCTTATTCCTAGTTTGCAAAAATTAGTTAAAATAGGAGGCCACCAAATGGTCTACTTCTCTCTGGTGGCCATCCCGCAGATTAGCTCCTCCTCGACTGGACCAGTGCTTCCTTCCCCAAACAGGAGCCTCCCCAGCAGTGGCCTCAAAGGATCACTGAGTCTCTCTCTGCCTACTGATCAGTGTCCTGGCTTAAGTGCACATTTCCTATCACTTGCCCAGGGAATCGTTTATCCTTCTCCAGGAGCAAAAATCAAAGTTACATCTCTGCTTCTTTGTATGAGAAAAATAGCAGCTTAGGAGTCTGTAAGCCTCTCTGGTTTACAAAATGTTTTCCTCACAACTGCCTTGAACAATAGGCAGTGCAAGTATATTATTCCTGTGCCCATCTTACTGAGGAAGAAACTCAAGGAAAGTGATTTGCTCCAAGTCACACAGAAAGGAATTTTAGAGTCAAAATTAAAATGCAATACTTAGAATATGACCTTGCCCATAGGAGACAATTAGGAAATATATATTGAGTTAATGAATCCAGATCATCTATAGCAGTTTTTTGTAAGTTCAATAGTATTTTATTTTTTCCCTACTTACATGTCAAGAAAATTTTTAGCATTCATTTTTACAAGATTTTAAGTTCAAGATTTTTCTCCTTCCTGCTCTCCCCTCTCCTCTTCTGAAAATGGTAATCAGTTTGATTATATATATATATATATATATATATATATATATATAGTTTATACATGTGCTATCATATAAAAATATTTCCATATTAGTCACAGTTGTGAAAGAAGAAACAGAGCAAAAGGAAAAAATTATGAGAAAGAATAAAGTAAATGAAAAAATATATTTCAATCAGCATTCCGAGTCCATCAGTTTCTTTATCTGGATGTGGCTAGCATTTTCCTTCCTGAGTGCTTTGTACTTCTCTTGGATCACTGTGTTGCTGAGAAAAGCTGAGCCATTCATAGTTGATCATCACAAGATGTTGCTGATACTGTGTACAATGTTTTCCTGCTTCTGCTCATTTCACTTTGTACCTGTTTTTACAAGTCTTCCCAGGATTTTCTGAAATCTGCCTATTTATCATCATTGTCAGACACTTGGTGTAAAGTTTTTCTCAGCTTTCTGCTTTCCTTCTAATTTTGGTTGCACTGGTTTTGTTTGTACAAAAGCTTTTTAATTTAATATAATCAAAATGATCAGTTTTATATTTTGTAATGCTCTCCATCTCTTATTTGTTCATGAATTCTTTCCCTCCCCATAGACCAGACAAAAAAAAATCCTCTAATTTTATGTTACATCTTTATGTCTAAATCATTAACCCATTTTTACCTTACCTTGGCATACATGTGAGGTGTTGGTCTATACCTAGTTTGTATCCTATTGTTTTCCATTTTTCTCAGCAGTTTTTGTCAAATAGTGAGTACTGATCCCCAAAGCTGAGATCTTTAGATTTATCAAATATTAAGTTTCTATGACCACTGACTACCATGTCTTGGGTACCTCGTCTATTCCACTGATCCAGCACTCTGTTTCTTAGCCAGTACCAGACAGTTCTGATGATTACTGCTTTATAATATAGTTCGAGATCTGGTATTGCTAGTCTACCTTCCTTTGTATTTTTTTATTAATTAATTCCCTTGATATTCTTGACTTTTTGTTCTTTCAGATGAATTTTGTTATTAGTTTTACTAGCTCTATAAAATATTTTTGGTAGTTTGATAGGTATGGCACTGAATAAGTAAATTAGTTTAGGAAGAATTTATTTTTATTTTATTTTATTAAATTAAAGAATTGATATTTTAAAAATTGTTTAGATCTGACTTTATTTGTGTGAAAAGTGTTTTGTAATTGTGTTCATATAGTTTCTGGGTTTGTCTTGGCATGTAGAGTCCTATGTATTTTATATTATTTACATTTATTTTAAATAGAGTGATCCTTCCCTTATACCATCTATGAATAAGCTCTGGCCATTACTATGACCAATTCTGTACCTTTACAGAACTTTGCCCTGGCCAGATCTGTGACTTCCTGTCTTTATTAACGTATGCTGAAAGTATAATTTCTTCAATGTCACTTCACCTCCACCATACTGAAAACTTCAAAGGAAGAAATAATATTTGCAAAATGCTGACTGAAAAATTCAGGAAGGAGAGAGAAATGTTTATCTTCAAGCTCTTGAGAAAATCTTAAACATACTTTGGTAAGAGGAAAAGAGCTCTGCAAAGTGGCATTGGCCTTTAATTAAGCTATCACACATTTGGTATTGAGCGTCAGAGCCCTTAGACCATAAAACCAAAGGATGTCAAACAGAGTGGCACTTTGAGATGGACCAAGTCAGACCCAGAAGGGAACTTAGAGGCAGAAAGTAGTGTGGGAACTTGAAGGAACCTAAGAATATAAAGCAGAAATCATCACAGCTGGAGAAGGGCTTAAAGAGCATCTGTTTAGATTCCCTCACTTTATAGTAAGAAATTGAGGCCTAGAGTAGGAATCTGATGTGTCTGAGACCATATAGCTGGATGGAGGCAGAGACAGAACTAGAATTGGGGTTTCCTGGCTCCTTGTCCAGGGCTCTGCATAGAAGGATAGGATTGAGAGCTAGAAGAGACTTTTTGAAGCCCTTGTTTTCACAGATGGAGAAATGGAGATGGGTAGAGATCAAGTGACAATACCAGGACACATAAATAATAAGATAGCGAGGCCAGAACTGGACATTAAATCTCCACTAGACCAAGCTGGATGGTTTTCTTGGAGCATTTGGACCCTCCAACGTGTAAACTCCCTTCTTTGTTTTACAGTTCAGAAATAATTTGGATCAGCTCCTAGTGTGCTCTGGTTGAAGGAGGGGTAAAGGGGGAATGTTTTATTAAACCCAACTCAAAATGACGAATGAAAAAGAAAAATTGCAGTAAATCACCTAGTGGTTTCTTTGAAATAACCTCTAAATCAGCAAGAATTTTAAGCACACCAACCATTCTTTATGAGTGAAACTCCACAGGTCACTTCTTCTGGGAATCAGTGGGACTTGGGTAATGAATAGCCAGGGTAACTAGCAAATCCTTTTAAATGAACTGGCATTGTGCTTGGCATTTCTACTCTCAATTTTATAAGTTTGGGACTGATGAAAGAAAAATGAAACATTAGCCTGGAACACAAATTAGAGCTCCCAATAGCATTTCTTTGGGATCATTCAGACACTGTGCAACTTGAAGGAAACCAGATGCTGCCATGAGTCTTTAAGTGCTTAAGAGGCCAGTTTCAAAAAGGAAGGGGAGGGTTGGGGAAGCTCACCTTCCTTTTAGACATGCACATGAAAGCAGTATCTCCAGTAAGATGGTAACCTGAGAACAACTCAAAAGTTCATACTGGAGGATTTCTCCCAGGAAATGTGAAATGTCTGACCTGGGAATTAGGAGATCTGGCATCCAGTTCTGACTCTAATTTTCTACGCTACATTATTCAAGTCACTTCTTTTCTGTGGGCCTCAGTTTCCTCAACTGGAAAATATCATTTTGTTTAATTCAAGCATTTATCAATTGGACAGATATTTATCCTAGTATTTCCAGGAATTATGCTACAATATAAAAAAAACAGAAATGAGGTAGTCCCTGCCTAAAAGGAGATTATATTCTGCTGTCAGTTAGATGACCATTAATCCTTTCAAGCTTTGACACTCCATGATTATTTAAATGTTAAAATCTAAAAGTCTCTAAATTGCTAAAATCTCGGAGTTAGAAGGAATCTCTTTCAATCCCTACCTGAATCTATTTCAGCCTGAATGAATAGCATTCCATGATGAAAGTGTTCAGAGGTATAAATTTTCCCCTTACTACTGCCTTATCTGCATCTCAAAAGTTTTGGCATGTTGTCACTTGTGATTTTCTTTGATAAAATATTCTATTGTTTCTTTGATTTATTCTTTGACCCACTGGTTCTTTAGAATTAATTTTTAATTCTAAATTGCATTTAGAATTTAAATTTTATTTCTAATTAATTTTGATCCTTTCATTGAAAGAACTTAATTGAATATGTTTATTACATTAAGGCCAACATATGATATATTTGATATTTTTGCTTTTATCTATTTGTTTTTGAAGTTTTATGCCCTAGTTCATAGTAAATTTTTCTATGCTACCAGACACAACTAAGAAATGTGTCCAAATGCATGATTTATTCCTTTCTGTCCCCATTCAGTAGTCATCAGAAGTCCATCATATCTTACTTTTCTAAAATTCTATTCAGATCCTTAACTTTTTTTTCTTGTTTATCTTTTTGTTAAATTTGTTTAGGTCTGAAAGATGTATTTTGAGATCCTTCAAAATAACAGTTTTACTATTTCTCCATGAAATTTGACTTATTTTTCCTTTAAGAATTTAGATGCTATTCTATTCAGTGAATATATTTTAAGTATTATATTGACTCATTATCTATGGTGCCCTTGAGCATAATGTAGTTTCCCTGTTTAGCTTTTAGTCATCTCTTTTTTTACTCTCACTTTTCCTAGGATCATG
Organism: Bettongia penicillata ogilbyi; assembly: GCA_023548195.1. Lineage (NCBI taxonomy): Eukaryota > Metazoa > Chordata > Mammalia > Diprotodontia > Potoroidae > Bettongia > Bettongia penicillata. The sequence continues at coordinate 19,520,667 of JAJHZJ010000292.1, forward strand.
ATTGTTACCTGCTTTTTGAAGTTCACTTAAAAATAAATTGGTGTTGTTCCAGCACCTTATTTTAACTCTATGTGGAGCACTCTAAGTGGGAGTTTTTTTGTTAGTAGCATATAATAATAATGATAGCTGGCATATACTTTGAGGTTTGCAAATCACTTTAAAATATTATCTCATATTACCTTCACATTAATCCAAGGAGGTAGTTGCTAATATTATCTCTATTTCACAGATGAAGAAACTGAAGCAAACAAAGATTAAGTGACTGACCAGTCTTATAACTAGTAAGAATTCAAGACTGGATTTGAACTCAGGTCTTCCTGACAACAGGTTCAGCACTCTGCCCACTGTACCACATTTTTTTTAATGTTTTCTAATCTATTCTGCTATGCTGATCCATTTTATAAGTGAATTAATCTCACTCATCTCTCCATCATATCCTCCTGTATTTTTTCCTCTCTTTTACTCCCACACCTCTTTACCAAAAAAAATGGTAAAAGAAGAGTACACCTAACACTAGTGATCTACAATTGAAGCAATCCATTTCTACTCTCTTGTCCCTCTTTCATTCCCCTTGGTGCACCCAGTTTATAAATTTTTATTTTTTCTTCCTTTCTTTTAGTCACCCTTTCATGCTTCATCCTTTGACTTTGTAGTTTGTTTTGTTTTATGACTAATCCCTTACCAATCCTACCCTCCCTCTCAAAACTTCTTCTTTTCTCTCTCTATCCCAACCTGCTTCCCAGTTAAATTTAATATATTTCTACACCAAACTGTGTGTGTCCAATCCCCTTTTGTCCAGTTCAGATAAGAGTAATATTTATGCAATGCCCAATCTTCTCCTCTCTTCTCCCACGTTTATATACGAAACCTTAGCCTCAAAGCTCTTTTGCACCAGACTCTCATCTTGGGTGGAAATTGATTTCTCAAAGCTTTGTAACGTCATGAGAGGCAGAGTTGGGAGCTTAGGAGAAGAAAGAAGCTGGGGCTCTAGTTTCTGGTTCAAGAGAGAAGACACAGAGTTATGTAGACTCTCTTCAGGTCCTTGAAAGGAGAGAAAGACTCTGTGAACAAGTTTATTTTTTGAGGAGGCCCCACCTTGATCATGTCTCTTTCTATTTAAAGCTTTACTACACTAGAGACTTGAGGGAATTTCCTTTTAGGTGAAATATAGGACTCTCACTCTCTGTGTCTCTCTGTGTCTCTGTCTCTCTCTCTCTCTCTGTCAGCATTTCTTCATATGACCAAAGCTAGCTTTAATTTCTTCATCAGAAAACTGCCTGTTCATGTCCTTTGACCATTTATCAATTGAAGAATGATTTATATTCTTACAGATTTAACTCATTCCTCTATATATTTTAGAAATGTGTCTCTCTCTTGAAGACATTAGAGCCTTTGTTTCTTGTCCCTTTATCAGAATCTCTTAATGGAATATAAGCACTTAGTCATTGTAAAACTCAGCCAAAATATACCCTATTGCCTGTGTTTTAATGACCTGCCAAGCTAATAATAGTTGTTATGGGTTTTCTTTTACATTTATTAATACAGTAAAATTTTATTGAAAAACATAAAGACCATTCTTAGCTCACTGGCCATACAAAATAAGGCAACAGGCTAGATTTAGCTTCTGGGTCAAACCCCTGGTACAGCTTCCTCCAAATGTTCAGATGCATTTACCTGTCTAGTTTGCTCTTGACTCCTGTACTTGCATTTCAAAGCTCCTACTTAGCTCTGGTCTTTTCATCAGAAATACTTGAAAGTTCTGTATTCTGTAAAAGATACATTTTCTCCTGGTAGGATTATATTTAGTTTTGCAGAATAAGTTATTCTTGTTGGTAAGCTTTTATCTTTTCTCTTTTGGAATATTATATTATAAGATCTCTGTGTCTTTAAGATGCTAGCTTCCAAGTTTTATATGATCTTGACTATGGATTCTTGATATTTGAATTCTCTCTGGCTATTTGCCATATTTCTTCTTTGGCCTCGAAACTCTGGATTTTTGTTAAGACATTCCTAGGAGTTTTCATCTTGGGACTTCTTTTAGAAGGTAATCAGTGATTTCTTTCCATTTTTACTTTGCCCTCTAGTTCTCATAATTCTGGGTAATTTTTTTTTTACTTTTTATTAAAATAGAGCAACCAAGCTTTGGGGGAGAAAGTGAGGTTGTGACTTCCAGGTAGTTTAAATAGTTGTTATGGTTTCTCTCCTTGACCTATTTTCCAGATCAGTTATTTTTTGTAGTGTATACAATTGATTCTCACCATTTGCAGTAGTTATGTTCTCTAAAGTTGCCATGAACACTGAATTAGCCAATAATGAACCACTGCTCCTAGGGGAAATATAGGGTTAGGTTTTTGCTCATCTCTAGTAACAATATTTACTTGAAGCACTTTCTGGAATGGTAGTACAGATTCACTAATTTCCTCCTCCTTTTTTTGGATGTATCATTAACATTGAATTCATGGCTAACTGCATTTTAACTCGTGTCTGAATGAAGCTTATCTCACACATTTATTTTCTCTATAAGGCACATCACAGCCTTCTTGCCTTACAAACAGTAGACAGCACTTCACTACTATACTTAGGAGCCATTTTAAACAGTGAAATCACCAACAAAAAGCACACAAATATGGGAAAATGAGGCACTAAACAGACTGCAAAAAGAGCACTTGTTTATAATATGAGAGAAACAAGAAAGCAGAGAGTCACCTTGTTCTACTTCAGCTGAGAATATATACATTGGATAACTCAGATTTTTGCTGCTTTGTGCATTTCTATGAATGACCATGAATGCATCATATTGGTTTTGGAGTTACAAATAAATTTTAGCAAGTAGGTGAATTGGCAGATAGAGAATCTGTGAATAATGACATCTATTACACATTACATATTCTTCAGGTTTTTCAATCTTTTGATTTTTAAAAAACATTTTTTGTTGGTGCATGGTGTCATTCCTTTTTGTTTGGCCCCTTTTAATTTTCAGAAAGTATAATTCTTAGATAAGGTTTGTCACTTTTTGTTTTAAAAGCTATTAATTCTCTTTTTCCCTCTTTCTTCCCTATCCCTCAATTTATTCAACATTACATTTTTTATCATTTGCTTCATTTTTTTCAGCTAGTCTTATAAAGATGTTGTCCTTGAGATAATGTAATTCTTTTCTCTGAAGCTCTGCTCAAACTTGTTATGGTATTACTCTCTCCTTCTGGATCTGCTTTTGGGGGCTTCTTTCAGTCTGTAGTATTTTTTTTTCATTGTATTTGGCATTTTCTTATATTTTCACCAATTTCTAGCCTCAGTTTCTAAATTGAGGCTTTATGTTTGGGTCATACTCCATACCTTGCAATACTCTTAGATGGTAGGGTAGGCCCTACTTGGACTTCTTAGAGGCAGTGGCTAAGACAAGGCCCCATCTTTTATAGGAATTCCTAAATTTTGTCTCAGTTTCTTGATTCTGGATCTAAATTCTGGATTAAGCTCTTTCTCTATCTTCTTTTCCTTGCGTAGTTCTAAAGCAGAGTTGTCTCAGTTCCTTGGCAGTACCTGTGATAGGCCCCGACCAAGTGTTGTCCAATGTACTGGTTCAAGCCTCCTGAAAAACTCCGGGTGCTTGGTTTTCCAGGATTCTAGCCCTTTCTCTTACTATGCCTCTCACTGTGCCACAGGTTGCCTGGACACTGGGCTGATGCTGTCTACTTCTATGGCTCAGGCCAGTGCTACCTAGGAGATTCATTGTCTGAGTGCTGGTCTGGCCCTATCTCAGCCATGTCTAATGCTATGGCTCAGTGAGGCTGCATGGGCCGCATAATCAATCAACCAACCAGCAAGAATTTATTAAATATCCACTATATGGCAGAGACTGTACTAAACAATGGGAGTACAATTGCAATGAAGGAAAAAATTTGTAGCTACAAGGAGTGCACATTCTAAAAGGTGAACTGACACACACATTGTGGGTATGTACATATACATACACATATAAAATATATAACACATAAATATAAAAGGAATAAGAACAAAGTTAAATTCCAGGCAGACAGGAGATAAGGGGATCAGGAAAGACTTAATGTAGACAATGGTGCTTGAGCTTCCTCTTGAAGGAAGAGGATTTTATAATATTGAGGTGAGGAGGAATCATATTCTAGGCATAAAGACAATTTATGTTTTAAGAGTTACAAATATTGTCTTTCCATGTAGGAATGTAAACAGTTCATCTTTGGTAAGTCCCTTATGACTTCTCTGCTGTTTACTTTTTCATGCTTCTTCTCATTCTTGTGTTTGAAAGTCAAATTTTCTTTTCAGCTCTGGTCTTTTCATCAAGAATGCTTGAAAGTTCTCTGTTTCATTGAAAGACCATATTTTTCCCTGAAGTATTATACTCAGTTTTGCTGGGTAGGTGATTCTTGGTTTGAGTCCTAGTTCCTTTGACTTCTGGAATATCCTATTCCACGCCCTTCGATCCCTTAATGTAGAAGCTGCTAGATCTTGTGTTATCCTGATTGTATTTCCACAATACTGGAATTGTTTCTTTCTAGCTGCTTGCAATATTTTCTCCTTGACCTGGGAACTCTGGAATTTGGCCACAATGTTCCTAGGAGTTTCTCTTTTTGGATCTCTTTCAGGCGGTGATCGATGGATTCCTTTAATACTTATTTTGCTCTCTGGTTCTAGAATATCAGGGCAGTTTTCCTTGATAATTTCATGAAAGATGATGTCTAGGCTCTTTTTTTGATCATGGCTTTCAGGTAGTCCTATAATTTTTAAATTGTCTCTCCTGGATCTATTTTCCAGGTCAGTTCTTTTTCCCATGAGATATTTCACATTCTCTTCCATTTTTTCATTCTTTTGGTTTTGTTTTATGATTTCTTGGTTTCTCAGAAAGTCATTAGCCTCCATCTGTTCCATTCTAATTTTGAGAAAACTATTTTCTTCAGTGAGCTTTTGAACCTCTTTTTCCATTTGGCTAATTCTGCTTTTGAAAGCATTCTTCTCCTCATTGTCTTTTTGAACCTCTTTTGCCAATTGAGTTAGCCTATTTTTCAAGGTGTTATTTTCTTCAGCATTTTTTTGGGTCTCCTTTAGCAAAGTATTGACCCGTTTTTCATGCTTTTCTTGCATCTCTCTCATTTCTCTTCCCAGTTTTTCCTCCACCTGTCTAACTTGATTTTCAAAATCCTTTTTGAGCTCTTCCATGGCCTGAGCCCACCGGACATCCACCTGGGAAGTCTGGGATAGAGAGGCCCTGACCTCCACGTCTTTCCCTGATGGCAAGCATTGTACTTCCTCATCAGAAATGAAAGGAGGAAGTAACATCTCTTCCCCAAGAAAGTAGCTTTCTGTGGTCTTATTTTTCTTCCCTTTTCTGGGCATTTTCCCAGCCAGTTACTTGACTTCTGAGATTCCTCTCCACCCCCTCCTAGATCTGCCCAGCTGGTGCTTGAGGTCTGAGATTCAAATGCTGCTTCCCAGCCTCAGGGCTTTCAGCAGCAGGCGCGGCTGCTATTCAATGTGAGCTTAAGTTCTGGTGCTCAGGTGGGGGCAGGGCTGCCTCCCAGGCTCTGTTCCCTCAGGGGCTTTATGGGGAGACCTTCAGTAATGGCCCTGAGCTCCTGCCTGCTTGGGGAGTCCCGGGCCGCCACTGCCTCTGCTGCTGGCTCCCGAGGGGGCCTGAGTCATGGAGGCACCCCACTCCCCTCTTGGCCAGCCCAAAAGTCTCTCTCACTGACCTGTATCGCCTGTGGGTGGAGGGACCTTCGTGGCTGCGGGAGATTCCATCCCTGAAGCCTGCTCAGATCTGCTCCTCTGGGGCCACCCAGCCAGGGCAGCTCAGGAGTGGGCTCTGCTGTTCGGTGCGCGATGGACCTTTGGGGTTGGTTTTTCAGGGCTCTCTGGAATGGAAATCTCCTCCTCTGCATTGGTGCGCAGCTTGCACTCATCCAGAATTTGTGGGGAGTTCTTTTTACAGGAAATTTATGGGCTGTGGATTCGGAGCTAGCATACATGAGTCTTTCTACTCCGCCATCTTGGCTCCTCCATAAAGACAATTTATGTAAAGCCACAGAGAGGGGAAATGAAGTTTGTGTGGGAGGATAGGAGAGAATAACAATCATCCTGGCTCAAAGAGCACAGGAGAGGAGTAGTGTGTCCAATGAGGCTGAAGTACAGGCCAAGGTGGTGAAGAACTTTAAAAGTGAAGTAGGATTTATATTTGATTCTAGAGCCAATAGGAAGTCAAGGGTGGGGCGGGGCAGGGTGATTTGGTCAGATCTGCCCTTAAGAAAAATCACTTTGGTAGTAGTATGGAGAGGGGAGACATTTAAAGCAAAGAGATCAATTGTAATAATTCAGGTGAATGGTGAGGAAGTCCTGAGGGAAGACAATGGTCATGTGAGGACAGAGGAGGATCTCCATTTGTGAAGGGAAATTCTGTGGAGGGAGAAACAGCAAGGTCTGACAACTGATTGGTTAGTTATGTGGGGTGAGAGAGGGTGGAGAAGGATTAAAGGATAACACCAAGTTACAAACTCCAGAGAATGGAAGAAGTGTGGTGCCTTTGAAAGAAATATAGCAGCTTATATAGGGTAAAGAGGATGTCTCCAGCACAACCAGCTTAAAATGACTCACAGGCAGTGAGTAATATGGGACTGAAGCTCAAAGGAGAGACTGGGCCTGGATGTACAGATCCATAGACATGGAGATGACAATCAAACATGTGGGAGTTGATGCAGTTACCAAGAGAGAATAGGAAGCCTAGAATAGAACCTCAGGAACACCCCCAGTTGAACGGTCACACAAGGTAAGAGGAGAATCAAGAAAGGATAGTGTCACAAAAGCCCAGAGAGAAGACAACCGGAAGGAGAAGGTGATCAACAAGGTCCAATTCAACAGGTCAAGAAAAATGGGAACTGAAGAAAGATGATTAGATCTGGCAATTAAAAGAGCATTGGGCCTTTGGAGAGAGGTCAGCAGCCAGAGGGCAAAGGGTTGAGAAGTGAGTGAAAGGAGAGGAGAGGAAGTAGAGGCAGTGTCCACAGTTTTTTCCTCCCATTAGGATTGTAGTTAAGGAAGAAGAGATATGGAAGGGGGATGGTAGTAATAGAGAAGGTGTTTTAAGAATGAAGGAGACATGGACATGTGGGAAGGCAGTACAGGAGGAACCAGTAGGTAGGGAGAGGTTAAAAGATCTAAGAAAGAAAAGGAATGACTCAGGTTGCCGTAGGTATGGGACACTGGTGTGACCCTACCTCCTGCCCTGTGAGGCCTGTGCATTGGGTCTTATGCCAACCCTAGCTTTGTCTACACTCAGAACTTCTTCAGGTTTCTGTCACATAGTTTTAAGTAAAGAGATAAAGAAACAGTGTCTACACTGTCAAAGAAGACAAAGAGGATAAGGGGTAGGGTGTGTGTGTGTGTGTGTCCTCTGAAAGGGAGGGTGATTAGATGTAAGATTTCTTCTGTACAAGGAACTCTTGTTGTGGAAACTTCCTTGGTCAGTGTAGATCAGGAATTTGCTTGTCACTTCAAGTCTTGGAGTGCTGGCAAGAGCAATAAGCCCTTAAGTGACTTGTCCACGTTGACATAGTGTGTCAGAGACAGGATTCAAACCAAGGCCTTTCCCCATCCAAGGCCAGTTTACTACATCCCATGATACTTCTCTTCTCTGGTCAGAGGACCAACAAATTTAAATAGGAACCAGTTGGAAGGTAAGGGAAATACAAATCAGGGGTTCCAATTTTTTCACTCCCGCAGAACCTGGAATAATAGTATTTGCGGATGTGGATGTGGTGTTTAAAAAGGTTCAAGAGACATAATTTCTGAGTAATTTAATGATTTTATTAAAAATGCCACCATTTAATAAAAAGTTGGTCATTTGACTGTCTCTCTTTTAGACTGAAGACAATCATGGTGGCCAGGATCGCAGTTTATATGCCCTTGGAAGAGTAGGTGTTCCCCAGGGTGGCAAACGGCTCTGATTGGTTAACAGTTAATGGGAGGATGAATATTACAATGAGAGGCTGGACCTGAACTTTGATTACATCATTTACTTCTTATGTTTGGCCCAGTCTTGGGCAATCTTTTCAAAGAATTTATCACCCAAACCTGAGTAGAATACAATAGCTGCCCCACCTGGGTGGGATCCAGATAGAAGAGAAGGTTAACTGAAGCTTCAGAGGTTGAAATGAGGGCTAAAAAGGAGGGGGTGGGTTGGGGAATCTGAATCTTCCCAAATCATTGCTTATTAATAATCATTTTTCTCATGGGTATGGGATGCCTATGGACATATGATTAAGCTGGTGAGGGATGCTATTTGAGCCAACATCTCCCTCCCCATGGGGCATTCCTGCAAATCATGGAATGAGGGGCATATCCCATAACAAGGTAAGGCTATGGGAAGGGAGGAAGCATAGCTTAGAAATCCATCAAATAAGGCTCAAGACTTACTGGTAGACTCTCACCTACTAGTTGGAGACCCCACTGTAATCAGCCTTAGCCTGTCCTACAGAGTCAGGCAGCTGGGTGATTAGAGTAAAGAGGATGCTGAGTTTGGAATTATGCATTCTGAGCACAAAATTCTACCTCACAAATTTACTAGCTACATAACCCTGGACAAATAACTTAAAATCTCTCTCAACCTATGTTTCTTCTTCTGTAAAATGGGGGTGATAATAGCACCTACTTCATAGGCTTGTGGTAACAATCAAATGAGATGACGTGTAAAGCCCTTTGCAAACCATAAAGCTCTATATTGATATTAGCCATTATTATTAGGATTATTTTGATTAGGGTCTGATCTAAACGGTAGATTTAACACTGGCTCTATTGTAGGCAGCTGGATTGAAGCTGGTGACCCCAAAAACCCTGAGAATGATTTGTCTGTGCATGGGGGAGTTTTTGTGGCTTCTCATACAGAACTAGGTCTGCAATTCATTAACATCAATCATAATTTATCTTCTCCTTCAAGACAAAAATGATTGCAGTGGGCACAATCATAAAGGCTTGGCTGAAGGAAGGATACGATGAAATCTTTGAGGGAGGGTGATAGGAGGGGAGAATCTTCAAAATGGGAACTGTTCGACTGAACTGCCTCTTCCTTCGTCCAAAATTGGTATTCTCTCATTCGGAGTGCTAGAAAGTTAGTACTAATTTAACTTTTCACTCCCTCTCAAATACTGACTTAGGTTCTCAGACCATCCAACTGTCTGCTAGTGATGAGTGAATGTAACTGTATGTAAGTTTCCTAACTGTTTAAAACTGTTTGTGAAAGTGCTTTGGTTTTGGCATGATTCAAAACCCATAAACACATTCTGTTGAGCATTTTCTTTCTGATCGTTTACATATTTTTATTTTAAAAAAACACAACAATTTGCCTTCTATTTTTAAGTAATGTTTATACTTGTTTTCTTCTGAGTTGGCTACAACAAAATGAAAATCTGTCAAAACAGAACAGTGCACTTTTACCTTCCTAACAAAGTATGGAAGCATCAATTATTGGAGCCAAAAAGGTCCTTAGAATGGAGATTATAGACTGCTTGGAGGTAGCTGGTGGCATAATAGAGCACTCACTGGGCCTGCAGTCAGAGAGAACAGAGTTCAAATCATGCCTCAGACATTTAATAATTGTATGTCCCCAGGCAAGTCCCTTAACCTCTCTTTGCCTCAGTATCCTCATCTATAAAATGGGAATAATACTACCTCCCCTGAGAAGGTAAAATGAAATAATATTTGTTTTTTAAAAAAGACAGTATAGGGTGTAGCATATAGTAGACTCAATATAAATGTTTAATCCCTTTCCCTGCCTCAGCCCCTCACAGATAGAAAGAACCTAAGAAAGAACTCAAGCGGAAGGTTGATTTGCAGAGCCTGGTCAACTTGATGAGGTTATGCCCCCTAAATGGGTGCAAACCTCCTGTTAACCAATGACAAGAAGCATTTATTTAGTACCTACAGGGGTAGGGAGTCTGCAGGTGCCAGGTCACATGTGGTCCTCTAGGGCCTCAAGTGTGGCCCTTTGACTGAATCCAAACTTCACAGAACAAATCTACGTCTGACTCTGCCTCCAACTATAACCCTAATCCTAAATCCTGTTTGTTGTATGAAGTTACAATTCAGTCAAAGGGTCACACTTGAGGACCTAGAGAGCACATGTGGCCTGGCTGCAGGTTCCCCACCTCTGTACTACAACCAACAAGGTATTATTCTACAAAGAAGAAAAACAATATAGTTGTTTGCCCTCCGGTAGCTTATATTCAGTATAGAGAGGAGAGAAGGGGAAGTCTCGTGCACAGATAAGTAAAAAGAAATTACAGAAAAAACCTTTATTGATAGTAAAACAAGGAGCTCTTACACCTGAAGAGAATCAGGAAAGGCTTCATAGGAGGAGGCATCTGAGCTGAACCTAGAAAGTTCCTAGGAGAACCTACATAAAGTCGCAGATGTGGGGCGCAGGTGAGAGGCCAGTCTGGAGCACAGAGTATGTGAGAGGAAGTAATGTGAAACCAGTGCTTTAAATGCCAAACAGGAGAGTCTATATCTTATTCTAGACACAATAGAGAGTAGCTGAAACTTCTTAAGTAGAGGCAAGTGTGTGTGTGTGTGTATGTTTGGGAGGGAGAGGGATGAAAAAGACAGATCTGTACTTTAGGAATAAGATAACAACATCCAGCACCATTTTTAACGCTTTTTATAATATCCATTATCTCCTTCAAGCCTCACTCACAGAAACCCTATAAAATAGATAGTTCAAGTATTATTGTCTCCATTTTACAGATGAGGAAACTGAACCTGAAGAAGTTTAAGTGATTTGCCCAAGATCAGACAATTAGGAATTGTCAGAGGTGAGACTGGAGCCCATGCCTTCTCGACTCCAAATTCTGCAGTCTACCCACACAACGTTGCTGCATCTTTCCCATCACATTCATGAAGATGACCAAGGTTTGGAACTTGGATTTTATGCAAAGGAATCTGACTGCCCATCCTTGGTGGTCCAACGTTGCCATGGAGTGATCAAGCTTCAGCTTTGGAGATGATTTCGTTGATTCGGGTGACGATAGTTTATCTTTCTCCACAAACCCTCCCCTCTTCTGAACTTTCCTATTATTATTAAGAGCAAACCCATCCTTCTAGTCACTCATATTTGCATCACCCATGACTGTCACTGTTCACTTATCTCACATAAACAATCATTTGCCAGATTCTGTCTTTTCTACTTTCACAGAATCCCTCATACAGGTCTGCTTCTCTCCACGCAGGCCATCATCACCCCTCTCTTGGACTATTGGAACAGACTTTTAATTGGTCTTCCTGCCTCAAGCCTCTCTCCTTTCTAGTCTGTCCTCCAATTGCTGCCAAAGTGATTTTCCTAAAGCACAGACCAACCACGGGACCCTATGACAGTTCAGTGAACTCAGGTGTCTCCCTTTTACTTCCAAGAAGAAATACACAATCTTTTGGAATTCGAGTCACTTTACAGCCTGATCCCTTCTTCCTTTCTTTCCAAACATTTGTATTCTATTACACTCTATGCATTCTATGATTCAGCTATGCTGGTCTATTTTCTGTTCCTCAGATCTATAACACTGCCTGTCTCCCATGCCTGGAATGCTCTCCTCACCTCCATCTCACAAGACTCGGCTCACACTTGGATCCTGTGCAAGGGGCCTTTCCCAGTCTCTCTAGCCACTTGAGGTTTCTCCCCTCAGGGACTCATCCATTTGCTCTGGGTATGTTATGTATGTATTATATAAATATAACATTTATTTGTTGTCTTCCTTATTAGAATATAAGTTTCTTGGAAAAGAGCTTTTTTTCTTTCTTATATTTGCAGTGCTTAGCAGTAATAATTTATGTTATTCCCCCCATTGGTATAAGTTTCTTGAGGACAGGGACTATTTTTGGTTTTTTCTTTTTCTGCCCAGTGCCTGATACATTGTAAACAATTAATATGTGCTTAATGATGGATTAGAACTACCCACCTCTTTGTACCTGGGTGAAAAAAAAGGGGACAGATAGACCTACCATAGTCTCTCTACCAGGGAGAAAGTAGAACACAGATCAAAGACTAAAAATCAGACTTGGAGGAAGAGGGTAGGTATAGTCTGCCCTTCTGTAAAACTCCTCTCCAAGGAACTATCCTAGTTCACCCCTAGAGAAAACTGACATGGAGAGGGGAACCATGTGACCATGTCATTGGCATTCCTGAATTGCAGAAGACTGGCAAGAATTCCACCCTGAGAATTAGGCATGTGAGCTGGAGGAACAGTAAAGGACGGAGCCATGATGCTGAGAAGCAAACCCTGGAATTGGCAGTCTGCTACTAGAATGCATTGTTCAGATGGGACAGAAGAGGGGCACTTTTTTTTTTTTTTTTAGCAACCTTCAGTTTATTTTCCTTCCTAGGAGGGAAGTCCCTAACTAACCCTTAGATAGGACGATAAGACTGTAGGTGCCCCCACAGGGGGCATCAGAGAGAAGTAAGTCTCAGCATTCCTCTTCACTGGAGATCAAATCAACAGATTATGGCACATGAACATCATTATTATGCCATGAGAAACGATAGAAGGGATAGATTCATAGAAATCTGAGAAGATGTGCATGAACAGACTGAAGTGAGCAGAAGCAGAATTGTTTATACAAGGACTAGAAGGTGGGTGCCTTCAAATGAATTTAGAAGTCTAATCACCAATGATCAACCAGGACCACAGATGATTGATGATAAAGCATGCTTCTCGCTGCTTGGGAGATGAGTGATAGACTGTAGATGCAGATGGAGACATCCATTTCTAGACACGGCCAATGAATGACTTTGTTTTGCTTGATTATACTTACTTCTTGTGTGAGGAAAGCTTTTATTTTGGGAGACTGGGAAGTTGCGTGAGAGGAAGTTGGTAACTAAGTAGAGCAGCAATAGAGTGCCTACCCTGGAATCAGGAAGATCTGAGTTCAAATCTAGTTTCCATCACTTACTAGTTACGTGAACCTGAGTAAGTCACTTAATCTGTTTGCCTCAGTTTCCTCATCTGCAAAATGGGAGTAATAGTCATACCTACCCCTAGGATTATTAAAAGGACCAAATGAGACAGTAATTGTAAAGTTCTTAACATAGTGCTTGGCACATAGTGTGCGCTATTATCACAGTATTATTAATTCAAAAGAAAAAGAAGGAAAAGAGCACCACTGAAACATTTATAAAATACACAGAAGAGATTAGAAGCAAGTTCAGAAAGGGGTACTTCGTTATAATCACATTAATTTTAATGTACACTTTCAAAAACTACATGTAACAGAGATTTACAGTCATATATATATAGTCTTCTTTTTCTGTTCTTCGTATATGGAAAAGCTCATGTTTGTTAAGTTCATAATACATAAAAGGTTTTTTTGGCTTTGTTTTTTTAAATGGGACTCACCTGATCATGAGGGATTGAGCATCACCTGTAACTCTATTTCCTTGTTCCTATAGAAGTTTCAGTCCTTAGGGTAGAACAAGAAGGCGGGAGGCTTTTATATGTCCCTGGGGTGGAAAATGAGACTGACTCGAGGAAAAGAGAGTATCTTGATTGAAATAGACTCCTGGGAATTCTTTTTATTTTTCTACACTCTTTGAGATTTAAAACAAACCAGAAAAAAACTGTTCTGTGCCTGTTAGTGTTAGCTTAAGTGAGTCATTATTACCTAGCACCTGGGACCCTTTCCCTCACATTTGCAGAGGCCTAGACAAGCACAAAATTCTGGTTTCTAGAAAAATCTGGGGTTAAGGGTAGGGGAGATAAAAGCACCCAAAGAAATATGATTAGTAGGACAGCTCCCAAAACTGATCTTGTCTGTACATACCTGGAGATTGTATTTCCGACAAATAGAATATCAGAGCTGGAAGGTGCTTAGAACGTAGAATGTCAAAGCTGGGATGGACCTTAACCTTTAGAATGTCAAAATTGGAAGAGACCTTAGAAAATAAAATATAGAACGTCAGAGATCATCTGGTCCATACCACTCTTGTAACAGAGAAGGAAACTGAGACCAAAAGAGGAAAAATGACTAATCCAAGGTCCCATCTAGCTAGTGGTAGAGTTAGACCTAGAATCTAGGAATCTAAACTGTGATTTCAGTGTTCTTTCTCTGCCACCAGAGTAAGTCAATTTTATCTCTGGAGAAATCTATCTTTTTTTTTTTTAAGAATGAATTTTCTCCAAAGCTATAAAGATGAATCTTGGGAACTGATATTCCCATTTGTAATTCTTAGCAAAAAGCCTTCAGACATTAATATCCTCCTGTCCAGGGGTTTTCCTGGGCCAAGATTATGAAAACCAGAACTGCAACATTCCAGTGTGAAAATTATATTATAAGATGGGGTCTTGGCAAAAGAAATCAAAATGAACCCTTAATTGAAGCAGCTGGACTTCTGCTTAAAGCGACTAATGCTAGGGACTATTCTGTGTAATTGTACATACATAATGAAATAAGAAGAAAAAGAACAGTGTCAGGACATTCTGTAGCACTTATAATTGTTTCTGGTCTAGGAAAAATGTAGTCCTTCCCCACAGGAAGGAATCAGGGAGTAAAGAGGGGTTGTGGCCTTCCCCACATATGGCAGCCCCCTTACCCCAGGAAGAATTTCATAGAAGAGGATGAATTCTGTGTGTTTCATTAAGTAGGGGGGTGGAGTTGGGGTGTTGCCAAGAATCCAGCCTCTCCCCTATTATGGCCCATAGGAACCTGGCACTGTTATAGGACAAATGTGATACTTCTTCTCACTATGGGGATATCCCATAGTGGGAGGAAAGGACGACCAGTTCAACTTGGCACTATCCTTTCCTCTCAAATACTTGGTTCCTTTCCCCTACCAACAATCACATCATGCCAAAGTCCAAATCTGGACTGCTCCCAACATATTCCTTCTTCCCTATTCATGTGATACAGAATGGAACTGGAGGAAATCATAAAACTGTGAGGCAGCTGTTTCTAATGTCAATGACTTGAAACTACATTCCAATGTGTTCTCTGTCCTGTTAGCCCCCAGTGATCAGCATTTCCATTTAACCAGTTGACCAGATTCACTACAAATTTATGTGAACTAATCTAAACTGAGCCCTAATTGAAGCAGGGCAATCATTCTTCTTTTCAAATGATTCTCTATCCCATTCTTCTGCCTGCCACCCTTTTAAAATTCTTATTTTAAAAATATACTAAATAAAAGAATCAGAAATTTCAGTGATGCCTGTCAATTGAGGAATGACTGAACAAATTGTGGTATATGGAATATTATTGTGCTATAAAAAATAAGCAGGATGACTTCAGAAAACCTGGAAAGACTTAAACAAACTAATGAAAGTGAAAAGAGCAGAACCAGGAGAACATTGAACACAGTAACAGCAATATCCTTTGATAAACCACTGTGAAGGACTTAGCTCTTCTCAGTAATACAATGATCCAAGACAATCCCAAAGGACTAATGATGAGAAATGCTATCTGCCTCTGGAGAATTGATAGTATCTGAATATAGACCAAATCATGCTATTTTTCATTGCCTTCTTTCCTTCTTTTCCTTCTAAGAGAGGACTTTGGAACATGTAATGTCAGAGCCAAAAGAGACCTTGAAATGTAGAAAGTTAGTCAGAAGGAACTTTTGAGACCATCTAGTCCATAGAGTTACTAACCTGGGGTCTTCACAGCCTCAACATATGAGAAGCTTGCCTAGGGGACATGGGGAATATTTGGTAAATAATTCTTATTCCGTCAAAATTGATTTATTTTTTCATATGCATGGTAAACTCTATTATTTATGTCCTTCTATACTAAATAAGAAATATAAGGTTTATGGACAGATGAGAGGTACAGGGACTGGAAAAGACTAGAAACCCCCAATCCAGGCCAATTTCTTTACTGTAAATATTTGGAAGTAGAGGCCCAGAGAAGAGAATCTGCAAGTTTAAAGTTGTACAACCAGACAGAGAGAAATAGAGTCAGGACTGGAATTCAATATTCTTACCATTCTATCGATTCACAGAGTTACTTCTAAAAATCCCAACCATGGAGGCTGGGCAGTGGGATGGGAGTGGGGAGCAGCTTTTAATTCCAAGAAACTAGATTCTAAAAGCGTACAGGTTTTAAAACCAGCTCTTGAAGGTAGTTAAGAAAACCTGACAGGACCCTTCTTGCAGACTGGCTGTATAAGGTCAGTTCGTTAGTCACTAAGCATTTATGAAGTTCTTATTTTGGGCCCCAGGCCCTGTGCTAAGCAATGAGAATACAAAGACAGACAAAGCCATGGTAGCTGCTCTCATCAAGATCACATTCTAGTTGAAGTGGCAGTATGCAAACCCCTTGTATCGATGATCTTTTACTCAGACAACTCTTTTTTACCAAATAGTCAGATTGGAAAGAATGTGGAATAACCATCTCCTCTTGCAAGCTTGCTCTTTAGAAGCTCTGTATTGGGAGAATGTGGTCTTCTCTGCCAGGTATCACAGCCAAAGAGGGAGGATCTGGCTCCAATTCTATGGACAATGATCAAAGACCAAATAGCTGAATGTCAAGAAAAAAGTACAGCTCATCATTAGGACATTTTTTTCCTACCCAATGACAAATATCAATTGAATTTACCTAGTACCCCCAAATTCAAACAAAGGGAAAATTTTATTTTGGCTCCCCCAAAATTCTGAACAAATAATTTGATTTTTCATTTCTCTCCCTGTATTTTGATTTTGTGTTGACAGAGCCAGTCTTTTTTTCTTCTTTGAATTAAAAAAAAAAACCACCCCATATATACACACCACCTGGTGCATAATGAGGCACTGGGATCCTCTGAGAAGAGAACAGCTTGTCTAATGAAAAATTTGTTCCTAATCTAGCCGAGTCTGAAATCTTGACATTTTTCTGTGGTTAAATTAATGGCCCAGTTTATAGCTTGGGCTATAGAGGAGACTGGGGCTGAGAATGCAGCCCTGTTCAAATCCAAATGGGCAGTATTGAAACATTCAGTTTCAACGCCATCATCAAACGATACTTCATCTTGTGGCTGAATGCGTCCTGAAAGTTTGTGGTGAGTGAAATGATCTTTGAGAGATTGCATAACCCGTTACAGCCTTCTACCATAAATCTCAGTGTGGACTTTCCCAAGGCAGGCTCCCAGATGTGGACCTTGGCGTCTCCTTCAAAATTTACATTCATGATGCTTCTCAAAGAGGATTGTTGACTGCCATGGGAGCAGGCAGCCCAAGTCCAATTGCCTCTCCTCATCTTTTCTCATTAACACTTTCCTGTTTGAATGAGGTGAATAGAAACATTTTTCCAGCTGCTCAAATCAAGCCTAACCACCCAGGACCTCAGATGTTGAACTTTTTCAATCAGGGTAAAGAAAAGTTGCTGTGAAATATAGCCTCAATTGACATATGATCACAGAAGTATTGGGAGTTTAGATCTGGTGAGAGTTTGGAGCAGTGTTAGACAAAATAGAATATGAGATATAGGGAGACTTTAGGACACAGAACCTAAGAGGCAGAAGGAATCTTTGAATGTTAACTCTAAAATGTTAGAACTGTAAGGTACCTTAGAATATAGAATAAAGTATTGTTGTATTTATTGAGAATGGAGAATATCAAACCTAGAAGGAAGCTTTGAAATCATCTAAACCAGAGATTCTTAACCTGAAGTCCATGAACTCCTTGAGGACTGTGGATAGGCTTCAGGGGATTCACAAATGAGAATGGGGGAAAAGTTATATTTTTATTTTCACTAATTTCCAATTGAATTTAATATTTCTTTCAGCTATAATCATGGGCAACAAACATTATTCTGAGAAGGGATCCATCCATAGGCTTCACCAAAATGCCAGAGAGGTCCATGACAAGGAAAAAGGTTAAGAAACCCTGATCTATACTTCTCTACCCCCCCCACCACTGCCCCATACACATACCTTGTACAGATAGGGAAACTGAGGCCTATATAAGATTTACTTGCCCAATGACACACTTTGAGTTACTGGAACTAAAGCCCATATCTCCTAGGTCCCAAGACTGCAAGGGCAAGCCAAATTTTTAAATCACTCAAAAACTGGGTAGAATAAAATACCCAAAACCAACTATTAGAATCAATTCTTTGGTTTCATCTCCCCTTTCCAGGATTGACCTATGGCGACACTAAGACTTTGATGAAATTTTGACAACTACCCAATGAGAATGCCTTCTGTGGTCACAATGTCTTCTATCTGGTGGGTCACAATTTTGCACATCAGTCTATCTCTTTTTTCAAATTGGCTGTGGCTACATCTGCGTGTCAAAGCAGGGCTTTTCTCAAGGCAGGCCATCAGATGTGGTGCCTTCAGGATTTATGTTCCCTGTGCTTGTGCTGCTGACATCTTGGTAGAACGCTGCCTGCACATGTGGACCAAGTTCAGCTGATTCTTCTGTCTATTCTCATTAACACTTTCTCATTTGAAAAACAAAAAAAAAAGGCAGATGACACTATTAATAGACTCACAGATTCAAAATTGAGAACTGGAAGAGACCCCAGGGGTCATCTAGCCCAACCCCCTGTCATTTTACAATTGAAAAAACTGACACCCAAGAGGCTAAGTGACTTACCCAAGGTCACATAGGAAGCAAGGAGAAGGGCATGGATTTGGACCAAGGTCTCCTATCTCCAAAGGCAGAACACCTTTCATTGCACCCTACTGCCTCCCTGGTACCATGTTGCCTTTCTCTTTCACTGTGATGATCTGATTCTTCTAGGGTCTCCATTCTGGTACATTTTTGGTAGGAGATAAGAAAAATCCTCTATACCAACTGGGTGTTTAGTTTACAAAATAGCCAATATCAATGTGATTGAAGTGATTTGATATATGGGCATCTTGTAGGTACAATATGAGGGTTGGTTTTTATATAGTCCAATAATTCACTCAACAAATTCAAACAATATCTATGGCAGAATGGATAGAGAGCTGATCTTAGAGTCAGAAAGGCCTTGGTTCAAGACCTGTCTTTGATCTACACCAGCTTTGATCTACACAGGCAAGTCACTTAACCTCTTAGCACCTTCAGACAGCTCTTTAAGGCTGTGAGTTACAGTGACTGGCCATCTATTGCTGTGGGTAGTTACCACAGAGGGGACTCATATGGTAGTGAGATCATATATTTGGACCAATGTACAAATTACCATGGGGATAGAAAGAACCAAAATGGCAGTCAATACTCTCAAGGAGTCTTGATTCAATAAAGGACATGAACCACAAATATGTCTGATACAAGATGGTAGGCCACGATGGAGGCAAAGGGGATTCAGGTGAAGCACTAAAAGAAATCTGAGGTGAGAGGGAGCACTTTCACTGGCATGAAATTAAGAAAAGCTTCATAAAGGAAGCAACATATGAGTTAGACTGCAAAGGGAATCTTTCAACAGAATTTCTTCTGGAAAGGAGGAAAATCTATTCCAAACATGGAGAACAGTGAAAGCAAAGGAATGGAGATGGGAGAGGGCAGGATGAGAAAGGGGAACAGAGAATATTCTATTTGGACTGGAGCACAGAGTATAGGAAAGGGAATAATAGGAGATAAGACTGAAGAGGTAGGTTGGAGCTAGACTGTAGAAGGCCTTGGATGTGAGGGTCAGGAGCTTAAACCCACAGATTTGATAGGTAATGGGGAGCCACTGAAGGCTTTTTGGGTAGAAGAATGCTTGCACAACTGGTGAAACATTAGGAAGAATGCTTACTTGGACAGTGGTGTAGAAGATGGATTGGAACAGGAGCAGACAGGGCAGGAAGACTAGTCAGTTAGTCAGAATACTGCAAGAGTCTTTTGATAAGAAGAGATGAAACCTTGAACTAGGATGATTTAGAATGGAAATAGAGATGAAGGGCTAGATCCAAGAAATATTTTAGCAGTAGAAGCAACAGCTCTTGGCGCCTGATTGGGAAATAAAGGGGTGGGAAAACCAGCCATGATACCATAGTTATGAGCTTGGGAGACAGGGAAGATGATGGTTTCATTACCAGAGATTAAGAATCTCAGGGACATATTCAGGCAGAAAGGCAATGAGTTCGGTTTTAGACAATAAATTTGAAATTCCGGAGGGCTATCTGGGCAAAAATATCCAACAGCCAGTTAGCAAGAGACTGAAGGCCTGGGAGAGATCTGGAATAGGGATAGAGATGACTATTGGAGCCAGGGATGTGGATCACATGATATCAACAATAAGAGGGAAGTATATTCACAGCTCACCTCCTGTAAGGAGACACTTTACAAGGGAGGAAACTGAGGTCCGAGGCTGTTAAGTGACTTACACAGAGGCACACAATCATGACTGAATTTCAGAATTTATTCTATGAGTACTAGTTGAATAACTGAAAGGGAGCAGAGGGAGTTAACACTTTGTGGAGGAACTGTAGAATGATGGCTATCCAGCAGCCCTGGATGAAATTTACAAGAGGTAGACTTCAACTCAATGTAACACTGAGTGCTGCTTAAAATTGAAATGGGCTTATGAGATACCAAGTTGTCTATCCCTGGAGAAGATAAAGCAACAGCAGGCTGCACACCTGTATGAGATACTATAGGAGGGATAAGGATACCTGACGCCAAAAGCATTTCACATGTATTAGCTTATTTCATTCTCCATGAGGTGGGATATTGGTTGAGATGAACTCTGAGACCCCTTCCAACTCTAAGATGCTGCCATTTTGGGCTTGTGATCAGTAAGTATCAAATCTGGGACTCCAAGTCAGGAGGTCTAACTCCAGTTCCAGGGTTCTCCCCATTATCCTACACCAAGTTCCTCGAAAGGGCAGTTAGGTGGGAAAGTGCACCAGATCTAGAGTCGGGGGGACCTGAGTTCAAATCTGACCTCAGACACCTACTAGCCTGTGTGACCCTGGGCAAGTCACTTAATTCTGCCTCAGTTTCTTCATCTGTAAAATGAACAGAAGAAGGAAATGGAAAACCACTCCACTGTCTTTGCCAAGAAAGCCCCAAATAGGGTCATGAAGAGTCATACAGAAAGAGCTGAAACTACTTGACCACAATAAGTTCCTCAAGCAAAATTGTAATGAGCTTGCCTTTCAAGGTCAGGCTGCCCTAATTATTGTGGGAAGGGACCTTCTCAACCCAGGTGGCAAAACAGCTATAGCCTATTAAGCAAATCAAATCAATAAATATTTACTGAATACCTGCTGAGCACTATTGGGAGACACAAAGCCTAATTCCTGATCCCAAGGATTTTACAATCTGGTTGGATAACCAGGGCACGAACACATAAAAAATTAAATAATAATAGGAACAGCCATAGATGAGAGATTCCAAAGGTGCGGTATTGCTAATTGAATGTCAAATGAATGGTATCAACAATCAGTACTTTAGGAGGTCAGCAAGCAGAGAGATCACTGTGGGATAGAGTGGCCTGAGAAGACATCAACAAGTAGGGTTGGATGGCAAGATTTGGAAGGGTACAGACAAGAGACAATCTGAGAATCCTTCAGAGAAGAGACTTAGGCTTTTCCTCTGAGCTCAGGAATCACCCTTCGTTTTATAACTACAGGGGGTTTGGGTTTCTGTTCTGGTTTAATAGGCCAGATTTTGCAGATTCAGGTCTCCAGGGAGAAGAGGTCAATGTCCCAAGTGTTCTACCAAAACCACGACTTTCTAACTCAGGGCCCTTAACGTGAGCCAGAAACTCATCACCTATAAAACTTTCATTAAAGAATTATTACAACTATTGCTCCTCTTGTTAGATCGTGGCTTCAAGTATCAAGCTAATTTGGCTTTGATTACCCAAAATGGTCTGAAGATCACTACATTATTAAAAATTTAGATGAGCAATAATATGTCTGCAAGTCTCTTTCCTCTCGCTGTGACAGCATAAGGAGCTTTACTAATGACCCTGAAGTTTCTAACGTATTCTGTGGCAGACATGACAATTAGTGTATTATCTGTAGAGTCCGGGGGATTCTGCCCGGCTCCTTTCCAAAGAAATTATTCCCAGGTTTGTCAGGGACCAAGCCTGGATTCCTGGAACGTATTAGCTCTAGCAGAACCTCTAGCAATCTGGGCTGCCCACAGGTCTCCAGAATGAAAGGAAAAATGACATGTGGGATGATTTACAGGCTAGGCCTAGCCTTGGTTCTTAAGGTAGAGGATGATAAGATTGTGGAAGAACCAAAGGCTGCCATTGGAGGAGTGGTTGTAGGAGCTGAGGAAACAGTGTGGAGAAGAGAGGAGACTTACTGGGCACCTGATAGCTGTTTTGACATATCTCAAGGGCAGTGACAGAGATGAAGGTTGTTGTGACATTTTCTTAAATCCAGGAGTAATAGGAAAAGGGAATTTATCCATAAGCATTCACGGATTCCCATTAAATCATTTATAACTGTAACAATTATTATTGTTGCTACAATTTTAATGGTTTCATAGGCCAAAAATTCATAGGGAGTTGGAAAGGACCTTGAAGTCATTTATTCCAGCTATCTGATTTTACAGGTGAGAAGAGTGAGGACCCCTGAGGTGAGCTTATTTGCCCAAGTCACGAAGGGGCACAAACTAGGATTCAAATCCAGGTCATCTGATTCTAAACCCAGCACTCTTTCTCCTATACCATAATGCCTCTATGGTATTTGGAGTAGCCTGAAAGTTCTATTGCAATCTTACTTTATTACCTAAATTATTACAATAGCATCCTAAAAGCTCTCTAACTCACATCTTCCCCCTACTACCATCCATCCTTCATAGAGATGATAAAGTGATTTTTCTAAAGTACAGGTCTGCCCATATCACTCCTCTGCTCAATAAACTACGGTGGCTCATTATTACTTCTAGGATCAAATACATTCTCCTCTTTAGCCAGGCTCCAGGCTAAAGAAACCAGGGAAGCTGGAAGGTAGAGGTGAGCAGGGAAATCATTCCAGGAATGGGGTTAGTGTTGTGTTCAAGGAATGACAAGAAGGCCAGTAGGAGCGGCTTGTTCTTGGAGAGCTTGGTCCTACACAAGGACGTGACATTCTAGGTGATCTAGAGGCTGGTGACTTTGCACAGCTCTCCCTCACTTAAATTCCAGAATTGTTCTACATTACTCCCTTTCACATACTCCATGACCTAGATGGTCTGTTCTTCTGGCTCTTCCTCACACCTTCCATCCTTTACACTGACTATTCCTCATACATGAAATGTAACCCTCCCTCAGATTCACTTCTTAGCATCCCTTCTATTAGAATTACCTTCAAAGCTTGACTCAGGGTCATCTACATGAGGCTTTTCTAGATCCCTCCAGTTGCTTATTCTTTTCCCTTTGAAACTATCTTGTATTTATAAGTAAGAAAGGGTGGGGGGAAAATACAATTATCCTTCCCCAAGTCAGTTGAAGCAGAGAAAGGATTTTGTCACAGATAATGAGGTTTTAATATGATAACAAGGTCTTAAACTAACTGTAAAATTACAGTCATGTCTTTATGAGAGACAAAGAAATCTCAAGGGAATTAGAAAGGAATGCCACAATGGGCTAAGTTACAAATTAGTCACAGCTCTTGGACCTGAAATAGTTAAGTTTTATAGAAAATGAAGGCTTGGGAACCCTTTGTGGAAGAGAAAGAGAATAGGATTTCTGTCTCTTCCCAGATTTGGGATATGGCATCTAGAAGCTAGTTACCTAGAAGAAGACAGCCTTCAAGGCAATGCAAGATCTCTTCACTTGAGAAGAGTTTAAGGTACAAACTGAAGGAATAAAGGCATTCTCCAGAAAGACAGAAAAGCACTAACTTAAGGGAGGAACAACTTAGAGAAATGAGACCCCTGGAAGCAGAGAAAAGAGCCATGGAGAAGAATAGACCCGAGGACTCAGCTTAGCAACCTGCCCAGCAAAAGAAAAAACAACAAAAAACACTGCCCATAATGGAATCTACATGAGGACTTGGCAAAGAGAGAAAGCATTTCCAGGCTCTACATGTATACTCTCTTGTACATCTAATTACTGTTGTTCTTTTAGTTTGAGTCCTTGCTCCCCGTAGATGCTGTGTGTTTTCCTGAGAGAGTGTGACCTAGGATTCCAGGGGGAGGACAGAGATTATCTTGTAGATACTGTTTTTATTAGGTCATCTTAGTAAACACCTTTGCTAAGAGCTAATTGCATCTACTGTCTCATTGTTAATGACAAGCACCATGATAGGGGCTCATAAGCTATATATAGTGTTAGTGGGGCCATCTCCGGTAGTCCTGAAGTATATCTCACCAGTGCACCCAGATGGCTCCAGAGGTGAAAGTGAGGCTGGTGACTTTGCACAGCTCTCCATCACTTAAGTCCAATTCACTTGCATATCATGTCATCACTTCCATGATATCATGGTCTTCTTTGAGAACAAAGGACAAATGACAACAACCCTGTGTTAGTAGTAAGGCCCACAGGGTTTCCTTTAGAATCTGAGGCTATAGTTGCTTTGGGGAGACTTAATTCATGAGTACAAACATAATTTGAGGAAGTAGTAGCCCAGAGGAGGGGCCACATACGTATTTTTGTGTATATATTTATATATGTGCATGTTCTTGTAAATTCCAGGACGTGAACTGTTTCTTCTGTCTTTTTGTCTCCAGTGCCTAGCACATAGTAGGTGCTTAATAAATCCTTGTCAGTTGATTGCTGGACCATTAGAGGAAGTGCCCACACTCATGGCATAGCAGACCTTTCGAGGAATTTTGACTAAATCAACAACACTAAGGTCCTCCCAGCTCTGATACTCTGCTTTCTATATGGAAGATTCCTATCCAGTTCTAAAGTCTATATACCCATGTGCCTTTCCCTCATTCTGAAAGTCTCCAATCCAAAAAGCCCAGGGGTGTCAGCTGTGGTCATGAATCCAAATGAGAACAGCAGGGCTGGAACTTATCCACTGGAGGTGTGAGTCTCATAGAATTCTTCCTGACTGGATTTGTTTTCAAAGAAAAAAATAAGCATGCAGGCAAAGAACCAGGCAAGGAAGGGGAGTATAGGAATGCATCTTAGACCCGATGCCTTAGCTCCCTGGTGCATTTGCCCCTGTAACCACAGAGCTGAACTCTAATGGGGCACAGAGCACAATGGGAGTCTATTTCTAGGGAAAGTAGATACTGGGGTTAGGGCCAGGAAAGAAAAGCAAACAGAATCCCGGCTTTCCCTCTGCAGCCCTGAAGGTTAAATGAGATTTCCTCAGCAGAGAGGACATCTAGCTGACCTCTGCTGCTGGCTTTCTCTTTGTGGCAAAGAATGATGTAAAAATCCTTTCACTTTATCTAAGGTTCAGAGAATTGCTTCATTAAGGAGATATCAGACAGATGACACAGAATGGTGGATTAGAAAAGGGCTAGACTTGGAACCAGAGAACCTGGCTTGTTTTGCTGACATTGAATACTGCTTAAACTCAAGCAAGTCTCTCTATGTCTTTAAGCCTCAGTCTCCCCATCTGTTAAGTGGGGGAGGGGAACTGAACTAGATCAGGGTTCAAGAAATGACATCTTCAGTAGCCACCTATTTTTATGCTCTCAGGA
The DNA here is from genome assembly GCA_023548195.1 of Bettongia penicillata ogilbyi. Classification (NCBI taxonomy): domain Eukaryota; kingdom Metazoa; phylum Chordata; class Mammalia; order Diprotodontia; family Potoroidae; genus Bettongia; species Bettongia penicillata. The sequence goes on from JAJHZJ010000292.1 coordinate 19,546,154, forward strand.
GCTAAGAATGGTTTATAGATTTTTTAAATGAAGTTTTATTGTATTTTAAAATGTAAAAAAACATTCTTAAGCAGAGATCCATTACAAAAACAGGCAGTGGGACAGATCTGGCCTTCACACAAGGTCCTTTCCAGGATTCAAATTCTGTAGTACATTCTGTTGGTAAAAGATCCCTTTCAGCTCTAACATTCTGGGTTCTAAGCTCTCTTTGTTCAAAAGTTGGGGGTTTTTCCCACCCTCTGGCTTTCTATGTACTGAGGTTCCTTCTGGCTCTGACCTTCTATGTAATAAAGTCCCTTCTAGCTCTAACAAACGGTGTTCTAAGGTCCCCTCCAGCTCTGACACTATGTCCTAAGATCATTTTGAGATCTTTGAAGTCAGCTAATTTTGTGACTCATGAAAGAAAGATCTCAGCTTTGGAACTACTGTCCTGGGGCCATGCTAGTCAGAGCAAACTTATGGCCTGCTATGGGTCCCTAGCTGGCTCCAGGCCATGCTTCACATACTCTAACCTCCTCTGTATTGACTACTCTACTGACAGCAGCATAATCCACATTTTGGCCTCCTGGTCTGAGAAGAGTAATCAGATCAGGGCTCCCACTGCTTCCAGAAAGTGTAAATCAATCGACTCCCCTATTGGCTCTCTCTGGGTCTTCCCAAACCCAAGCTCCCTTCCCTGATGGCCATTGCCTTTCCGGTGCTGTCTTCTCCTACTAGAATGAAAGCTTCTTGATGACAGGGCAGTTTTCCATTTGTATCTCCAGTCTCTTGCATAGAGTTCTTTACAGTGTTTTCATTCATTTATTCATCCATTCAAATGACAAAATTATTCTTATTTTACCTTCTCAGATTTACCAGCTGACTGATTCTAGGCTTTGCCATTGGTAATGCTTTTTCTCAGTTATCATTTTGTCTTGATATTTTACTGTCCCAGTGTCTCTGTTCCTCTACCCTCTTGACTTTAAGACCCTCTTTTTCTCTTCCTCTTACTTATAGGTGAGAAGTGTAGAGAATTAACTTTTTAAAGAGCTATACATAGTCTTTGGTTCGTGTGAGCTCACAAAGTACTTTGTTCTTGTAAAGTGGCTTCCATTCCACCAGGGATGGGAAGAGAGGGCAAGCTCAGCAGGGACAACGTAAGCAGAACACATGTGTAATCATTACGTGCTTCCAACACAGATCTGTACTATGTGTGTGGACTCTATAACCACATGAGGAATGATACAGAATCCTAGGAGAGTAGAAAGAGCTCTGACTTTGGGGTCAGGAGACCTGGGTTCAAACCTTGCCTCTGTCAGCCTCAGTTTCCTTGTCTGTAAAATAAAAGGCTGGTAATTGATAGCTTCCAAAGCCCTTTCAACTCTAAATTTATTATCTTGCAATACCATGACACAGGCACCAAAATGCTTACCATATACCAGCCACTCAAGGGGAAGAGAAGACATCCACAACACAGGGCTGGGCATACAATAGGCAATAAATATGTGTTTAATTGATTCAGCTTGATGACATAATGCTCTAGATTTGGAGTTCAAGTATTCTGGGTTCAGATTCTGACTCTACTTGTTGTTCGGTCATTTTGTCATGTTTCACTCTTTGTGACTTCATTTGGGGTTTTCTTGGCAAAGATACTAGAGTGGTTTGCCATTTTACCTACTAGCTATATGTTTGGGGCAAGTTGGCCTCTCAGGTCTTCAGTCTGCTTCTCTGAAAGAAAGGGACTGGGGGGGAGGAGCCAAGATAGCAGAGTAGAAAGATTTACATGTGCTAGCTCTGAACCCACAGCCCATAAATTACCTGTAAAAAGGAACTCCCAACAAATTTTGGAGCAGTGGAAGCAACACAGCAATGGAGTGGAGGAGATTTCTGTTCCAGAGAGCCCTGACAAACTGACACCAAAAGTCCATCATGCACCACCCGGAGCACCCGGAGCAGAGCCCAGCCCACGCACCAAGAGGAGCAGATCTGAGCAGGCTTCAGGGACCGAATCTCCGGCAGCCACACAGGTCCCTTCACCCACAGGCACTACAGGTCAGTGAGAGAGACTTCTGGGCTGGCCAAGAGGGGAGCAGGGTGTCTCCATAACTCAGGCCCCCTCAGGAGGCAGCAGCAGAGGCAGCAGCAGACCAGGGCTCCCAAAGCAGACAGGAGCTCAGGTACATTGTTGAAGGTCTCCACATAAACCCCCTGAGGGAACTGAGCCCCGTGTGGCGGCCCTGCCCCCACCTGAGCACAAGAACTTAATCTCACATTGAATAGCAGCCTCGCTCCCCAATGAAAGCCCTGAGGCTGGGAAGCAGCGTTTGAATCTCAGACCCCAAGCACTAGCTGGGTGGATGTAGAGGTGAGGTGGGTGTGGAAAGGAATCTCAGAAGTCAAGTAACTGGCTGGGAAAATGCCCATAAAAGGGAAAAAAAAGAAGAACAAAGAAGGGTACTTTCTTGGTGAACAGAGGTTTCCACCTTTCCTTTCTGATGAGGAAGAACACTGCTTACCATCAGGTAAAGACATAGAAGTCAAGGCCTCTGTATCCCAAACATCCGAAATAGATATCCAATGGACTCAGGCCATGGAAGAGCTCAAAAAGGATTTTGAAAATCAAGTTAGACAGGTGGAGGAAAAACTGGGAAAAGAAATGAGAGAGATGCAAGAAAAGCATGAAAAACAGGTCAATACCTTGCTAAAGGAGACCCAAAAAAATGCTGAAGAAAATAACACCTTGAAAAATAGGCTAACTCAACTGGCAAAAGAGGTTCAAAAAGTCAATGAGGAGAAGAATACTTTCAAAAGCAGAATTAGCCAAATGGAAAAATAGGATCAAAAGCTCACTGAAGAAAATAGTTCTCTCAAAATTAGACTGGAACAGATGGAGGTTAATGACTTTCTGAGAAACCACGAAATCATTAAACAAAACCAAAAGAATGAAAAAAATGGAAGAGAATGTGAAATATCTCATTGGAAAAACAACTGACCTGGAAAATAGATCCAGGAGAGACAATTTAAAAATTATGGGACTACCTGAAAGCCATGATCAAAAAAAGAGCCTAGCCATCATCTTTCATGAAATTATCAAGGAAAACTGCCCTGACATTCTAGAACCAGAGGGCAAAATGAGTATTCAAAGAATCCACAGATCACCACCTGAAAGAGATCCAAAAAGAGAAACTCCTAGGAACATTGTGGCCAAATTCCAGAATTCCCAGGTCAAGGAGAAAATCTTGCAAGCAGCTAGAAAGAAACAATTCCAGTATTGTGGAAATACAATCAGGATAACTCAAGATCCAGCAGCTTCTACATTAAGGGATCGAAGGGCATGGAATATGATATTCCAGAAATCAAAGGAACTAGGACTCAAACCAAGAATCACCTACCCAGCTAAACTGAGTATAATACTTCAGGGGAAAAAGTGGTCTTTCAATGAAATTGAGGATTTTCAAGCATTCTTGATGAAAAGACCAGAGCTGAAAAGAAAATTTGACTTTCAAATACAAGAATGAGAAGAAGCATGAAAAAGTAAACAGCAAAGAGAAGTCATAAGGGACTTACTAAAGTTGAACTGTTTGCATTCCTACATGGAAAGATAATATTTGTAACTCTTGAAACTTTTCAGTATCTGGGTAGTTGGTGGGATTACACACACACACACACACACACACACACACACACACACATACATGCACACACATGCATGCACACACAGAGACAGAGAGCACAGAGTGAATTGAATAGGATGGGATCATATCTTAAAAAAATGAAGGTAAACGGTGACAGAGAAATGTATTGGGAGGAGAGAGGATGAATTGGAATGGGGCAAATTATCTCATAGAAAAGGCAGGCAGGAGACTTTTTAGTGGAGGGAAAAAGAGGAGAGCTGAGAAAAAAACATGAGGTTTACTCTCATCACATTCGACTAAAGGAAGGAATAAAATACACACTCATTTTGGTATCAAAACCTATCTTACAATACAGGAAAGTGGGGGAGAAGGAGATAAGCAAGGGGGGGGATGATGGTAGGGAGGGCAATGGGAGGAGGGAGCAATTTGAAGTCAACACTCGGGGAGGGACAGGATCAAAAGAGAGAATAGAAGCAAGGGGGGGGCAGGATAGGATGGAGCGAAATATAGTTAGCCTTACACAACATGACTATTATTGAAATCATTTGCAAAACTACACAGGTATGGCCTATATTGAATTGCCTGCCTTCCCAAAGGGAATGGGTGGGGAGGGAGGGATAGGGAGAAGATGGAATTCAAAGTTTTAGGAACAACTGTTGAGTATTGTTCTTGCTACTAGGAAATAAAAAATACAGGTAATGGGAAATAGAAAGTTATCTGGCCCTACAAGACAAAAGAGAAGATGGGGTCAAGGGAAGGGAGGGATGATAGAAGAGAGGGCAGATTGGTGATAGGGGAAATTAGAATGCTCGGTGTATTGGGGTGGGGGGAGGGGACAAACAGGGAGAAAATCTGGAACCCAAAATTTTGTGAAAATGAATGTAAAAAGTTTAATAAATAAATTCATATATATATATATATATGACAAGTCCATGTTTAAATTAAAGGGGTTCTGTGAACGTGGATGGAGGAAAAGTTATATCATTATTTTTACTATCACTTAATCAAAATTATGCATTTCTTTCAATTACATAAGAACATCATTATCCTAAGAAGGAACCTACCCAAGGGGTCAGTCCATGCCACAAAAAAGTTAAGAACCCCTTGGACTATATGGTCTCTTATGTTCCTACCAGTCCTGAATCCTATGTGTTGAAGTCAACCAGTTCAGGCCAATTTGAAGCCTAATGGTCCATAACAGTAAACAGCCCTGGTAATAGTTCAGAGTCTTTGTGAATATCTTTGCTAAGTAAACGAAGTAATCCCTCCCAGGTCAGGGTCACGTTTATAAGTTCCTAGTATAATTCTGGCTTTTCCAGTAAATAGCTGCGTGACTTTGTGCAAATCATTTCATCCCTTTGGGCATCAAACAAAAACCATTTCACAACCCTCCTTGTAAAATAAAAAGTTTGGACCAAATGACTGCTAAGGTCCTCTACAACTGTACTTGTATGCTAGAATTCTGTGATCCCTATCAGAACTCCACAAAGAATACTATTAACTCGTTAGAGCAATTGAAGATTTACAGAGCACTTTTCTCCGAATAATCTTACAAGCATAATGATTTTCTTTTTATAGGTTAGGAAAGTGAGGACAGGGAGACCCTAAGTGACTTTCTCTAGTCCTCTGGCTGATATGTGTTAGAGCTAGAATACCATCTCTCTCTTGGGGTTGCCCCCAAACTATTCTCATCTTTTCTAAGCACCCCCATCCAGCCCTCAGTTTGCCAGTTTACAAAATGTGGACAGTAATGGCATCTCCCTCCCAGTACTGTCATGAGGCTATGAAATAATATTTGCTGCTTCATAAATGTGAGTTGCTATTATTTAATTAGTATTAGTGCTATCTCTTTTTCCATTTCTGCCTCTTTGCTATGAACGAGCACCTCATCATAGCCATCCTTCATGTATTTTCTGGGCAATATTTGGCGGATCCCATTCAGGAAACAAATCAGGTCACAGTCTCAGACTTGAGTCTCTTTGCTGTATGTCTATCCTTCTGCTTCCCTGGTCTCTTGGGTGTCTTGGGTTAGTGCATTTTTTCCCCATTTTTTTTTACCAGCATTAATAGACTTGGCTCCCAGTGTACCAGAGAAGCCAAACTCCCTCTCATGACAGACCTGAAATCTCTTATAAACCAGTTCTTTTCCAGCCTTTCTTTTCTAAATGCTTCGTCCAAATTTCACATCTATTTCTGTGATAGAAGATCTCAGTCTCTCAGAGCTGAAAAAGGCCTTAGAGATTTTCAGGTTCTAACCCTTCATTTTGCAGATGAAGAATACTATTTGTAAATGAGTCCATGTAGTCTCCTCAAGACAATTTCCACATCTGTAAAGTAGGAATAATTATACTGCAACTGCTAACTCCGCAGGATTATCACTTACAGATTGCAAACTGACTTGAACTGAGTGGTCAGGGAAGGCTTCCTTTAGGGGGTGGTACTTGAGTTGAGCTTCAAAGATTTTAGAAAAATGGTGACAAGGAAGGGAGTAGTATCCAAGAAGAAACGACAAAAGGGAGCAAATATCCAGAGGCAGGAAAGCCCAACTTGTCTTTAGAGGACAGAAGTACATGTTTCTGTCTGGAGTGGGAGATAAGATTGGAAGGGATCAGAGGCCTTGAATTTCAGGTTAAAGACCTTGGATCTAATTTAAATCCTTTTCTCTTCCAAACACTCTTTTCTAAGGCTATGAGCCAAGTGCCCCACTAACCACATTCACCTTTTCTGTCCAGTGACGTTGCTTACCTACACTGTCTCCTCAGCCTTACTTGGATAAGGAGCTAGGCCGACTTGTCTACCTTCTCCCCTTTTCTTTGTTCATGAACATTATTTTCGTCTGGTCTGCCAATAACTCCTCAACCCCACCCTCAGCTTCAGCTGTACCACTTAATAATTGTTCCTTTGGAGATGGTGGCTTTTTAAGCTACAATTCATGAAGCCATAGCTTTGACTAGCATCAGGCATTTGCCAAAATCTGCTGCCAAGGGGATGACAAGGATGCGTTTAAAGTCATTGTTTCCCATCCTCCCGAGAGGCAAATGTCATCTGCAAGGTTAATGATTGCTCCCTTATGCCTTTCAAACATTCTATTTCTGCCTCTTAAGTGGACGGCATCCAATCCATGCTTGTTCCCCATATCCATTAGTGGCTCCTGAGGAATCAGAGTTGCTGAGAGGTTTGAAATTGTCCTGCAGGGGTCTGCAACAGAGACTGCATGAGCGTTCAGAGAACTTGGCAGCCCATCTATAAAATGTCCTGTGGCCTAAGGAGGGGCAGAGAATCGAGACGGGACAAAAACACCCACCATTGATTATTTGTTCACTGATCCATTGCAGAGAGAACATGCCAGGGTGACTGACGAGCACATTTGACCTTTGAAAAATGAGGAGTTAGGCAGGGCCAGACCAAAATAATCAGACCCTTAGAGTATCTCCTGAGCCCATAAACCTACATCAATCACAGCATGGTCCCAGGAATCCCAGAGTCATAGGGTTTAGAGCTGAGAAGGACCCTTAAAGAGCCTCTACTTCAACTCTCACTTAACCAAGATGGAGATGGAGGCTCAGCTCAGCAGTGTCGAGACTTGCCCAAAGTTGGGACCCAAACTGAAGTCTTTTGGCTCCAAATTCCACATCTTCTCTGCATAGGATCATAGCTTTGGGTCTGAAAAGGACCTCAGAATACAATTAGCTCAGGTCCTTCATTCTAAAGATGAGAAAAATGAAACCCCTGAGGTTAAGTGGATTGCTGAAAGTCACATAGGTAGTGAGCATCGCTGGTTCTGAGAAAAGTAGAAAAACAGGAAGGGGGCATGGTATTAATCAGAAATCTGACCAAAAGAGTCTCAGGACAATAAAATATAAAGGCTTAGAGAACTGAAAATAATTTTAATCATATCCTATGGGATAGGGAAGAGGAGGTAGCATCAGAGACTCACAAAACTTGAGAGGATCTCTAAAACTGTTTGGTCCAACTTCCTTCCAATGCAGGAATGCTCTCTACAGTATCTTGAATGAGCATAGATGGAACAGTGGAGACAGACCTAGGGTCAGGAGGACCTATGTTTTCTTCCTTCTCATTAGAAAAAAGAAAAGAAAAATAAAACCATTGTAATAAATGTGCATTATCAAGCAAAACTAATTCCCATATTGGTCATGCCCCTCAAAATGCATGCATTACTCTGTACCCTGAGTTCATCCCTCCTTAGCCAGGAAGTAGGTAGCATGCTTTGTCATCAGGCCCTGGAATCATGAAGTCATTTCATTGATTAGAACTCTCAAGTCTTGCAAAATTAGTTGTCTTTATACAAATAATTTTGATTCCTCTCAATTCACTCCGAGTCCATACAAGTCTTCCCAAGTTTTTATCATATCTTATAGTAGAATAGTATTCCATCCCATTCATACACCATAACTTGTTTGGCCATTTCCCAATTGATGGACACTCTCTTAGTTTCTAGTTCCTTATTACCACACACACGCACACACACAAATAGCCACAATAACCATTTTTGTCCATATGGATCCATTTCCCTTTCTTTGATTCTTTGAGGCCTAGTATCAATTTAATTGTTACTGTTGTCATTGTTTTTTTAAACAACATGTACAGAAGATGGAAGCAAGGATAGGGAAGAGAAGATTGATACAAAAGCATAACATGATCCTATACGAATAATGACAAGAGTTCTAAAGCTCCAAATGAATTGAGGATGGTAAGGAAAGTTGAGGACAATGATGTTTAGTTATTTCAATCATGTCAGATTCTCCATGACCCCATTTGGGGTTTTCTTGGCAAAGATACTGGGGTGGTTCGCCATTTCCTTCTCCAGCACATTTTATAGATGAGGAAACTGAGGCAGATAGAATCAAGTGACTTGCCCAAAGTCACACAGCTAGTTTCTGAGGGTGGATTTGGACTCAGATCTTCCTGACTCTGGGCCTAGCACTCCTCACTGTGCCGCCGAACTTCCCCAAGGACAATAATAAAAGGTTTTTCAGCTGTCCTGGGGAGGAGAAGAAGGTCAAGGAAGAGATGGAACCATGGTTCAGAGAGGATGGGATAATGATGAATGATGGCAGACTCTTATCCTGATTCAGTCTTCTCTGTCAAGGAGAAGAATCTTTGTACTAGAAAGGACAGAACAAAAAAAGGACTAACAAGTTAATACCAAAGATAAGGAAGATGATGCAAGAGGGCTTAGCTTCCATTGATGGATTCAGGTCACCCGGCCCAGACAAATTACACCTTCAGGTACTGAATGAATGAGCAAATGTGAGGACTAAACCACTGTCAGAGCTACATGAAAGCGCATGGAGCATGGCATGGGTGCCATGCAATTGGAGAAGGGCAAATAGCCTGATTTTCTAAGAAGGTAAGAGATCAGAATATACAAACCTTATACAGGCCAGTGAACTTACTTTCAATTCCTGTCAAAATTATAGAATGGATAATTGAAGAGATAATTAAAGGGGAGCCAAGATGATGGAGCAGAGGGAACATTCTGACTGAATTCTCTCATCTTTTCCCTTCAAACAACTTTAAAATAATGTACAGAATCAAATTCTGCAGCAGCATAACCAACAAAAGGTTGGTTTTCCAGCCTAAGACAACTTAGAAAGTTAGAAGAAAAGGTCTGTGACATTGGGGATGACCCAGAGCACAGCACAGTGACAACACCATCTGGGCTTTGGAGGCTACTGAAGCAATGGCAGCAGCAGTTCCAGGATCTCTCACCAATTCGAGATGGTAAGGGGACTGGGCAACTGGTCAGAAAGAGATTATAAGGACCACTGTGTGAATGTTGGGTGCAAAACCGAGTGTCATCTGGCAACTCCATTGCTCTTTACTCAGTTTCAGCTTATAGTTCCAGGGCAGAGAGACACACAGTAATGCTAGAGCTGTGTAGTTACAAGGCAGCAGGAATCCTTCCTGGATATAGACCAGAATATAGACCAAGAGAGGAATGACTACATTTCTCCCTAATCACACCACCAGAACTAGCAGTGAAAATAGCAGGGCAAAAAAAGTCTGACATTTGGGACAGTGATTGCCCTCCACCACACACCACTCCCCCAGTGAGCAGAACTCAACACAAAATTCAAAGTAAAGAAATCGTCTGGGGAAAATAAGCAAACAACAAAAAAGGAATCTAAATATAAAAAGCTACTATGGTGACAGGGAAGTCCAAGACATAATCTCAGAAGGAAAGAAAAATGACATGAAAATTTCTACATGCAAAAAGCATCAAAGAAAAGTGCAGATTGGATACAAGCCCAACAAGATTTCCCAAAACAGCTAAAGAAAGATATTTTTTAAAAGCAAAAAAAATTAAAAATAAAATAAGAACAATAGAGGAAAAATTGTGGAAGGAAATTAAAGTGCTACAAGAAAAATTGTGGAAGAAAATAACTCCTTTAAAAACAGAATTGTTTAAATGGTAAAAGCAAGCAAAACCTCACTGAAGAAAATAATTCCTTAAAAATGGCTAAATGAGAAAAGAGATACAAATGTTCACTGAAGAAAATAATTCCTTAAAAAATAGAATTGGGCAAGGAGAAGCTCATGAAATTCCATAAGACATTAAGAAATAATAAAACAAAATCAAAAGAATGAAAACATAGAAGAAAACATTAACTATATCATCAGAAAAACAATTGACCTGAAAAATGGATCAAGGAAAGATAATTTAAGAATTCTTGGATTACTTAAAAGACAGGATCAAAAAAAAGGGGGGGGGGGGGAAAGCCTAGATATCAAATTTCAAGAGAGAACCCAGCAATCACTTCCTGAAAGAAATCCTAAAATGAAAACTTCCAGGAAAACTATAGTGAAATTCTAGATCTTCCAGGTCAATGTGAAAATATTTGGAGCAGTCAAAAAGAACTATTCAAATATCATGAAGTCATTATCACACAGATTTAGCAGCTACCAATCATAAAAGACCAGAAGGCTTACATTAGGACATTCCAAAAGGCAAAGGAACTAGGATTTCAACCAAATATAACCTACTCAGCAAAAATAAGCATAATCCTTCAGTAGAAAAAATAAATATTTAATGAAATAGAGGACTTTCAAGCATTTCTGATGAAAAGACTGGAGCTAAATAATTGACTTTCAAAGAGAAGACTCAAGATGAGCATAAAAAAATAAACAGGAAAGCAAAACCATAAGGGACTTAATAAGGTTAAACTGTTTACATTCCTATATTAGAAGATGATACCTGTAATTCCTAAGATCTTTATTATTCTTAAGGCAGTTAAAAGCAATCTAAATTTAAAAAAAAATAGAAGGGTGAGAAAGAGGGATGCAATGGGGAAAGGGGGAAGGGAGAAGAAGAATGGGGAAAATTATTTCACATAAAAGAAGTACACAAGGAAGAGTTTTTCAAGTTAAGGGGAAAATGAGAGGGAGCAAATAATACTTGAATCTCATTCTCATCTGAACTGATTTAAAAAGGAGATATATGTATTATGTGTGTATATATACACACACACACACACACATATATATATATATATATATATATATATATAAATCTATCATATTCAACAGGAAAGGAGGGGATGGGGTTAAGAAAAAGGGAGAGGATGATAAGAGAGAGGGCAAATTAAATCAGGCAGTGGGTAAAAGCAAAACAGACTTTTGAGGAGGACAGGATAAAAAGAGAGAGAAGACTAAACAGAAAAAAATAGAATGGAGAAAAATATTTATTTTCTTGATTTTTTTGTCACATGGTTAATATGGAAATATGCTTTGCATGATTTCACATGTATAATGGATATCATATTGCGTGCCTTCTCAATGTGTGGGGGAGGGCTGAAAGGAGAGAAAGGATCTGGAACTCAAAGAAAATGAATGTTAGAGAGAGCGAGAGAGAGAGAAAGAGAGAGAGAGAGAGAGAGAGAGAGAGAGAGAGAGAGAAATGACTAATGAACATCTAGAAAAGGAAAGATCCCTTTGAACCCTTTGAACAAAGATCAATATGATTTCATCCAGAACAAATCTTGCCAGGCAAACTGTGTTTTTTGACAGAAATAGCAAATACATTTTTTAAGCAAAATGTTTAATAATTTAACTCATGATATCTTTATTAAAAAGTTGGAGAGATATGGGCTAGATGATAAGCAGTTAAATGAATTTTAAATTAGCTAATTGAGTCATTACGACCTTGTTAAATTATATGTATAAGATAGATCCATATACACATATATTTAAGATATCTATAAAAAGCAAACTATGTAACAGAACTTCAAGTTTCTTATGTAATCCTCTTATTCTTTGATAATTAAGTTCTCAATGATAAATTTTAAAAATTTAAAGAGAATAGTCATTAATAGTTCAAAGTGAACATGGAAGGAGGTCTCCAGTGAAGTATCCAAGGGATCAATATGAGACCCTATGCTATTTTACCTTTTTAATCTATGATTTCCAATGCAGGATGGCAGAGTCCCTATCAAACTTTTAGAGGATACAAAACTAGCAGGAATACCTAACACATTAGATAATGTCATTGAAATACAAAAAGATCTTGAAATAAGCTTGCACAGTGATCTAAATTTAATAAGAAATGTAAAAGGTATAAGTGAAAACCCATTCTTGCAAGTAAGAAATCAACACAAATACAAGATGGGTGAGGCATCATTAGATAAGATATTGAAAAGGTTTGAGAATTTTAGTGGACCACAAGCTCAGTCTGAGGTAAATTTGGGAAAAGAGCAACCCAGAACCCAAATGTGATCTTCAGCCATCCTGAGAAAGGCATCACTTCCAGGAATAAGGAGGAGACAGTTCCACTGAACCCTGTCCTGATCAGTCATCTGCAGTACTGTGCACATTTCTGGGTGCCACAGTTTTAAAAGGACACTGATAAACTGGAGAGTATGAAAAGAGAGACAAAAATAATAGTCAAACTCATGCTTGAAGGGAACAGCGTATTTATTCTGGAGTAGGTTCAGAAGGAATCGGATGGTTGTCTTAAAATACTTAATATGCCATTGTGTGAAAGAGGAATTGGATTTTCTCCACTTGGCCCCAGAGGATTAAAACAATGGGTAGAAGTTACAAAAAGGAAAATTTAAGTTTGGGGGAAGGAAAAAACTTCCTAACACGTGGAGCTAATCAAAAGTAAAATGTGATCCCTCTGGAGATGGAGGATACCCCACCTTGGAAAAAAATGAAAGACTTCAAGGAAAAGCTTTTGTGCTACTGGAAATCTTTTACAGGTATGTGTTGATGGGATAGTCACTGAGATCCTTTCTCATTCCAAAATTGTGTAATTCTTAGGTTATGAAAAAGAGTCACCACCTAGTAAGACAGTCAAGTAAGAACCTTCAAGACATCACTTAGTCCAACTCCATTTTACAGTGAAGAAACACCTATAGTTTGCTCACCCAAGACCACATGGCAAATTTATGGTAAAACTGGAACTAGAATCCAAGTGTCCTCCCTCCCAATGCAAGGATTTTTCCATTATACCACGCTGACTCCAGTGGGAAGTGGGAGAGAGGAGAGAGAGACAGACACACAGAGACAGAAAGAGACAGAGACAGACAGTGACAGAGAGAGATTAAATAAGTGTGGGTGCAGGAAGTTTCGGATTAGGTAGAATTCAATTCAATTCCCTGCTACAGAACACTTTGTCTGAAAACTCAGCTCCATGATCAGTCATTCTGAAAGCAAACATATTTCAGCAAGAAGCCATCCCCCATGGGGAATCTGGGGAGGTCAATATATAGCTGTAATTGGAAACAGCAGAAAATTCAGCTGTTAAATAAACCAGACTAAAGGCAAAGGTATTAAAGACTATTTAAGTCCCACTGAGACTTGTTCATGTGTGTGTGTGTGTGTGTGTTTTAGCTGGGCAGAAGACCAGGTTATATTCCCTGAAAGAAGAAGTTGGGGGAGGGAGGTCCTGAGACTTTCTTTGATGTCACAGTCAAGGGGGAAGGGAAACCCAGATAGGCTCTTTCTAATTAGAAATTCCCATCCTTTCCCCCCCTCACTTTTGGGGGGTATTTAGTTTTCCTTTTCATTGAGAATTCAACAATTATAAATATTTTAAGACACAAAGATGAAGGAAAAGAACTGGGCAAGAAACTAACTTGTGCTTTATAGTACAGTTTGAGATCTTACACATCTTTGGTTCCTTTCATTTCCCCTCGTTTTTCTTAGGATCCATGTTAGTTGAGAGCTGAGAGTAAAATCTCTGCAGTAGTAGAAATGGCACTTGACTGAGTGTCAGAACTGGGTTCATTTCCACCTCTGTCAATTACTAGCTGTGTGACTCTGGGTAAATCATTTCCAGTCTGTGGAACTCGGTCTGGACTAGCTGGTAGGGAAGGGCCTTTGTGCTTTAGGATTCACTGGATATTTGAAAGTCTGCCTTGCCCTGGCCCGTGCTTCTCAGGAAGGTCTCAGAAAGGTAAAAATACATGTTTAAGAGTGGCCTGCTTTTGTTTGTTTAGGTTTATCCTGGGAACCAGAGACCCTTAGAAAAAGATTTAAATAGGAATAGGTTAAACTAGGAATGGATCCACCTGGTGGATTTCTGGAACCTGGAGCAAGGTTAACTACTGGAGATGGGATACATGAGTGAGTAGTATAGCACACACTCTTTCTGCCTCAGGATCATGTTAGCATGATACTAATTATAGAGTTTTACTCTCCATTTCTTTTTTTTCTTTTCTTTTATGCGGCATTTCTTCCTCATCATTCCCTTCCCCAGTCCCCCCCACAACTTGTCCAACAAACATCATTAATGTCTGAATCTTTTTATCCATCTCAAGATAAGCTTTCATTCAGAGCCTAATGAGGCTGTTCTTTGTTGAGCCCTGGGCATGGTGGAGCCAGTTCTACCCACATCCCTATTCCTAGGCTAGGGAACCCACCCCCTCAATGATTAAAATGTCTTTCATGGGAGAATTCCATCTCTGAAAGGACTCCATATCAATTCAGCACTTTTTTCCTTGACTCCCCTGGCATCTACTGTTCAAGATATACCCATTAAACTCAGGAAACTTTCAGATGATACAAGGAATCTTAAAAAAGAGAAGGTTAGAGCAGAAATAGACCTAAAAATATTGAATCTCAGAGCTGAAGAATCTTCAGAGTATAGAACTGAAAATTTCAGAGGTGAAAGGAACTTCATAATAAATAATGACCAAGCTGGGGATGTGGGGGAATCTTAGAACATAGAATGTAAGTTTCAATACATTCAGTATCATTGAGAATTTTTATCCCCAGAACCTTGGTTAGTGTCTTGCATACACTTCGATGCAGCTACTTCCTCCATCAAGATATATCTCAACCCATCCATTTCTCATCCAGAGTGATTCTCATCCCACATTCTCTATAGATCCTTCACAGAAGACCTACCCAAGGTTGTGAAGGTCTTTCTCTGAGTCTTTTTTTCTTTTTACATTACCTCAATGCCAATTCTATCCCACTGGAAATGGGGTCAAAGAAGATAAGCAAACAGTTCTCAAAAGAATTGCAAACTATAAACAACCATTTGAAAGAATGCTCTACATAGAAATAAATGGAGCCTTCCTTAAAACGATAAGTAGCATCTACCTAAAACCATCTGTAAGCATTATATGTAACCGGGATAACATAGATGTATTTCCAATAAGATGTGGTGGGGGGAGAGGTGAAACAAGGATGTCTATTATCACCACTCTTATTCAATCTGGTACTAGAAATGTTAGCTTTAGCAATAAGAGAAGAAAAAGAAATTGAAGGAATTAGAATAGGGCAAGAAGAAACTAAGTTATCACTTTTTGCAGATGATAAGATGATATACTTAGAGAATCCTAGAGAATCAAGTAAAAAACTACTTGAAATAATAAACAACTTTAGCAGAGTTGCAGGATATAAAATAAACACACAAATCATTGGCATTTCTATATATTATTAACAAAGCCCAACAGCAAAAGATAGAAAGAAAAATTCCATTTAAAGTTACTGAAGACATTAAAAAATATTTGGGAGTCTACTTGTCAAAAAAACCCAAGGAACTATATGAACACAATTGCAAAACACTTTCCACGCAAATAGAGTCAGATCTAAAAAACTGGAAAAACATCAACTGCTCGTGGGCCAAGCTAATATGATATAATATAATATGATAAAAGTTTCAAGTCTATCTAAATTAATTTACTTATTCGGTTCCATACCAATCAGACTACCAAAAACTATTTAATAGAGATAGAAAAAATAATAACAAAATTTATCTGGAAGAATAAAAAGTCCAGAATATCAAGGGAATTAATGAAAAGAAAAGGTGGCCTAGTCATACCAGATCTCAAATTGTATTATAAAACAGCAATCATCAAAACTCCTTGGTACTGGCTAAGAACAGAGGGGTAGATCTGGGGAATGGGTTAGGTACACAAGACACAGTAGTCAATGACTACAATAATCTACTGTTTGATAAACCCAAAGACCCAAGCTTCTGGGATAAGAACTCATTGTGTGACCAAAAACTGCTGGGAAAACTGTAAAATAGTATGGAGAAACTGGGCATAGATGAACATCTGACACCATATACCAAAATAAAGTTCAAATGGGTACACAATTTAGATATAAAAGCTGATACTATAAACAAATTAGGAGAGTAAAGATTCTCAGATAGTTTATCTGTCAGATCTATAGAGACTGGAGGAATTTATGACCAAACAAGAGAGAGGGAACATAATGAAATGCAAAATGGATAATTTTAATTACTTAAATTGAAAAGTTTTTGTACAAACAAAGCCAATGCAACCAAAATTAGAAGGAAAGCAGAAAACTGGGAAAGAATTTTTATAACCAGCATCTCATTTTTAAAATATATAGAGAACTGAGCAAAATTAATAGGAATACAAGTCATTCCCCAATTGATAAATAGACAAAGGATGTAAACAGGCAGTTTTCAGAGGAAGAAATTAAAACTATCCATAGTCATATGAAAAAACACTCTAAATCACTATTGATTAGAGAGATACAAATCATAACAACTCTGGGATACCACATCATACGTATCAGATTGGCTAACATGACAAAACAGGAAAATGATGAATGTTGGAGAAGATATGGGAAAGTTGGAACACATTCATTGTTGGTGGAGTTGTGAGCTTATTCAGCCATTCTGGAGAGCAATCTGGAACTATGCTCAAAGAGCCATAAAAAATGTGCATACTGTTTGACCCAGCAATACCACTTCTAGGGCTGTATCCCAAAGAGATCATAAAAATGGGAAAAGGACCCACGTGTACAAAAATATTTATAGCAACTCTTTTTGTAGTGGCTAAGAACTGGAAATAGAGGGCATGCCCATCAACTGGGGAATAACTGAACAAGTTGTGGTATATGAATGTAATGGAATACTATTGTGCTATAAGAAATGATGAACAAGCAGACTTCAAAAAACCTGGAAAGACTTATATGAACTGATGCTGAGTGAGGGGAGCAGAACCACGAGAACATTGTACACAATAACAGCCACAGTGTGTGATGACTGACTGATAGACTTAGCCCTTCTTGGCAATGCAAGGACCTAAAACAACCCCAAAAGACAGAAAATGCCATCCACATCCAGAGAAACAACTAAGGAGTCTGAATGCAGAGAGAAGCAGACTATCTTCTTTTTTTGCTTGTTTTCTTTCTCATGGTTCCTCCTATTTGTTCAAACTCTTCTATACAATATGACTAATGTGAAAATATGTTTAAAAGGAATGTATATGTACAGCTTATATCAGATTGCATGCCATCTTGAGGATGGGGGAGGGGAGAGAGGGGGAGAAAATTTAAAACGTATAGAAGTGAATGTTGAAAAATAAAAATAAACATGTTAACTTAAAAGGAAGAAAGAATGCTCTACATCACACATGATATCAGAAATGAAATCAAAACAACTCTGAAGTTTTACCTTACACCCAAATTAGGAAAGACAAAAGACAGGAAGAGTCACTGTTGGAAGGGTTATGGAAAGGGCATGCTAATATACTGTCAGTGGTGCTGTGAATTGGTACAACCTTTCTGGAAAGCAATTTGGAATCATACTAAGATAGTGATTAAAACATCCATATTCTTTGACTCATAGATCCTACTGTTAAGCATTATATCTCAATAGAAATAAAATCTCTATATACATCAAAAATAGTACTTTCTGAACAAAGGATTGTAAACAAAGTAGAACTCCTTTGATTGGAGGATAACTAAAAAAATTGTGGCACGAGAATATAACATAATGTTGTCACCCCTAAAAATGATTACTATGAAGGATCATAGGAAGATATATATTGAGAGGTAAGATGAAATAAGCAGAACCAAAAAAAAAAAATGCCATACACTCAGTGACAATGGAAATGGAAAGGATAATAACAGAAAGGGGAAAAAAGCTCTCAGAGAAACTGAACACTGTGAAACTGTAATTAGCAAACATGTTCCCAAAGAAGAAAAACATCATCTCTGATCCTTCTTAGCAAAAGTGAGGGACTACTGGCCTGAAACATTGCATACACTATCAGATTCAATTGATGTATTGCTTAGGTTTTTTAGAGCTTTTTTTTCCTCTTTTGTATTTTTTTTTGTTATAAAAGATGACTCTCAGGAGAGAAGGAATAGGCAAAGATATATTCGGAAATGAAAGTAATATAGAACAAAAAAAAATAACAATCTAAAAAACAAGGTGGAGGAGAAAAAGAACACCTGTGTATCTCTCATCTGATATTGTGACCTGCCTCCCTCCTTTTCCGATCATACATTTGTAACTATATATACCCTATACCTTGCCTAGAGTACTCTTAAATGATGGTTGAATTGAACTGAACATAAGGCTAGAAAAGCTGGGAAAGACCCTAAAGATCATTGAAGACAGTCCCCCAAATGGCTACATAGATAAGTTTCTTCACTCAGAAGTAGTGGGCTACGTGTAGCTAGACAGAACTAGAGGGACTCATAGGAATCTCTGACCACCGGCCTTGACTTCAAAGACCAACTTCCGGCCTCGGGTTTCTCTGTCTCAGTCCTGATCAGGAGATTCGAATGTGCATGGCGTTTGCTCATTCCAGACTGGCACATTTAGGTCCCTTTGTCTCAGAATAAAGCCTCCACCATCTGCGAGTCATACAGAAGTAATTGGTTGCTTGGACCAAACTGGCTTCTAGGCACCTTCACGCCCCCAGACAAGGCCAAATGGGCTTGTTCTTCACTTTCATCCTTGTATCACCAGCTCCCAGCACACTACGTGGCACGTAGTAGCTGTTTAATAAAGCCTTGTTGAGTGATTGAGAGCAGAACCCAGGGCTACTGAATAATAGCTCTGTAAATTGGTTTTACACTTCTGATAAGGACCAAGTTCTGAACTCAATCATATAACCCAAGCCATTATACACTGAGGTGATATAATAAGTAAAACCCCCCAGGGGTGCACGGAAGCCCCACACCTCCTCCCTCCACAGTGAAGGAGGGCCAGGGGAGAGTGCCAGAGCTCAGCCTGCTCACCTCCTTTTTGGGCAGCTGTTTCATAAACCACAGGGAGCCCAAGTTAATTTTCCTTTGTGATGTTCCCTTCGCCTTGCAATTATGCAAACTATTTGGACAGAGCAGTCACTTATGAAAGAGATCCCATGTTTGTCTGACATTTGGCACTGTTTATCTTGGCTTTTGACTGACACCGGCAAGAACTTTGAAATCCAGCTCCAGCGTCTTCCAAAGGGCAAATGACTAGAGGAACGAGTGCAGCCTGGGAGATTAGGGTGCTTTGGTGGCCACTTAACAGGTGAAAAAAAGGCTTGTTAAAAAATAATAATAGCAACACCCCTAAGACCGAAACTGGCTAGGCACTTCATCTGCTTATTTATTTAGTTTTCACTCAGTAGGCACACCCTTCCTTTTCAGGGAGGAGCTAGGGCGAGAAAAAACTGGGTGGGACTCCTCACAGTTTGGGTTTCTCTTCTGGTGAATCATTTTCTCATCTGGACTCAGAGGTTTCATTTTCCCTGTTTTCTTTGTAGCTGGGGGGGGGGGGCGGTGGCAGGGAGGGGGTGGGAAAGGAAAGGCGGGGTGGAGGAGAAGGTGGAGAGGGAAGGGGAAGGGAGGGAGGAGCACAGTATGCTATAGTAAATCTAACAGTGAATGGAAAACCTAGATTTCACTCCAACCTCTGACACATTCTATCCACGAGACTTCCCCCGGCCTCAGTTTGTTCTTTTGTAAAATAGAAATAATCATTACTTGGCTCCCAGAGTTGTTGGGCAGAAAGTGCTTTGCAAACTTTAAAGTACTATAGAAAGGGAGATATTGTAATTATTACACAACTCACCACATTTTGACTGTTTTCTGCACCAAATCTGAACATGGAGAGTTTCTGAGAAGTCAGAATGGCAGCTTAGAATGACTTCAGCCAGGCTCATCCCTTTCCTAATACCTGGAATGCCCTTCTCTCCACCCTGAACCCCCCATCCCCACCCGTTGTAACCCCACTTTTCCTCCAAAGCCTGTTTTAAAGGCCACCTCCTCCCTTCTGTTTTGGGGAAAAAAAATTTTCTTCATTGGACACAATATCATTTGATTTACACCCCTTTTGGGTGAGTACTTTGTGTTCAATTCTGTATTATAATTATTTATATGTTTGTATGTTCATGCTATTCTCATCCTCTCCCCAAATCATTATCTGATGCCTCACTGTAGTATGAGGGTGACCCTGGATTCTCTAAAGCTGTGCCAGCCAAGTCTGAACTCTGTGAGGGCCCATCAAGCTGGAAAGACTTTAAATATGAGTCTGACAACAGATTGTGCATCTGTAACCAGGGGAGCAGCCTAGAGGACTGTGAGGAGGCTCGCTGCCAGAAGGTTGGCCACTGGGAGATGCATTCTTTGTTAACTCCATCAGCTAATAAAATCATTTACTGAGCTATGGTGGGTTTGGAAGTTGGGGGAAGGAGGTAAATCAGCATCTGTGAAAGGAGGCCCCATATCAGAGTCTTCCCTCTGAGACCTGGGAAGGACCTTAAAAAGGCCAAGGTATCCCTCTGTATCTGGGGCCATCTCCAGTCTTCCTGATCTATATCTGGCCACTGAACCCAGATGGCTCAGGAGGAGAGAATGAGGCTGGTGGCTTTGCACAGCGCTGCCTCACTGAAATCCAATTCACTTGCAAGTCATAACATCACCTTCCCGAAGTCATGGTCCTCTTCAAGAATGAAGGACAAACAGCAATAACTGCCAATTTACTATATATATATATATACACACATATATATACACATATATATGTATATATATACGTATATATGTATATATACACACACATATATACATATATATACATATATAACATATTTATATGTATATATATATATATCTTATGTATCATAATTTGTACAGTTGTTTGCATGTTATCTTCCCTTCTCTGGACTATGACCTTCTTGAGAGCAGGAACCATCTTTTGTCTTTCTTTGTAAACACTCTCCCCACCCACCCAGTTTAGCACAGTGCAGACACATAGTAGGCCTTTAATAAATTCTTACTAACTTGACAAACACACACAGCTTTTGAAAATTTGAAGTCATTCTCTCTTGCAACAAGAAGTTCCATGGGGGTAATACAGGAGTCCATGTTTTCAACAAGTGTCTCAAGAGATCAGCTCATCTAACTTGCTCCTTTTACTGAAGGCCATAAGGCTTGGGGTAATCTGCCAAAGATTACATATCTAGTGAGTGTTGGAAGCCAGCATTAGAATCCAAATCTTTAGATCTGAGTGTGGCAAAACCATCTGCCATGAGATTGTGAGCTTCTTGAGGGCAGGGACTGTCTTCTGCATTTTTTTTTTATTCCTAGAGTTTAGTAGAATGATTGGAACATAGTAGGTGCTTAATAAATATTGCTTGATTGCTTCCTATTTATTTAACTATTAAGCTGTACCATCCCTATACCTACCTCAGCCAATGACCAACACTGTACTCTGCAATAGGGTTTTGGGGGAGTTGTTGGGGAAAGTGGTCTGGTCTATGATGCCATACAAATAGAAAATTCCATTGGGTAATGCAATGGACCCTTCTTAGTCTTATAGTCTTAGAGAATAAGTGCCTGGGCCCTGAGTAGGTGTTATGTAACCAAAGTAACAGAAGCAAAATTTAAGTCTTACTGCTAGTCTGACTCACTACCAGCTAAGACACACTGTCTTTGACTCTGTACATAATCAATATTTAGATTTGTTGAACTTGTATTTATATTAATTGCTCCTATGTTTCATTTTCCTTACAAAGGCTGACCAAATTGCAACCATAAGAGATAATTCTCTGTTGTGTGTTAGGTCCCAGTGAGTTGTCTTCTATGTTTTAAGGAATGAATTCTTCAGCATTTTGAGGCACCAAGAATTTTTTCCTATGTGGGTGCCTCCTCAACAAAAGAGAGAGGGAGGGGGGGTGGGAGGAGGAGAGAGAGAGGGGGAGGGGGAGAGAGAGAGGGAGAAAGAGGGAGAGAGAGGGAGAGAGAGGGAGGGAGAGGGAGGGAGAGGGAGGAAGAGGGAGGGAGAGGGAGGGGGAGGGAGGAAGAGGGAGGGAGAGGGAGGGGGAGGGAGGAAGAGGGAGGGAGAGGGAGGGGGAGGAAGGGAGAGGGAGGGGGATTCATTCCCTGATGGTTAGACTTCTGATGATGAGACTAACTCCTTAGGCTGACAAGGGCCTGACAGATAGCCTCTCACTGGGCTATATTTAAAACCTCTCCTTCTTAGCAGGACCTGCTAGACCCTCCTGCTCTGCTGCCACAGGCATCTCCCCAACATCCACAGGACTAGAAGGAGAAAAACAACACCCACAAAAGTCAAAACAGCATCAACTCCATCCAGATTTATTCTCATAATATAGATCTTAAATCAGAGGAACTGGGTTCAAATTCCAGTTCTGATTCCAGTTATTATCTGTATGACCTTGGGTAAGTCACACTACTTTTCTGGTCCTCAGTTTCCTCAACTCTAAAAGAAAGGGGTTGAATTTGATGGACTATAATGTCCCTTTCCAGCTCTTAAATGGATAAGCCTTTTGGTTTTTGAATGACTATGGCTCTTAAAAATCCATTAACAATGTTTCTTGGCGGGGGATGGGGTGGGGGCGGAGATTTGTGAAAAATTCTGTTGAATAGGCTTTGGTCTGGAATGGATGGAAGACACATGGTTAGTGGGGGTCATGCCAGGCCACAGAAAACAGAGCCATATCAGATAGAACAACAAAGGTCGCCAAAACTGAGTGGAAACATATGTTCAAATCAAATTAGCCATTAGGTGTGAGCTTCTTTCGGCTGTTGATGGTATCCACATGAAATCTAAGCCTCCCATTATCATGGAGCAGGAGAAACAAGTGCCCGACCTGTAAGATGACAAGCCAGGTTAAGCTTCATCTCATTCACTAGGTAACATGACACATTGCTCATACTGCTTGAGAGGACAGGAGAAATGATGCTTTGGATTTCTCTCGTGGCTAGTTTTGGAAACAAGAATCAAAATGGCGTGTTCCTTATCAGTTTGGGCCTAGCCCCCGGGAGTGGGGGAAGAGGGCCTCATCGTGACATTTTCAGCCTTTAGTTAATAGAGGACATGGTTGCAGACTTCCCCACAGCCAGGTGGAAAATTAAGTGCAAACGCCACACCATTTTTCATGCTACCTGAGTTTTCCTCCTTTGGGGAAGGTGCCATGTTTCTAAGTCTAATGGAGCTGGTGGTCTGCTTTCCTCCCACCTTGGCTGTTTCTAGACATTTCTCATGAGGCTGTTTGATATGGAGATGGATTTTCAAAGACAATGTTTTTTTAAATGATCTCTTTTTGTTCAATGTATTCAAGAAGAATGGCAGGTCCCAGAAGGAAATGGAGCAGTGATGCAGAGAGAGGAAAGAAGGGGAGCAAATCCAGTAGAATCCCTTTCTAGTACCAAAAATACAGTAGAAGTGATGAGACTCCTGCATTCCAAAGTCTGGGCTCTAATTCTGGCACTGCTTCTAACTGATAATGGGATTTGGAATCAGGAACACCTGAGTTTAGCTCTGGTTTCAGACACCTATTAATATATGTTGCTGCTCAGTTGTATCTAACTCCAACCCTTGGTGACCCCATTTGAAGTTTTCTTGGCAAAGATACTGGAGTGATTTGGCATTTCCTTCTCCAACACATTTGACAGATGAGGAAACTGAGGCAAACAGGGTTAAGTAACTTGACCAGGGTCACACACCCAGTAAGTGTCCGAGGCCAAATTTGAACTCACAAAGACGAATCTTCAGGCCTAGCACTAAATCCATGTGCTACCTAGCTGCCCTTACTAATGTATAACCCTGGGCAAATAACTTAACTGTCAGCATCAGCTTCCTCATCTTTAAAATGGGAATAAAAATAACACCATTTCTAATTAAAATAACATCATTGCTGTAAGGATCAAATGCAGAGACCTAGGGTAAATCACCTGGCCACTCAGGGCCACAGTTTCCTTCTCTGTAAAATGAAGACATTCTATCTGTAATTCTTCCCCTACTAACATTCTATATTCCTGAGTCCCTTTTACCTCTGATATTTCTAAGTTCTAAGGATCCTCCAGGCTCTAACACTAAATTCTGTAATGCCACTTAGAAGAAAATGCTGATCAAAACTAAATGTCGGGAAGTTATAATGACCAACCTTTGTTCTAAATCAAGAATATGAGAAAACACTTCCCTATTGCTTCTGGGCGGGGGGGGCGTGTATAGATGTGGAACAATGAAGATTGCATCCAGTTTTTCTTATATGTTGGTTAGCTTTGTTGAACTGGTTTTTTTTTTCTTCTTTGATATTCTCTCAGAGGGAAATAAGGAAGGACTACATTAGGAAATGGAGATGATCTGAAAACAAGAGGTTTCAACACTCACTAGTTGTGTGACCTTGGGCAAGTCACTTAACCCCAATTGCCTCATCCTGGGTCATCTCCAGTCATCCTGATGAATATCTGACCACTGGATTCAGATGGCTCTGGAGGAGAAGTGAGGCTGGTGACCTGCACAGACCTCCCTCACTCAAAACAAAGTCAAGCGCAAGTTATGTCATTATTTCTCTGATGGCATGGTCTTCTTCGGCAATGAAGGACAAATGCACACATGTAAAACACAGAATGCAAAAAAAAAAATTAAAGGACATATTCTTGCCTCTCCAAACTGCTTCCTGATAAGAAACTACGCTTCAGACAGACCACTGCCTATAGCACATCCAGCCCTGGAAACAGCAATGAATAACCCAGAAAGGTCAACAGGTATGAGTCTGTACAGATAATAACCTGCATAAAACTTTGTCATTTCTAGCCTCATTACAGGGAATGAGAAGAACTTCATGAATGTGTTCCTGCTTTGGAAGCAAAGGGCAGAGAAAGCACACGAGTGCCCTGATTAGCATCGAGTGCCAGGCCAAAGCACAGAGACCATAACTCTCCATTCTGGAGCAAATAACAGAGGCAAGTGCCTACCTCCTCCATGTTCCCTTTTCCTTATTTAATGGGCTGCCTTGTGAAAGAGAGATTTAACTTGTTCTCCTTAGCCCTGGGTAGGAGGGAAGGGAGAAGCAGAACTGAAAAAAAAACAGACTGGAAGTAATTAGATTTGGGTTAAAAGAAAAAAATTTCCCAACCATCAGTTCTGCCCCAAACTGGCATGTGGCCTTCAAATCACATCATGTCTCTAAGCAGAAACTGATCATCTGTCAAAGAACCTGCAAGGTGGGATTCTCATTTAGATCCAGATTGGACTAGCTGACCTTGGTGTCCCCTTCAACTCAGGGACACCACACATGGATTTTCTGGATTTCTGTTGATAGAGCTCAGGAGACAAGGCCACTTAGGGCTGAAATCTGAAGAGTAGAGAAGCCAGAAACAGGTCTGTTGTCAAATCACTAAATGACATCATGACATCCAGTGACATTTCAAGAGGCTTTTAAATTTTAAGTAGGAAGAACAAATATTCCAAGGACTAGTCTGAGTCAGTTCTAAGGTCCTAATGTATACTCCCCCTTAACTCTTACTCTACAAAGGCAAATGACAACTTGGACAACTTGGTATAATGGAAAGAACAATTGACTTGTTAGTAGACCAGAGTTCAAATCCCAGCTGGGACATTTAGTAGTTGTATGACCCTGGACAAGTCACTTAATCTCACTGGGTTAATATGAGGAGGAAAAGTGCTTTGTATGCCTTAAAGTGCTACATAAATGTAAGTTATTTTATTACTATCATTATTACTCAAGGTTAATAAGCAGCTAAGAGGGGTGGGGGAGCAGTGACTGGAAAGGGGAAGAAAACCCTTCTCAAACCTGCCTCCCTGTGTGCGTATATGAGAGAGAGAGAGGGTAAGTAATCTATTTTCCATAGCATGGAAAATAAAACTAGAGGTTTTATTTCCAAAACTGAGTCATAGACTTCTCATGAAAGTAGGGAATGGAACTCCCACTGAAATATATTTTCCACCGAAAAAAAAACCTTGCATTTATATCACACTTTTCCTCCAATGTGTGCCAAGTGCTTTCATAAATCTCACTTGTCTTTGCAACATTCCTATAAAGGACTGAAGGTCAGAGATTGTTTTCCCTGTCTTTTGTAGACTAGGACACTGAGGTAAAGCAGTGATGGAACAGGGAGGGGCATAAATTTAGAGGTGGTCAGGACCTTAGAGGCTACTGAGTCCAATTCTTTCATTTTACATTTGAGAAACTGAGGCCCAGTATATGATCCAATCCATCAGTCCACTGTTTTTCCACTTGTGTTTGGGGTATCAACAACGTGGATTCCTTAACATTCTCCATTTTTGGACCAGGAAGATAGAGATAGTAGGTACCAGACAGAGACAAGCGAGAGCTAATGGTTCAGGTTGGCACATGCCCATGTTTGTGATCTAGTGGGCGGTGTTGTTAATCCTTAGCCTTCTCCTCCCAGACTCAAAGGTTTGTGATGGTAAATTGGGCCATCTTTTATCTCAATTCTTACCTCAGACAAACTGAGACCTGGGAAAGACCTTAATTCAGAAAGGCCGACGTCACCCACAACATCCTGAACCATCTCATCGTCCATTGGTGAGTTAGGGGATGTCTACTTCAACCATGTGAAAGAGTTCCCCTGGTAGAATGGGTGGGTGAAAACAATTTGTTCCAACAGTCATAAAGATGGCTAAGGGGGGCGTTGTGGAGTGCTTAGAGCTTGGTCAGACACTGAAGACTCCAAGGTCATCCACTGCATCCCTAGCCATCATCAGTCATCCAGACTTTTGTCTTGCCACTGGACTTCGATGACTCTGGAAGAGTGAGGCGGATGACTTTGTGCAACTCTGCCTCACTTAAATCCACTCCACAAGCAAGTCAAAACATCACCTTCATGATGCTATTGGTTCTTTTTGAGAATGAAAGATGGAAAAACACCACTACCCACTATCAGTGGGTGTAGATGGCAAAAGGATGCATGTAGGATGCCTGCCAGGTGTGTTCTATAAAATCCAGAGTTATTTATAACAATACCACACAGCCCCAGGTAACCTAAGACTCCAAATTGTAGAGAAGTTGCCGATCTGCCTCAGTATAGAGTTTCTTCACTGGGAACAAGTCAAAAAGATGAGTTCAAATCCTGCCTCATATACTAACTGTCTGAGTCTAGGCCAGTCACTTTAGCTGTCTGACTCAGTTTCTTCATCTGTAAAATGGAAATAATGATAAGCCTTGTTTCAGGCAGTTCTTTTAAGGATCAAATAAGATATGTAAAATGCCTTGTAAACTTTAAAGCGCTATGTAAATGTTAGTTATTTATCACTATTATTATCAACAAGCATCTTTATAGAGAAATTACTGTGTGTCAGGTACCGTTCAACATACTGGGCATACAAAGAAAAGCAAAAACAAGGAAGCCGTCCCTGTTCCCAAGGAGCTCACAGTATTGTTATTGTTATGCCAACAAAAGTACATCATGAGGGTACTTTAAGGTTTATCAAATACTTTTCCCCACAACCACGCTCTTAGGCAAATAAGTATCGGAGGTCTTGGTCCCATGACACAGGTGAGGAAACTCAGATCAAGCTGGTACGTGATTTGCCAGTGGTTACATGGCAAACATTGGAGCTAGGATTCCAACCCAAGTCTCATAATTCCACGTCTTTCACCCCTCCTCAGCCCGGTCCAGTGACGGAGTGATAACAACTCATATTTCCAATGAGCTTTAGCAATTTACAAAGACCTAGTTCATGACACTCTGTCTGGATAGGAATGTTAACATTATCCCCATTTTAGAGATGAAGAAGCTAGTTTAAAGAGGCCCAGGTAAGCTGCCCAAGGACACCTGGCTCCTGACTCTTTCTACCGCTTCACACTGAGAAAAGCAGGATGAAACATTACATCAGACCATTTTGGTGGCAATCACTTTCAACTTTAAAGTCAATATCTGCTGGGTTTATTGGAGTTAATTACCCAGAGGTCCTTTCGAGCTCTATGATTCCATTCTCCTATGTACTGCCCCCAAACCAATACAGCCGTAAGAGGTTGTCTTAGATCTGACTCGTATCAATCTCGGAGAAATAACAGAGAAATCTCTAGTGGATTAGCACAGACTCCAACTGGCATACCAGCAGGGGTAGCAAATTAAAAAAATATATATTCAAAAATGTGATGATCAGGAAATTACTTCTGAGATGAGCTTTCCTGCTAATGACTGTGAGAAAGGATTGTTAGCATGGGGAAATGAAAATGATACATTATAATTTGACATTTTCCATGCAAATGAAAAAGCACTAGAAATATCTGCCACTTAAGTGAAAAGAGCATCCTACCTGCAATAGAGGAGAAACATATTCCTGGTCACATCCTGAAATTAGACATTTACTCAGGATTTGTTGGGGATGGTAAAGAAAATTGGATACCAGAGCCTAATATCAGCATTATAGATGGTGTTGTCTCTGAGAAGAGATCTCTCTTTGACTCTGTTCTTTCTTACTTCAATAGGAAGTACTGCCATCCTTGTCCTGAGCATCCTTACCATCCCCAGAGAGCCATGGGTCGTGCTTCTGGCCTTCTTCAAGCTGTCAACTCCTCTGTATCCTATAGCATCTCTCACTTCATCCCCTTTCTGTAACTTGCACAATGGCACCCTACTTGAGGGTCTTCTCACCGCTAATGCAACAATCTCCTAACTGGCACTTCCTCTCTAATGTCCCTTTGGCCTAATGTAGCTGCCATATAAGATAAATTCCCTAAGATGCAGGGGCTTGACCAGGGTGCTCGTCTACTCAAAAGCCACCTTCAATAGCTTCCTGCTGCATCTTATATAAAATACAAACTCATCTTGGCACTTAATGCCCTTTCTAGTCTGATTCCAACCATCCTTCCAGCTTTATTTCACATTATTTCTTTCATACACTCTGTGTTCTTGCCAAACTGAATTACTAAGTATACCATTCCAACCTTACCATGGCAGGGTTGTACATTTTCATTTTCTGTCTTTAGTTCAAGTAATCTTTTTTTTTTTGCATCTTTTCTTCATTTTAAATGGCATTTTATTTTTTCCTATTACATGTAAAGACAATTTTTGACATTTATTTTTAAAAAAAGATTTCAAGTTCCAAGTTTTTCTTCCTCCATCTCTCCCCTCCCTTTTCCCTAAGACAGTAAGCAATTTGATATATATTATATATATGCAATCATATAAAACATTTCCATATTAGTCATGTTGTGAAAGAAGAAATGGAACAAAAGGAACAAACTACAAAAAAAAAATAAAAATAGTCTGCTTTGATCTGTATCCAGACTCCATAGTTCTTTCTCCGGATGTGGATAGCATTTTCCATCATGAGTCTTTTGGAATTGTCTTGGATCATTGCATTGCTGAGGAGAGCTAAGTCAATCATAATTGCAGGTCAAGTGTTCTTAACCTGGGTCCATAGACTTTTTGTATAGATATTCTGATGACTGTATTTCCATAAAATTGGTTTCCTTTGTGATTCTACGTATTTAATTTTATGCATGTAAAAACATTATTCTAAGAAAGCATCCATAGGCATCACCAGACTGCCAAATGGGTCCAGGACATAAAATGGTCAAGAATCCCTGGTCTTCATTCCTAAGTCAGCTTAGGTGGCACCTCTTCTAAGTCACATTCTCTGATTATCTCAACTAGAAGTGTTCCTCCTTTTTTTTTCAGATATTCCTAGAGCATCTTGCCTGGACCTTTGCTTTCCCTTCCTATCTTATATGATAATTATCTAAGTAGAAAGTCCTCTCTGCTACCAGGCTCTTATCCCTGGGTAGAATACATGTTTTTTTGGGAGAAGGAGCAAATGTTTTTCTCCCTGCATATCCAGTACCAAATACAGAGCCTTGTAAATAGTAGGCATTTAATCAATGTTTACTGATCTGAATTCAAAATTAAAACTTGGAAATATTCAACAGGGTATGTCTCTCCTCGCTAGGATGTTAGAAACTATGATGGAAACAGACCAGTGGAAACTAGCATTAAAGAAGGACCTTCTAATACAAAAACTCAGTGAAACCTCAGCTTCAACCCTGTGCAATCCTCCAATGTACATAGACCTGTATAATTCATTCATAGCATCTTGAACAGGAAGGCTTCTTAGAGGTCATTTAATCCAATAACACCATTCCCTACCCTATTATTTATGGTTTTTAAAAAGTGAGATCCAAGACAGACTATGTTCCTCAAGGGTGAACACTTAGCTAGTTAAGTTGTGGAGGTGAGATTCAAACCCAGGACCTGTAACTGGAAATCCAAGGTTCTTCCTTATATCAAACCATTTGGCTCTCTCTCAACTTCCTTCTTTCCTTCCTTTGAACACAGCTCACATTGATACAATGCATTATGAATTTCAAAGCATTAATTTGGCCAAAATTTATTA
This sequence comes from Bettongia penicillata ogilbyi, assembly GCA_023548195.1. NCBI lineage: Eukaryota > Metazoa > Chordata > Mammalia > Diprotodontia > Potoroidae > Bettongia > Bettongia penicillata. Next base: position 19,576,634 of record JAJHZJ010000292.1, read on the forward strand.
GGCATCTATCGTATGCAGAAATTATAGAATTATATTATGATCCTCACTTGATAAATGAACACAACTCAGAGTAGGGATATGTCTGAAGCTCCATAGCTAGGAAGTAGAAGAATCCAGGTTTCAACCCTGGTCTCCTGACTAACTCTGATACTCTTTCTACTACTTTACAATGCCACAGAGAGTTTCGTCTCTATGAACCCCTGAAGTCCCAGTAACCCAAACTGAAGTGGTTGAATTCTCTCCGATGCTAGCTGTGTGACCTTGGTCAATCCCCCTTCTCTTCCCTGGGCCCAAGTTTTCTCACCTATAAAACAAAGGGATTGCACTCAATGACCTCTAGGATCTCTTCAGGCCCTACATCTATGGGGAATATGCCACAGTGTGTAGAATACTGAACTTGGAGTTGAGGAGACTCCAGTTCAAATCCTGCCTCAAATACTTACAAGCTATAGAACCCTGGGCCAATTATTTAACCCCACTGACTCAGTTTCTTCATCTGTAAAATGAGGAGAATTATAATTACTTTATAGGGCTGCCGTGAAAGTCAATTTATAGCACATACATAAAGCGCTTTGCAAACCTTGAAGCGTTAATGTGTCAGCTATTAGTACTGTTATCAGCATCAACCACTTGCTCTTCTCTAACCTCCCCAAAAGAATTTCATCATTGACTTTTGACAAGGAAGTAATGACTGGCCCTTTAAAGGTCAAGTTTCAGTAGACTCTATGAATGTCATTTCTTTATATAACATAAAGTTGGTCTCTCTGTTTAATACTCTCCTCTTTCTAACGTACCCAACACTTCACAGATTTCTCACAGTAAGGGAAAGGGTCATACACTGTTTGGACTTTAGTTATATGGCCTTCAATAAATCACACTGACTCTTGGAGAGAACATGGCGGCAGGTTTGCTAGTTTTAGCTCTCTTCTCTTTTCCCCTCCCCTCTCTTCTTCTCAAGCTGAAAAGCCTAAATATCCATCTTGTTGTGGAAGATTGCAGTCATTCAGTCCCAATATTCACTAAGTGGTACTAGCACCCAAGTCACATCCGCCCCGGACACTCATTCTCACCTGTCACTGTCTGAAATACCAACCTGGAAAGATGCACTTTGGATCCTTCCTGGTCTCAAATCCCAGCTGACAAAGTCATTAAAACGTCTGTCCCTAAAGTCGGCAGCAATAATTGCTCTTCCAGTTGTCCTCAGAATCCATTTCGGGGCAGCCACTGCTGATACGCTGAAGTCAGCAGCTGCCACATCTGGGGCAGTCCTGGTTTCTCCTCCAGGTGAACTTGAGAACAAATAACTTTACCTCCTCTTCTCCTAGGGTATAGGGTTCCACAAGGCAGCAGACTTCCAGGAGGCTCTGAGAATTAGTGAGTATCAGGAAAGGGAGAAAAAGGAGGTAGTGGGCAGACTAGGGCATTAGAACCTGAGACCTGTGATCCCTGGGCCTTCACCTCCCTGGGTCTCGGTTTCTTAAGGGCTGAGACCATTTCTTAGCTCTGCTAGTTACTGTGAGTATAAGAAGTCACTCAAGATTATAGGATCCTCACTTCAGGAGTGAAAGGGGCCACAGAGTCCCACCCTTTCATTTTACAAATGAGAAAAATGAGGCCTAGAGAGGTTAAGTCACTTAAAAGTCCTCAAACTCCGAATCCAGCACACCTCCCACTCTATGCTGCTGCCTTACCTTAACTCCCAAGTGTCAGTTTCCTTCTCTGTGAGATAGGAATTTTTAAAATAATACGTATATTCCCTGCCTCCCAAGGCTGCTGAGAAGAACTTGTAAAGGAGACCTCACTGAGGCTGCCCATTCTTCCTGGCTCCTTAGCAAGTCATTCTGAGGCATTGGTGGTTAGAAAAAGGATCATTTGGGTTGCCATTCTTTGTGCCTCGTTCTCCATAATCCAGTTTGCTTCAGCATCAAGACATCAACTTTTACCACTGGCTCTGGGTGAGGGCAAGACTTCTTTTCTATTCTGGTGCTGTGCAAACATGAAGTAGAGATTAACAGAGCTCCCTATCAAGAATAAGAATAACAACTGCCCGCCGTTCTTTACTGCTTTTCAATTTACAACGAGCTTTCCCTAAGTCAGTCCTAAGAAAAAGGCATTATCAGTTCCATTTTCCAGGGAAAAAAATGCAAGTTCAGAGAGGGGAAATGGAAATGATTGTGATCTATGGCTACTAAAAGGCCAAATCGGTATTCAAACCTGGGTCTTCTGTTGGTACAGGGAACCTGGAGCAGACTAAAGTAAATCACCTGGGAATGCCTCTTACCCTAAGAGATGGTCGGCCTGGCTTAGTAAAATGAGCACCGTATTTGGAGTAAGAACTGGAATTCTCATCCTCAGCAGCTGTGTGACCCTGGACAGATTACAACAAAAGACCAGAATAGGTTGATGGGACTATAGTCTAAGACACAAACATTTACAAGGGACTGATAGCACTTTTTTTTGTTATCTAGTCGTTTCCAGAGATCATGCTCTTGCCATGATACTGTCCTGCCTTGCTCTGGTCATTTGAGAACATGTCCATGTCTGAGGTCAGGCATCCTACACATGAAGTGGTCTCCTTTGAGTAATTAACTAGTGCTTGAGGCCATAGACTGAACTTTCCTTCTGGGATGCTAAGGGTTGCTCAATCCCAGCTCCCCTAACACTCCCCCAACTATTGGAGGGGGTCATTTTTTAAGATAAATTCCATTCCATTACTATGACAAATGTAGCCCACTTTGAGTTTTTCCCACTGCACTGAATGTTTTGTCATCATCCCAACCTGGATCCTTTCTAAACTTATCATGCTTTGCTCACTTTCCAACACTTTATGGCTGAACCAAACTGTCCTTCTTCCTGTTCCTCACAGATGACATTGCATCCCTTCCTCTTTGCCTTTCTATGGGCTGTCCTCCATGCCTAGAATGCATTCCCTCTTCCTCAGAGAATCCTTAGCTTTTAGTCAAGTATTACCTCAAGCATCAGGCTTCTCTTGACCTTACCATTGGCTAGTGGCCCCTCCCTGAAACTACCTCCTTTGTACTTATTCTTGTACACGTAGTCACCATTTGGGAATGTAAGTCACTTATGTGTAGGGACTATTTCATTTCTGTCTTTATGTCCAGAACATAGTAGGTATTTAATAGAGGTTCACTGATTAATTAGAATGCATGATACCAACAAGTCTTCATTCTACAGCTCTTCAAAGATGACAGCATGTTTTCCTCAACAACCCTGTGAAGGAGATGGTACAAATGTTATTGTCCCAATTTTCATTATTGTTATTCGGTTGTTTTCAGTCATATCCAACTCTCCATGACCCCATTTGGGGTTTTCTTGGCAAAAATACTGGAGTGGTTTGCCATCTCTTTCTCCGGTTCATTTACAGATGAGGAAACTGAGGCAAACAGTGGTAAGTGACTTGCCCAAGGTCATACAGTTAGTAAGTGTCTGAGGTCAGATTTGAACTCACAAAGGTGAGTCTTTCTGACTCTATTTACTGTACCACCTAATTGCTCATCCTTTTTTTACAGATGAGGAAATCAAGGCTCAGAGGAGTTAGGAACTTGGTTATTTGGTAAACATTAGACATATTAAAGACTATCTACCCAAACATCCTCATTTATATACAGTAGAGTATATCCTAGCATCTACTCATACATACTTACAAATGAGGAAACTGAGGCCTCCAGAAAAATAACTCACAGTAATAGCTAGCATTTATAGAATTATTTAAAGTTTGCAAAGTGTTTTACATCTATATCTCAAATGACCTGATTTGACTAGTCTATGGTCACAGAGCCCGGGACCAAGACTAGAAGCCGGATGTCTTGACTCGCAGCCTAGTGGTCTTTCCATGACACTGCTCTGCTGCTGGTGAGCAGCTCAGGCTGGAGATGTCACCCTTCCTTCTTGTCTGCCCCTCTTAGTTCCCACCCTCTTCCTCCAATTTAGAGCCTTCAAGAAGCAGAAAGCAGAACAGATTGGGAATGTTGTACACCCTTTGAAGCCATGGTTTTCAGTGGCTTCCCCACCCCCACCCCACCTTCAGTTTAATTTATACCCATAGTAAAGCTTTTGCTCTCCACACATTCCAGCCTTGGGCCTGCTGTCTTTGTGAGTGCTGTAGGATCTCCTGCTTATTACTGGCCATTAACACTTCAGACAGTCTTTAGTCTCATTTATTAGAGCCCTGAAGCATGGTTCAGAGATCAGAGGATTTGGAGTTCGAAAGAACCTCAGAGACTGGCTATTCCAACTCTGTCTCTTGGCAGAAAAGAGAATTAAGGCCCAGGGAGGGAAAGGGACTTGCCCAGGGTCACATAAAGACCTAAGACTTCTGACTCCAAATCTGATGCTGTTTCTACTACAACATCCCCAGGGCCCATTTTGTTCTCAGTCCTGTATCAAGAATACACCAAAGCTGCCCAGTTTAGTATGTCAGGCCCTACTTAGAGATGGGGAACATACATTTATTAAACATCTGCTGTGTGCCAGGCACTGAGCTAACCATTGGGAGTACAACGTAAGGCAAAATAACTCTCCCACCAAACAGGATTGAGGCTCCTGAATTTTTACTTATCTACCATCTGCCTTTCTAAGGCTGGGATGCCTGCCCCCGCTGTTGAAATCCAGTCCAACTTTCAGGGTCTTCCTCCACAAGCATAGAACCATACAATCTAGAACTAGAATGGGGTCATAGAAGTCATCTAGTTCAACATCCTTATTTTACAAAGGTGGGAACTGAGTGAGGTCCAGAGAGATTCAATGACTTGCCCAAGGTCATGCAATTTAATTCAATAAGCATTTAATATAGAATGCCTTCCACATTTAGAAGGTATTCTATATTATATAATAATACCTATAATTAATCATAATATCTGCCTATGTAGAACACAACTAGGCAATGGGGTTTCCAGGACAACAATGAAAACCAGCCATTACCTTGGAACGGCTTCCATTCTACTGGAGGAATGCAAAGAACATTAAAGGGGAGAGCACCAATGTCGGGGAGAAAGATGTAGAAAATCAAGAAAGGTTTATGCAGGAGATGGCATCTAAGTGAGCCTTGAAGACACCTAAAGGAATGTTAAGGAGAGTTTTCCATGAAGAAGCTGGTAAAGAAAAAAAACCTAGAGGTGAGATATGGTGATACATGTGGAGAAAGCAGGGTGGTCATCTTGGCTAATATGCAGAATGGATGAGGCTGGTCGGGAGACATAAGTTAGATAAAGGTAATAGAATAATTATCTCTTCTCAGAGCCAAAATTGGAAGCCAACACCATTGATCCAATTCCAGTGTTCTCTCTCCTCCTTCCTCCCTTCATCTCCCTCCTCCATCTTTCCTCATCCCTCCCTCCTTCCCCCTGCCCCTCTGAACTGTTAAAATATCTTGTTCATACTTTTATGCCTCTGAAATATTATATTTCCATCATCTCCTCAACTAAAGTGGAAACTCTTTTGAGGGTAAGACCTAATTTCTAACAATGCCACTTCTCCATTTGGTACCACTCTGCAATTCAATACATGATTTATGAGCGCCATAACTAAGGATGGAGTTGGAAGGGAAAAATAAACATCTATTAAATAAATACTATGTGCCAAGAACTATGGTAAGCACTTTACAAATAGTATCTCTTTAGGGTAGGTGCTGTTATTATCCCCATTTTACTGTTGAGGAAACTGAGGCAAACAGGTTAAATGACTTGCCCAAGGTCACACAGTTACTACGTTTCTGGGGCTGGATTTGAATTTGGGTCTCCCTGACTCCAGGCTCAATGCTCTATCCGCTGCACCTCAGAGATTATTGTATCCAAACCCCTTATTTTACAAATGGAGAAAACGGAAGCCTAGAGAAGGAAGACGTGCATCTAAGGTCATACAGAGAGTTAGCAGTAAAACCAAGACTCAAAAACTTTCCTGATCCTCCATTCAATGTTCTTTCCACTACACCAGCCACCTCAGTGGTTGCCTAAAGGACACATCAATCAACAATGTAGTGGAAAGAACACAGAATGTGGAGTCACAGGACCTGGGCTTGAATCAGTTCTTCTATTTAGTAACTGTGTGACCTTGGACAAGTCATTTCCTCCTCTGTAAAAATGGAGTCCACTGGACAAGGTAATTCCAAACGTCCTTTACACTAGCAGGCTATTTCCTCTGAATCCAAAGATCCCTATCTCCAGTCCCATTTAACAGTCTTTCTCCTTGTCTTGCAGAGCCCTACTGTTCTATTCAGACAACAACGTGTAATCAGATTCTGACACCTGATCTATTGCTTCCACACAGCTGGGAAGCTTCCAGGTCCCTTCAGGTTAAGCAGTTGTACCTGGTGTTCATTGTCTAATCCTGACGGACGATCAATGAACAAATTATATTGCAAGTGGGAAGACTTATTTTGGAAGCATCTTTGCTTCTCTAAACCACCCAAGGAAAAAAATTTATAATTCAGAAGAAAAGCAGAAATGAGCATCCTCTCTGAGGGAAGGGCCAAGAGTCTCCATGCTTCTGATCCTGTCTGAAAACTGGGATAAGAAAGAGGATATTTAAGAGAAATCAATCAACTAGCATTTATTGAGCACCTACTATGTGCCAGGAAATGTACTAAGTGCTAGGGATACAAACAAAGGCACAAAAAACAGGGGGAGGAAGAGAGCTAGGGAGGGAGAAAGACAGGAAGTGGGGAGGAAAGGAAGGGAGAGAGAAAGGGAGATGGGGAGGAACGGGAGAGAGGAAAGAGAAGGGAAAGAAAGTGGTAAGGAGGGGAAAGAGGGGGAGACAAAGGGGGGATGGAGAAGGAGGTACAGAGGGAAGGAAAGAAGAGGGGGATAGAGGAGGGGATGAAAAGAGAGGAGGAGGAAGGGAGAAGAAGATAGAGGGAGGGAGAGAGACAGAGACAGGGAGAAAGGGAGAGAAGGAAAGAGAGGGGGAAGGGGGGAAAGAAAGAAATAAAGAGGGGGGAGAGGAAGGGGAACAGAGGAAGAGGAGAAGGGAGAAAAGAGAGGGAGAGAGAATGAGGAAGAGACTTCTGGGCCTAGGGAGACCAGCCAGTGAAAATGCTGAGTCAGGAGATGAAGCATCATGTGTGTTTATCCTTCGTAGCTGAAAAAGACCATCACCAGACAGATAATGACATGACTTGCACTTGACTTGGTTTTGAATGAGGGGGGGCTGTGCAGGTCACCAGCCTTACTTTCTCTTCCAGAGCCATCTGAATCCAATGTCCAGATATTCATCAGGATAACTGGAGATGACCCAGGATGAGGCAATTGGGGTTAAGTGACTTGCCCAAGGTCACACAGCTAGTGAGTGTCAAGTGTCTGAGGCGAGATTTGAACTCAGATCCTCCTGACTCCTGCACTGGTGCTCTATCCACAGCACCACCTAGCTGCCCTAAAGAATCATGTGGGAGAAAGGACAAGAAGCCCAGTGTCCCTGAATCACAGAGTACACAGAAGGGATTAAGGTATATAAAGACTAGAAAGGTAGGAAGGGTTCAGGTGGTACAGAGCTTGATCCCGGAATTGATGGAGGATAAAAGTAGTTAAGTGAGTTGCCTAGGGTCTCACAGTTTGTGTCTGACATAGGATTTGAACTCAGGATTTCCTGACTCCAACTCCAGCACTCTATCCACTATGCCACCTAGGTACTTGAATCCATCAACAATTATTTAAGTGCCTATCATGTTCCAGGGACTGTGCTAGGTATCTGAGATACAAAGACCAGAGTGAAAGAATTCCTTCCCTCAAGGAGTTTATATTCTGTTTGGGGGTGGGGTTATTTATACTAAATGATGACATAAAAGCTGGGAAGACATCTCCTCCACTGGGAGGGGAGAGGGATCATCGAGGTGGCTCTCGTCTCATCCTGGGCTGCTAACTAAAACAGATATAATTTTCCTAGTGAGGAGAAAGTCACTCCTTTACATATCTTAAATTAGTGATAATTTAAATTCCAGATACTTGGACAGAAGGCTCACTAAGCATGGCCTAATCATGGATGAGTTAGCCAGGGAGGTCATATCATCTGTCTGCATTAAAAGACCAAGTAAGCAAATGGTCTGTTTTGAAACATTTTGTATATATGCACGTGTGTGTTTGTGTATGAGCATGTATTCACACACACGTGCACGTACACGAACAGCTGGTCCTTACAGAGATTGATGATTACGTTTGGAATCCCAAATATCCTTCAAAACTCAGCTCACAAGCTACCTCCTTCTTGAGGCCTTCCCTGCCAGTGCCCTCCCCATCAAAACTTCCTTGTGCCTATTTTGTATATAAAAATGTATGTACTTATTTCGGACACATAAACATATGTCTGAAATAAGTACTGCTATTTTGGGAAGACCTTCTTGTTTATTATTTTGCTTCTATCTTGGAAAACATTTTCATCTCCATGGTGACACAAATGTATAAATGCACATTTATATGGGGTATACATATGCATAGACATGTAAATATATGTAACCCTATTTCAGAGTTCTCATGGAGAAGGAAATATTTTTTTTCCCAAAATTCCAGTAGTCATTTCCATCATGGAACTGAGGGCATTGGAAATCCTTTACAAGAGTCTTGAGGAGAAAGGGAAGATGACACAAGGTCAAGAGATAGATAGCTGGGGTCATCCTCCATCTTCACATCATGTAGACTCTGAGGAGTCAAATATTTGCATTCATCAGCAACCCCTGACAGACTCTGAAAGTTCCTCTTTTGAGCAGTAGGCAGGGTTGACTCAGTGCCTGGGGAAGTTTCAGACTGAGGGATGATTGGATGGAGATAAACAATCTTTCCTTCCCTGCCTCAGAGTTGGAAAGGTTACTTCCCCCCTTTAACTGACCTGGATCTCCACATTCACTCTACCCTACTTCCCATGAAGGGCATGGAGCAGGGGAACCTTCTCTTGCTCCAGGAGGCGGAAAGGCCTTCTATGGCTGTTGGGATATAGAAGCAGGTATACCAGACATTCCTTTATTTCTATTGTGTTTGCATAGATGACTCTCTGTACAAAAGAAATTAGCAGATACCACTACCTTAGCCTTGTGTTTTATGGAAGTCACAGTGCTTGAGGTTGGAAAACTAGGCAGTTCTAGATAAAACCAAAATCCCCATCCCTGGGGTTGGAGTGAAGAAGCTGCAAAGTACAGATCATCTCACTCCTAGAGCGTGTCATAATCCAGGTGTGCAAGGATGCTGCAGTTCACCTTAGCAGGATCCGGGTGACAAGTGGAGAGTAAATAGCAGGGAGAGAGTAGGAAGAAACAAAGTTATTTCCTCTAGACTAGTAGATGAGGCATTTTGTGTGAGATAGAAGATTATTCTCTCTCAGGGATATACCTAAGTTTTCTTCCTCTTACTTCCTGCATTTACAGTATGCCATGGACCCCTCTGCCTAAGAGGCTCCTCTGGACCCTCTTAGCTTTAGAGTGATTATCAATAGTAACTGCTGCTGTTTCTCTCCCAGCCTCTGGTCTTTCTTTTTCTTGACCTCATTAAAGGGGCCATGCCCTGGCTACTTCTTAAACAGACCTATGCAATGAATGGGCATTGCCTCACCCTAAGTGAGTACTTGCAAAGACCTTGGCCTAAAGAGCCCAAGGTCTCCCCAGTGCATCCTGGGTCATCTCCAGTCATCCTGAGGAATATCTGGTCACTGGATTCAGATGACTCTGGAGGAGGTGAGGCTGGTGACCTGCACAGCCCTCCTTCACTCAAAACAAAGTCAAGTGCAAGTCATGTCATTATTTCTCTGATGGCATGGTCTTCTTTGGCAATGAAAGAAGAACACACACTCCAAAATACCAGCATGCTGGATCCTGCTCAAATGAATTCGACTCAAGACTTCTTAAAGACAAAGTTTATTAAAGATTTGCCATATTGGGTTGACTCTTAAGGAGCCCAAGCATTTGTAACACTTGTATTCACTAGCGGGCCAGACAGAATCTCAGCTAGACAGCGTCTGAGCTGGATTGAATCTGAGCACCTTCATGGAGGCAAGATGGAACTTAAATACAGAAATGACTGTAGGAGGGATTTGGGCTCTGGGAGTCTAGGGTGATGGGAGGAGGGGTTTAGGGAGGGTCTTGAGAAGCCCAAGGACGACCTAATGGGACTGGGGTGACTGGTCAAGGGTTGGAAACAGCTGGAGGCAATCAGGAGATATCAAACAATGGAAGGCCTGGGCCAGAAGCACATGTCACCAGGTAGTCTGGAGTCCCAAGGATGGTCTTGATAAATCAAACCCAGGGAGGATCCTGATGGGAGTGGTCAGCAGCCTGGGGAATGGGGTTTTGATAGGATCAAGGGTGAGCAGTGCAACAGAGACATGGGCATAGTGATAATGAAAAGCCCATGGACTTCCAGAGACTGGTGGAATAAATGCAAAGATTAGATTTGAGTAAGAAAAGCCAGATTAAGTGGGAAGATTCAAGGGGAGCTCAAGGAGGCTCCCAGAGTCTGAACCCCATCACTCCCTCACTCAAAACAAAGTCAAATGAAAGTCATGTCATCATTACTCTGATGGAATGATCTTCTTCGGCAACAAAGGATGGACGCAACAACAGTAAATAATAAACATTTATTAAGCACCTAGTATGTGCCAGGCTATGCACTGACTATGCTTCGTGCTGTGCACTGGGGATACACAAAGTGGAAATGGCAGTCCCTGACCTCAAGGAGCTCACAATCTAATAACACATATGCAAGCCCTATACAAGTCACAAGTGGGAACCTTCCCTTAACTGACATAGTGGTGAGGGAGGCAAGCCCTCTGTATTTCTTTGTTGCATAGTAAGGTTGCTGCTTACAACTCATTCTTTTCATCCACTTCTGCTGCTTGTTTCTGTTATTTTAAGTCTTATTTTGGAAGAGAAGTTTACTGGTGATTTAAATATAAATTTTCCCTGAATTATGTTTTCTTTTCTGTTAAAGCTGGTTGAAAAGAGTGGCTTTCTTTGTACTTTTCAATGAGTGTATTGAGCCTTTTTTTGGTTTGTTTCATTTTCCCCTACTTTGTTTATTTTTGCTCAAAAAAAAAAAAAGGAAATTCTACTCTAGAAATTACATTTATTTTACTTTTGATTTTTCCACAGAGGTTCTTCTTGAGGGAAAGAACTATGTGACTTTCATCTTTGTATTCTTATTGATTGGCTAATCATAGGTCCCAGACCAAACCCCACTTGGTCATTATTTGGGGCCTGATTGGCTCAGAGTGAGCATAGGTAGCAATTGTTCCTGTTTTGGCCATTTGACCCTGAGGGTCTTCCCTCCCAGATTGATTTTTTGTTTTTTACTAGATCTGGCAATGAGGCCATTCTCTGTCTCATTTCTTACCTAGCCTTAATGACTAAATAGGTGTTGCTTCAGTGAAACAGAGACCTATGAAAGAGCTTAGCTTAAAGAGTCCGAGGTTCCCCACTGCATCCAGGGCCATTTCCAATTGTCCTGGTCTATATCTTGTCACAGGGCCTAGGTGACTCCAGAGGAGAAAGGAAGGCTGGTGACCTTGAACAACCCTCTCTCACTTAAATCCAATTCACTTGTATGTCATGGCATCACCTCTGTGATGTCAGGGTCCTCTTCAAGGACAAAAGACAAACAATAACCATCTGGAATAGAGTAGGTGATTAATAAATGACTGAAGAAGTCAGTCATTGTGATGGAATTGCAAAATGCTTCATATGCGTTTAGTAAGTGCCTGTGTGTGTGTTCATCCTTCATTGCCGAAGAAGTAAATGCCTATCATCCATCAGACCCTGTGTTAAGTGCATGGAATACACACAAAAAAAAGCAGGAAAGACAGTCCCTGCCCTGGAGGAGCTCTCAATCTAATGGGAGAACACAACATTGAAACAATTAAGCATGTACAAGATATACACAGGGTGAATTAGAGATAGTGCAAAGAAAAGAGGAGGGGCAGCAAGGAAAAGGCCTTTTCCAGAAGGTGGGATTTGAACTGAGTCTTGAGGAAAGTCAAGATATAGAGAATTCTATCAGACAAGCAAAATACAATTATTAAGCTCCTATGTGGCCTTCACAGTGTTAATGACTAAGGATGCAAAGAAAGGCAAAAGACAGTCCCTGCCCTCAAGAAGCTTAAAATGTAATGGAGGAGACAAGATGCAAATACATATATACTGAAATGGACATTATTGCTCCCTGGGCCCTTAGGCTGAGAGATATCTGTTGGATTACTGGGCAGGGTTGGATAACCTGCCTAGTAACAGGTTTTTGTTGGCCCCTGTCAAAACATTATCCCCCTTTGGGTTGTGAAATATCTGATGAATTGTTAACAGTCATTTTTTGTTTGGTCCATTTGCATGGTAACCACCTGTACCCCACCTAATGTTAGACCCCCCCATTGTCAGGTAACCACCTTCTGCTGAGCACCCCTCCTTTCCTGACAACTATGACAACCAGTCTGTGATTGGATCCCTCTCTTGGCACCTCTCCTCTGTTGGGGTCCTTTACCTAGCAGCACCCTGACAACCCCCTCTGTTTTGGGGGCTCTTGCCTAGCAGGCAAGCCCCACTCTTGCTCTGTCAGAACTCTGTTTGTTGTAGAAACCACAAGGCTGTACCGAGTAGTGCCGAAATGCTTAAAATGCACTCACCCACATCAGTTTGGGGCTGTCTCCTCTGGGTCTCTACATGAGGCAGCCGCCAGCCTGGCTAATAAATGACGCTCTCAAAATTTTCAATTAATTTTGCCTGTGACTTATTAATTCCGGCCATTTCAATACACACAAGCTATACATATGATAAATACGCAATCATTAGCAGAAGGAAGGTGCTAGAAATAAGACAGATTGAGAAAGGTTTCCTGTAGAAACCTGTAGATGGTATTTAATTCAAGACTTGAAGGAGGTAGAGATGAGGAGGGAGAGAGTTCTAGGCATGGAGGAAAATCTGTGAAAATGATATGAGTTAGGAGATGGAGTATCATATGGGTGGAAAAACAAGGAGACCACTCCATTGCAGGGGAGGGGATTAAGGTATAGAAAGACCAGAAAAGTAGTGAAAGATTTTAAAAGTCAAACAAAGCATTTCATATTTGATCCTGGATGCAATAGAGAGTCACTGGAGTTTATTGGGGGAAGTGGGGTAACATGGTCAGACCTGCTCTTTAGGAAAAATCAATTTGCCAGCTGAGTGGAGGATGGATTAAGGTGGAGAGAGACTTGTGGCAGGCAGACCAATCAGCAGGCAATTGCAACAGGCCAGGCATGAAGTGAGGAGGGTGGTAGCAATGTCAGAGGAAAGAAAGAGGCCTATTCAAGAAATGTTACAACAAGCCTTGACAACAGATTGGATTTGGGGAAAGAGGAGGTTAAAAGAGGTTCCAGGTGCCACCAAGGGTAACAGAGAAGTTAAAGAAGAAAGGAGATTTTGAAGGGGGAAATAATGAATCCAGTTTTTGACATGTTGAGTTTAAGATATCTATAGAACATCTAGTTTGAGATGTCTAATTGTTGGTGATGGGAGACTGGAAGTCAGCGGAAAGGTAGGGCTATATAAGTAGATGAGAATCATCAGCATAGAAATGTTCACTGAATCCATGGGAGCTGATGAAATCACCAAGTGAGATAGCATAAAGAGAGAAGGGAAGAAGTGCAGAACTGAGCTTTGAGTGACAATCTATGTGTGTGTGTTTGTCCTTCATTGCCAAAGAAGACCATGCCATTAGAGAAATAATGACATGACTTGCACTTGACTTTGAGTGAAGGAAGGCTGTAACGGTCACCATTCTCACCTCCTCCAGAGCCATCTGAATCCAGTGACCAGATATTCATCAGGATGACTGGAGACACCCCAGGATGAGGCAGTTGGGGTTAAGTGACTTGTCCAAGGTCACAGAGCTAGTGCGTATCAAGTGTCTGAGGTGAGATTTGAACTCAGGTCCTCCTGACTCCTGCACTGGTGCTCTATCCACTGTAACACCTAGCTGCCCAAATTGAATGACATCCATAATTAGCATGAGTGATATGGATAAGAGACTAATAAAGGAGACTGAGAAGAAGTAATTGGATAGAGAGAAAAAGAAGTAGAAGTAGATGAAAGCAGTGTCACAAACCTAGAGAAAAGAGAGTATCAAGGAGAAGATAAGTGATGGCAAAGGCTGCAGAGAAGTCAAGGGAGATGAGGGTTGAGAAGAGAATGTGAAATGTCAAAAAATGCAGAGTTGAGAGGCAGAATGACCTGTCCCAAGGACAGCAAGGCCAATACTGCTGGACTGAAGAGTACACAAAAGAATGAGACTAGAAAAGGAGAAAAGAACCCGGTTGCTTTACAACCAAACTTCAAAAGCCAAACATTGGATTTTCTATTTGATCCTGGAGGTAATAAGGAAGCCTTGATGTTTATTGAACAGAGAAGTGATGCATTCAGACCTACACTTTTAAGAAAATTACTTTGGCAGTTAAGTGGAGGATGGATTGGCAAAGGGAGAGATTCTAGTTACTAACCAGAAGACTATTGCAATAGTCTGAACATAAAGGGATGAGAACCTGAAACAGAACAGTGACAGTATCAGAGACGAGAAGGAGCTGAACACAAGAGATATTGTGAAGGTAGAAACAGTAAGACTTGGCAAAAACTAGATATGGAAGGTAAGTGCAAAAAAGGAGTTGAGAATGACATCCAGGTGGCAAACCTGGGTTTCTGGACTGAGAGGACAGTGGTTTCCTCAGTAAAAATAGGGAAGAATTGGGGGGTGGGGGAGTAGAGATAATGAGTTCGGTTTGGAAGATGTTGAGTTTACGATGTCTATGGAACATCTGGTTCAAGACATCCAACAGTCAGTTGGAGATTCGAGTCTGAACCTCAGGAAAGAGGTTAGGGCTAAATAGATCTGAAAAAGTGATCACTGAACCCAGGGGAGCTAATTAGATCACCACTTGAGATAATATAGATTGAGAAGAGAACCAAGGACAGAGGCACGGATGTGGGACACCCAGTTGGAAGATGTGACCTGAAAGAAGAGCCACCAAAGGAAGCTGAGAAAGAGTGGTCAGACAGGTAGAAGAATCAGGAGAGGCTGAGAGGATGGTGTTGTACCTGGAAACCAGAGAGGAAAGTGCCTACAAGAAGAGGGTGATTGATTCACAGTGTCAAAGGTCAAGGTCAAAAAGAATGAAGATTGAGAAAAAGTTCGATTTGACAATTAAGAGATTGCTGTTTTAACTTTGAAGAGAACGGTTTTGATAAAATTAGAAACCAGACTGCTGAGAATTTAGAAAAGAGTGAGAGGACAGGAAATAGACTGTTTTCTCAGGAATTAGTTATGGAAGGGAGGAGACAGGGGATAATAGCTATCAGGGATGGTGAGGGTTTTTTAAGAGTCAGAAAGACTTTTGGGGAGGTAGCGGGGAAGCTGTCAGTGGCAAGAAAGGGAAGATTAGTAAGATAGTGGGTGATATGAGAATCTGCCCGATAGAATAAATCAAGAGTACACATAAGAGAGGTTTATCTTGGCAAAGAGAAGGGCTACCTCTATATGTGAAATAGGAGTGAAGGAGGAGGTAAATGGGAGAAGATGTCCAAGTGATGAAATGAGGAGGAAGGGAGAAGGGGGGTTTTCATCCAGAACCCTCTACTTTTTGTTAGTGAAGTATGAAGCCAGGTTTTTAGCTGAGAATATGGAGGGAGGTTTGAGGATGGAAAGGCTGGGAAAGCCGCTGTGGTGAGGGCTACCAACTCAATTAGGGAGCTATAAAAGGACTGCCATGAGTCCTAGCTAATATTTCTCATGCAGAAAGGGGATATTTGTATGCCCTGACCCATTTCTTTTTACTCCCCTCTCCAACATGGACCTGTGCATTCTGAAGCCAGCCTGCCCAGCCTATTTAGAGAAAATGTAATGGTATCTGGATCATAAAAGACCACCCATTTTCCAACCAGAATACAGTGGACTTTATGGAATGTGATCCTGCATCCCATTAAACATGAGCTGAGTGAGAGGAGGAGGGATAGCTGATTCTGGTCTTTAACTCAATAGTCTGAGATCTACTTCCACTCAAATGGTTTACAGTTCTAGGCTTCTCTTCTCAGGTCTTCACCATTGAGGTAATCTTATGCATTATGTTAAATTATCTTTCTGTCCTAACAAGAGAATGTGAAGTGGTCTACAACTAATCTAGAAACTCTACAATGAGGTCTTTAGATGACTGCTTTTCTCCATAGAAATAGTTCCATTGGCATTGGCCATTTGTCAAAAGCACATGACACGTTGGCCTGTTTTGGAGCCCCTCTACCTTTGGTTTCACTAATCAGTTATGCCGACTTTCTTGTTCACCTGATAAAGTTGCTTGAGGTGGAAGTGTTGAAATATTCCTTCTAACCATAGGTTCGTCCTCAGGGTTCTGTCCTGGGCCCTCTTCTCTTCTCCCTCCTATTTGACTTAGTGATCTCATCATCTCCTATGGATTTAATTACTGTCTCTCTGCTGGTGATTCTCATATCTACTTATCCTGCCCCATTCTTTCAAATGACCTCCAATCTCAAATCTTCATCTTCCTTTCAAACACCTCAAACTGGATGTCCAGTAGATAGCCTAAACTCAGTATGTCCAAAGTTGACCTCAATATCTTCTCCCCAACCGCCACCCTACTCTTACTTTCCCTGTTATTACAGAGAACAACACCATCCTCTCAGAACAAAATCATCCTCTCAGTCTCTCAAGCTCGTAACCCATCATAACCCATCCTTAGCTTCTCACTATTCCTCATCCCCAATTGGCCTGTTAATGTCACCTTTGCAGCATCATTGGAATATGCCCCCTTCTCTCCTTTGATACTGCCACCACTCCTGTGCAGGCCATCATCACCTTGTGCTTGAACTAGTGCAATAACCTGCTGGTAGGTCTGCCTGCCTCAAGTCTCTCCCTACTCCAATCCACCCATCTATTTTGACCACTAAAGTGATTTTCCTAAAATTAGGTATGATCATATTCCCCTCTCCTTTCCCCCCATACTGAATAAGCTCCAGTGACTCCCTTTTGCTTCTAGGATCAAGTACAAAAATCTTCTGGTACTTAAAGTCATTCCTAACTTAGCCCTGTCCTACCTTTCCAGTCTTCTTAGACCTTACTCCTCAACATGTATCCTTCAATCTAGTGACACTGGGTGTTTCTTGAACAAGACACTTCATCCCTCTGCTCTATGCATTTTCTCTATCCCAGATGCCTAGAATGCCTTTCCCGTTCATTTCCATCTACTGGCTTCTCTGGTTTCCGTTAAATCTCAACTAAAATCCCATCTTCTACAGGAAACTTTTCCAAGCCCTCCTAATTCTTATGTCCTCACACCATTATTTCCTACATATCTCATTATATACATATATATTTATACATACATATATATTTATATGTGTGTGTGTGTGTGTGTGTGTTTGATTTCTCCATCGGATTGTAAGCAATTAGAAGCAGAGATTGTCTTTTTGTATCCTCAGTGCTTAGCACAGTGCCTGGCACAAAATAGGTGCATAATAAAGGTTTATTGATTGATTGCTTTGAATGAATCACTTACTCTAACCTTTGTCACCTTTGACAAATGTTTCTTTGGAGGATATTAATATTTGTTTATGTTTTGACCAAAGGACACCAGGCTTAGATTTGGCAGGTGATTCTGAGTCTGTGCCAAAGTGACAAATAGGATTTAGGGAAAATGTACTTGAGGGCCTGTGAATGCCAGGACAAGAAAGAGTAACCTTGGCAGGAAAGGATGAAATCACAGAATGTTGGAGTTCGCCAACATCGTAAGGATCATCTCATTCAATCTCCTCATTTCTGAGAGGTGGAAACTGAGGCCAGAGGGAAAGGCATATAACTACTAAAATCCATCTTCCTTTCAAGTCCCAAGGTCTTTCCACTGAAGATCCATATAAATTTTTTAAAAATCCAATTTCTTTTTCTCCCTCTACTTCCTCCCTTCTTCTTCCCTCCTTCTATTTCGTCTCCTTCTCCCTTGATTCCTTCCCTTTCCTTCTCCCCTCCTCCAAATGTTTTTCTCTTCCATTTCCCAGGGGATTGAGTTCTGAATGTCATTTGCATGAAGCCACTCCATAGGGACAAAGGGGACATATCTTGATGCCTCAGTCCAGGACTTTGAAAAATGAGCCATCTATGTGGGAAAACAAATTGGGAACAGCCATAATGCAATTTCACTGCGCGCATTCAATATTTGCATGAGATAATGAAAACCATCCAAGGTCTAAGCAGATAAATTCCATTCAAAAACAAGTGAAATGAAAAGCCAGGCACAGCTTGGGCTTGCAATGGACCTGCCTGCCCACTGGTCACAATAGGGGAAAATAAAGCTTGTTTCCCTTCCATAGCAGTGAACAAGGAGGCAAAAAATAAAAGTTGAATCTATATGAGTCAGTATTCGAATGACCTTCACACTCAACCAATCCAACCATTTCATGTTACAGAGGAACACACAGAAGCCCAAAGAAGGAAGTGACTTTCCCGGTGTCACTAGATGGGGGAAAGCAACCACTTAAAGCCCTAAGTATTGTTAGCTCTTCCAAATCCCATTCCCAGTATACCAGAGCCAAGATGGGCCCCAAAGTCCTCCAATTCCAGACCTGATGCCCATTCTCTTCCACCCTACTGCCTCCCTTGCTTATGGCTACACACGGCTGGGAAACCACTTATTCTTTGGGCAAGCTTTTAAATAGTCCTATGAGCACAAATGATGTTCTCAATTATACACAGCCATCTGAATTGGGCATTGCATGGCCTCAAACAGATGTTCCCTGATCTGGTGGTTTTCACTGGACAAAGAACAAATATTTCAAAAATAAGCATCAGTTTGCTTTTGTTGGGGTGCAGGGGGTGAGGTGGAGGGTGTTTCATTCTTCAAATATAGCCAAGACTTCTAAGTCATCTTCAAGTTCAAAAATGCTTCTCACATTAAGTCAATCCACTTCTGGAAATGAATCAAAATGCATTGCTTCTTAAACTGTGGGTCGAGACCACATAGAGGGTCACAGTTTAAGAAGTGCTGAAGGGGTCGAGAGTAGAGAAAGTTTAGAAAGCCCTGATATAGAGGAAACAACCCTATACATGGTCAAGACACTTAGATTTCAGCATTAGTTCTATCATTAATTTATCATGACTTCTAGGTCCTAATTTTCTCACATATAAAATGATAGGGCAAAATTAGTTGGGTTCTCAAAGCCCTTTGTAGGTCTGATATTACATGTTCTAAGAGCTCTCACAGTTCAAAATCCCAAAACTCTGTATTTATTCTAAACTCTATTCTTGCTTTAACAGTCTGTCTTATTTTCTAAGATCCCTTCTACTTCTGACATTCCATGCATCTTGAATACTGAATTCCCATAGCAGGTTTAACACTATTACCAATCATTCATGCCCTAGTGTGAATGAGTCTTTTCTGAGGGCAAAGAAACCATGAGGACACTGATTACTTGGGGAAGGGGAAGAAAGAAACTCTTTATGAGGCTAGGGCCACCAAGGAAGACTGCCTCTCTCACAGCTTGACCATAGTGTATCCCTGCCCTTCACAAATTCAGGGTCTAAATGTTAGGGACCAGATTAATGCCAGTATCCTGTTAGTTCAAGCTCAACATTGGGACAAAATATGGCATTTACAAGTCATTGAGCAGTTAATAAAAATTAAGCGTACTTTGTTCTAAAACAAGGATATGCAATCAGGATACACTGGTATTTAGCATCTCTGGATGTGTTTCATCCCAATATGGAAATTCAACTTCTCAGCAGGGCAGCGTATGGTGACTCTCAGGGTCTTCAGACACCTGCCAAGATGGGAGAAAACTGAGACCGCGTGGGTGGGACTTTTTTGCTCTTAGGTGACCAGAAGCCTACATCAAGGAAGGCCCAGACCAGTCAGGAGTAAAGGACTTTTTAAGGAAAGTTAATCCTTCTTGCAGGAAAATGGAATCTTATGAGACCAAGAATGGGAAAACTAAATTTCAACTTCATTAAATTGTAGATATCATCTATGTACAAGACCCTGGGTTCAGCGTTGTATATACAAAGATGAAGAATAACAATCTCTGTCTAGTAGGGACTGACAAATAGAGAGGAATGAGTTTGAAGCAAGGTAGAACTGAAAGAGATAAAGGAGAAATCCACACCAAGCTCTATGAGAAATCTCAAGAAAAAGTTTACTTTTAGCTGAAGAATCAGGGAAGACTACCAGCCAAGATGACAGTGGAAGAAGAGGAAAAACATTCTAGAGGAAAAACAGAGAGAATGCGTTTAGAAAGAGTTAGCATAAGGGAGGGAGGCTGTGAGGTTGTCTATAACAGTGAGCCAGGAGCAGCAAAATCACAGCTGCTCTACATTAAGAATCAGGATGCTACCACCCCTACCCATCCTCCCTCTTTCCACCCATACTAAGCATGGGTCAAGGCACTAAGTATTTTTTAAGTGCTTACTACTTGCCACACACTGGGCTGAGGATGAAGGCCACCTCCAGAAACAGTCAAAGCAGAAAGAACACTGGATTGGATAGCAGAGAACCTAAATTTTTTTCTCACCTTTGCCATTTAACAGCTATTATGACCTTGGGCAAGCTGCCTCATGTTAATAAACCCCAGTTTCTTCATCTCTAAAATGGGACTGATCCCTTCTTTGTGTATGTGACTAGGCTGTTGAGGAAATACCTTAAACCTTAAAAGGATATAGAAAAGTGAGTTAAGTTTTACAATACTCTGACTTCACAACAACCCTGTGAGGTATGGGCATGGGCTAGTCCCATTTAGCATATCACCATGACCCAGATGAAGGAGGTGTCTTGCCCAACTTCATCAAGACAATAAGAAATAATATCCTTACTTATAACCTGAGTGGCCTTTGGCAAGTTACCTACCACACCTTGGATTCTTCAGCTGTAAAATAAAGGGATTTAATCCTTATGACCCCTTCCAGATCTAAAACCTCTATTCCTACGATGATGGCCCAGCTTTGTCTATGTGGAAAACACACCCACCCTTCCCAGGACCATAGGCCAAAGCCTGACATCTAGGGTTAGCTATTCTGGTAGGACACCCATTCCCAAAGATGGCTCCTTATTGGGGTACCCTAAGGGGTTAAGTATTCATTAAGTGGGAGAGAGAACATTGAACACTCCTTAGCTAAGAAATAAAATCCAATTCAAAAGCTCCTTGGTGAAATGTTAATGCATCCTTAGCAAGCGTCTCCAGTCTGCCCTCCCTCTAAGTGGGGAGGGGAATGAGCCTTCTCTTGGAAGGGGGGGGAAAATAAAAAGCCTTCTCAGCACTGATTTTTTTCCCTGTTTGAAGTTTTTAAACAGCTGCTCCTTCTCCTTGACAGGCTTGGAATTAATGATGGCGACTGGCGGAATATGGTTCTAAAAAGGAAAAATATTTTTCATCTCTTGGGGACTTCTTGTCAGAGGGAAATGCTAACCATTTAGATGCAAGGCACAAAGCCCTTCCTGCCTCATGCTCCTATGCTCCCTGACTGGTACTTTACACTAGTGGAGTTTGGAGCCCTGCTATAATAGCTGAACACAGGGTCAGTCACAGCTCTAGCCCACACTTGCTGGGGGTCCTCATCTGTAAAAGGAGACTAATCAACCCTGCACCACCCACCCACTTTACAGGGTCACTGTGAGAAATGAAGACTAAAAGTACTTTATAACCCTAAAGCACTACATAAAAGCCTATTATCATTATTTTTATTGCCAGACCCCTATCTCTCCCTGGCACCATGTGAATGCATTCAGTGACCTTCATTATCATCCTCTCCTCTAGCCCGTTCCCAACCTCATTCCCACTCTGGATTTGACTGATAATATTTAAATTTCCTCTTCCCTTCCCCAGTCCATCTGCATCTGGGAAGGGATCAAAGTTTCTCCCTAGAATTAAAAATTTAAAGCTATAGAAATGGGGTCAAATAGTCAACTCCTTCATTTTACAGATACAGAAACTAAGGCCCCTAAAAGTATAATATCTTGCCTAGGGTTACATAGGTGGTAGTAAACATATAAGTGGCATTCTGCCCCTCCCCTTCCCAGTCCTCCAACTCCAAATCTTACAGTCTTTCATCTACACCATATTGTAACAATAAGATTTCAGGAACTGGAGAAATGGGAAGATTGTTTTTAACCTTGTAACCTCCACAGAGCTTCTGAAATCATAGAACAAGTAGTTAATTACCTATGTTACCTACACATATAAGGTAAACCTTTGTATATCAGTGTCTTTTCTCTCCCTTCCCCCAAGAGCCAACATGAGGCCTTTCCTTCTCCTCTGGCCTCAGGTTTGGTCAAATCACTAATAAGGAACAGAAGACCACTTGGCTGATACAGTTTTTAAAGAAGTTAAAGGCAGGAATGGATCCAATAACCATTTCTCATCTAAAAGCTATACTATTGGGTAATTTAAGTACCTACTATGTAGAAGGCATGCTAGGTTCTGAGGCTACCAAGATAACTATAACCAGTCTTGCTCTCAAGAAGTTTACCATCTAATATATGGAAGGGAAAAGCATGCAATTAGTTGCTTCAAAGGAAAAACATGAGAACAAAAAAGAGGTCCAGAGAAATTGGGTGGAAAAATTGGGTGGGGGGATAAGAGGCAGCATGATGCTATGAAAAGACTGAGGGTCAGTCAGCGAACCAAAGTTCAAAACTAAGTTATGTCTCTATGACAATGGGTAAGTCACGTAATGTGAGAAGACTGGACCAGATGACCATGAGGGCTTTGTTGACTTCAGATCTATGATGCTATGATCCTAGAAATTCAGGTTCACCCAGGGGCAACATGAAAGGCTTTGTGGAACGGGTGGCAGTTGCACTAATCCTTGAAGAAAGGGAAGGATTTCAATAAAGACAGTAGGGGCTGGGGGAAGGGGAGGATGAAATCTATTCCAGATTCCAGGTGTTATAGATGTGCTATAAAACTCCTTATTTTTCAGATAAGAAAACTGAGGCCAACAATGAAGTGTCTTGTCACACAGATAGAAAAAAAGTGGCATAACCAAAGCTCAAAAACATATCTTTTGACTGAAGACTTGATATGAACAAAAGATATTCTGATTTTGAAAGAAAAAGAGAGGGTAGAGTCTTCAAATCGTATTATTTGAACTTGATTTCAATGGCTGGCAAAATTCTGGAAAATATTATTAAAGGAATAGTTTGAGGATATAGACAAAGAGCCAACATGGTTTCATACAAAAAAAATAGGCCTTAACAGATTAACTTCATTTCCTTTTATAACATGATTACTATTTAGAAAGACAAGAGGATTCCAGACACAGTATACCTGTAATTCAACAAATGATTTGACAAAATATCTCATACTACTTTATGGACAAGATAAAGAGATGTAGGAAAGATAATTGTATACTTAAGTTGACAGGGAATTGGTTGAATGACTGGACCCTCAAATTAGCCATTAATGGATCAATATCACCCAGAGAGCTCTCCATTGGAGTGCTCCAGAAATCTGTCCTTGGCCCTATGATGTTCAACACTTTTATCAATAAGTTGGATAAAGGCATGTTTACCAAATTTTCTGATGATGCAAAGGTAGGAGTAAAAGGTAACATGTTAGCCAACCAAGACTAGATTCAAGACAGATGTTGGCAGACTAGAACAATGATACACATCTAATAAGGTGAAATTCAATAAAGTTAAAATAGTAAGAGTCCCAAATTTGGGTTTAAAAAGAAAGAAAATCAAATGCATAATACAAGATGAAGAAAGTATGACTAGAAATTTGTATTAAAATGTTGCAATGTATTGGAGGACTGCAAGCTTAATATTAGTTAATATTAAATAGAAATCCAAAAAGTTAATGTAAAAGTAAGAAGTTTGTGCTGATTTAAACAAGGCAAAAAAAAAATGTCAGTAGCAGATGCTTAACAATAATAGAGGGAATAATGGGAAGCAGAAATAAGGCATCAGACAAATGGCCCCTCTTGACTCACTTAGCTTTATGTTCTTGTCCTTAACCTTGTGGGCAAGTCATTTGGGGAGCTTCATCACCCCAGTCCCCAGACAGCTCGTAAGAATTTGTGGAGGGAGGGTGAAATCTCCCAAATGGGCTTTGGAGAGACAGCCTCACAACTTGAGTTTTTACGTGAGTTAAAAAGAAATTTTCTAACCTCAAATTAAAAATGATTATCTGCAATGGAGGATTTCAATTCAGTACCTAGAGACAGGTAGTAATAAGAGTCTTGGGTTTCAGTTGGCCTTTGCTGGCTGCCTGACATTGAGAGCAGGGAGAAATAGGTGCCCCTGTAGAGGTGAAATGGTCCTGAAAAGACTAAGTAGCTGAAAACAGCTTGGCAACCAAAAGACCAACAACTGAGAGTCCATCCCTGAGGCTGGAACTGAATGGACAGTATTTGGACTTCAAAGCCAAAGCTGTCATGGGAGCCTTTGTTCTAGGACTACCTGCTTGGCCAACCCACCTTTAGAAGAGTTTATGGTACCCTTTGCTCACTGCACTGTGATCTCAGTACTAGAGCCTTCCATGGTGCCTAAAAATATGGCATATTTGTTTCTGGTTACACTTAAAAACGTAGGAAAGGAAGGTGGAGGAGAAAGATTTTGCCATCTTCGATTAGCTGAATTCCAAAACTCTTGGAAGAAAAGTGGGTTTTATAGCCTACCTTCTGTACAACTCTTATAGGGGTTTCTATGGCCAAGCCCCTTGAAATGGGTTTTAGGGTCACAGAGAGTTAAGTGAAAATTAAAAAGACTTTCCAACCCTAGATCAGGTTTGGAGCAAATGCTAATCTTGTTAGGAGGAGGAAGTAAATTCAAAAGATGGACTAAAAAAATGTCTATGGGTTCCAATGAGCTGAATGTTCTGTATTTAGCTGAACGTTATGTACTGAGAAAGAGCTCAACTTCTTCTGTAGGCTATGACTTTCAGAGCAAAAAAACCTCCCTCTCTTTTGGGGGAGAAAGTCTCTTTCCTTTTGTCTGATGGCTCAGCCTTCCTAAAAGAGTAGTTTAGCCTCAGGGCTCTGAGCTAGAGGAGAAATAATATGGCCTATTCTTCCTCTTATGGAGAAAAGGTCAGCTCTGGACTCAAGCTAAGGCTTGGCCAGTGATGGTAGAGAAGCCATGAGATGCCCAATGGAAAGTTATGCTAATGGCATATGCAGCAGGAAGGAGGCCCAACAGAGAATAATGCCAACAAAAAAGCAGGCTCCATGATAGCGGGTGATGGCAAACCCTGTAGCCTAAGACCAGTGAGTTACCCCTCCACTCAGGTGCCTTGGCTATATGCGTTCTTATGTATATTTAAGTTTTTTCACCTGTGGTGTTTGGGCTGGATTGTGTCCCAAGCCTACAGGCAAGAATATTCTATTCCTATTTCATTAAATACTTTTTAAAAAAATATTGTGTCCTCTAGATCACTAATAAATGTAAACAGGTGAGAGAGTAAAGTGGGGAGAGAGAAGTAGGGGGAAGGGGGAGAAGGGGGATGGGGGAGAAGGGGGACAGGAAGCTCTAGATACTACAGGTTTTCCATACAGAACTGAGAAGTCATATATATCAAAGAGGGCTGTTAAATCAGTCAGTTCTATCTCATTTAATAGCATCTCTGAAACAGATATTTGTCATTAACTCAAAACATAAATCACTATAGACCCAATTGTCTAAATTATCATCATCCCACTAGTCTGATGTTTCCTAAAGGCCCACATGGAAGCAAAGGAGGCACCAAACTCCTCTTGCTCTGGGAAGAAAAGACCTGTACATTTCCATGACTCCAAGGATAGCAGCAGACATTAGTGCATGTGTTACACTTAAAAGTCATCCTATGTAGTTTACCAGACAGGTGCAGATTAGAAAGTGTGAGGGAGCAATAACCTGTGAGATACACATAATTATAGCAAGTCATGGCTCTTCCTAACTGTACCCCAATACCAAAGAATGAGCCATCTCTCCCAAAGCAGGGGGGGGGTAGGAATGTGGGGGAGGGTCACGCAACACCAAGAGCTGGAGACGAATTTGAGGAAAGAAAAATTATTTCCAATTGGGTGAATTTTTATGAGGGGAGGTGGACTGAAAATCAAGGAAGGGGTGATACCTGATCTGCACTTTGAATGTAAAGGATTCCCGCAGGCTTGGGGGCCGCCACTGCCCCTGGGGAACATCCGTCAGCTAACCAGCCTTCTCCAGAGTTGCTCACCTTGGCCATTAGTCACCTCTCTGCCAGCTCTGTCATCACTACAGCTCAAGGACCACTTTAGAAAACAGGAGCCCAGAGGTTTGGGCTCTGTTGGTTTTTATGAACTGCCTACAGGCTACCCTGGAGGAGGAAGAGAGAGAGACAGGCTGATGCCCTCATTAGCACTATTGGCAGCACTTGCTGCCTTCCCGGCCACCAGCTCGATTATCTGATTGTGGTAACATCTGGGACCACTAAGTGTAAGGGAGAAGAGCCCTACACACCGCAGGAGGCCCTGAGGGCACCACTGTATCGCAGCACTGGACAAGAATGGGTGAGCATAATGATCACCCTGCGTCATCAGGAATAGTTTATAGCATGTTCCATTGACTCGATTGAACTGGGCAGGGAAGATGCAATGCCTCTCAGAGAGGCAGCAGATTGTGTAGGAAAGCATTATGGATTTTGAGTCAGAAGATCTGGGTTTGTGTCTTAGTCCTCGAACTTCCTAGCTGGGTGACCTTGGAAGTCACTGTTATTCTAAGCCACGGTGTTTCCTCATCTGTAAAATGGGGGTCCTAAGGTATGTCACATTCAATAGTGGGAGGAAAAATTGGGATTTGGAGACAGAAAATGGGTCCAGATCTTAT
Source organism: Bettongia penicillata ogilbyi (assembly GCA_023548195.1). Lineage (NCBI taxonomy): Eukaryota > Metazoa > Chordata > Mammalia > Diprotodontia > Potoroidae > Bettongia > Bettongia penicillata. The sequence goes on from JAJHZJ010000292.1 coordinate 19,603,421, forward strand.
CTCTGCCACTTAATAGGCTATATGACCTTGGGCAAGGGACAGCATCACATCATCACTATCATCATCATAACTGTCATTTATATAGCCCCACTATGTGCCAGACAAATTTACAAATATTTAATCTTTATAACAACAAAGGGAAGTAGGTGTTATTATTATCCCTATTTCACAGTTGAGGAAACTGAGGTATACAGAAACTGTGACTTGCCCAGGGTCACATCTAATAAACATCCCAACTCACATTCAAGCTCAGATCTTGCTAACACCGAACACAGTACTCTATCCACCACACCACCTTGCTGCTCACCTCCCCTGTATAAACTTCATTCTCCTCCTTTGTAAAAATGAGGAGTTGGAAATAGGGAAGAATGAAAGGATGAAGTCCTTCATAACCTGCCCACTCATACACCTCTCACCTCTCCACCTCCTCTGTGATGCAGTGACATTGGCTGACTTGCTCTTCTTAGAACAAGACATTCCATCTCTGTTCTGGGCGTTTTCGATGGCTGTTCCCAATGTCTGGATTGCTCTCCCTCCTATATCCTACTCATGGCTTTCACATCCCTGCTAAAATCTCACCTTCTACAAGAAGCCTTTCCCCACCTTCCTCAAATCCCTCTACTGCCTTCCTTCTGTTGATTAACCCCTCTGTAGGTCATTTATACAGAGCTGTTTGTATGTTGTGTTCCTCATTAAATTATGTGTTCCTCCAGTGCAGGAACTGTTTGCCTTCCCTTGGATTCCCCATGCCCAGCACATCATCTGACTCAGAGCAGGCACTTAATAAATGTTTACTGACTTACAATAAGCATTTATGAAGTGCTTCCTACGAACTAGGCAACATGCTACGTGTTAGAGATACATATAATCAAACAATACATATAATGCTTTAAAGTTTGCAAGTCACATGCATTCAATCCAATCCAGCCCAATAAACATTTATAAAGCATTGAACAGGATGCTAGGGATACAATATATTTAAAAAAATAAAAAGACAGTCCCTGCCTTCCAGGAACTCGTCATCCAAAGGGAAGAGAACACACAAAGGGAGCAAGAGATATTTTCCATTTGTTCCTCACAACCACCCTGTGAGGTAAGTTCTATTATCCCCATTTTACAGAGAAGGATACCAAAGCTCAGAGAGATTAAGTGATTTTTTCTGAGCTAGTAAATGTCTGAGATAGGTTCAAATCCAGATTTCTATTGCCTCCAAAATGGATACTTTTCAGAAGGTTGCTTAAGATCCTGTCAGACTCCAAATCCTATTATCAATGAACCTCATGGGGTTGCTGTAAGGAAAATGCTTTATAAATTGTCAAGTATTCCAGGAAGTTAAGCTATTGCAATCATCTGAGAAACATTTATATCCAAAGTGCTAGTAGCAAAAATAGTTTTGATGCTTAAGGTTGTAAACAGCTCATTCCCCAAACGTTTCAGCTAGCTAGAGTGGGATCATTCATGATGGAGTGAAAAGAGCCATGGAACTGGAATCAGAGCACTTGGGTTAAGAATGGAACCTGTAGCTCAGTGACTTTTCACAAGACGTAAGACTCTCGTCATTGGTGGAGATTGACTACTCAACGCTTCACTATCTTGGGGGGTGGGGGTGGGGTGGGGAGAGTTGGTGAAAGCCCGGGAGAAGAGAGAGCCTGGTCTTCTGGCTTCTGGCTTTGAGAGAGGAAACATAGTTTTAGATTCTCTTTGAGGAGAGGTCCCTCAAGGGATGAAAGGACTCTGGGAAGAACATATAGAGCAAAAGCAGATACCTCCATCATGTCCTTATGCCTAGTGTACTACACTAGAGACCTTGGGGAATTTTCCCTTGGATGAGATCTGAGATTCTGTCACTGTCTCTGTCTCTCTCTGTGTCTCTTGCTTCTCACCCACCCAATCTCTTTCTCCCTCTCATAGAAATAAACTTGCTCCCAATGGAAGAGTTCATTCCCTCTCCAGTATTCACTGATATATAATATATATAATCTCAGGTATATACTTTCTCTGATTTCTTGGATAAATGGGTTTATTTGCCATTTATTATGGCTGTTTCATTGATATTTGGTGAGAAGAGAGTCGAGCCTTGGATATGTAGTCTGGGACACCTGTTTCTCATTAAAGGACAGTGATCAGGAGTTCAGCTGGACTAACTGTACATGGGCAGGGGGAGCAGAGAGCTATCATTCTGGCCCTCTTTGAAGAGAGAAGATGGGCCAGGCTCTGGCCCCAAACTCCTGCTTCCCCTCACTACAGGAATCTAAGTCTCCTTTGGAGAAGGGTGGAGATAGGAAACTAGGGATATTTGTTTTTGCCAGATATGGCTGGCACTATTTAGCTAGTCTCCATTACAAAGAAGGAAAATGAAGCTTAGAGGAAATGAGCAGCTGGGTGGTGCAGTGGATAGAGCACCAGCAACACCTAGACATGGCTAGCATATAACCTACATGGGCAAAACACATACAACACACCCCTTACAAAATCTTGACTCCAACGCCAATGACCTGTGTGAACAGGAGCCACTTACTTTACCATTCTGGGATTCAATTTCCCCTTTTGTACAAAGAAAGCATTTGACTACATGGTCTCTGAAGTTCTTTCCAGCTCTCAGATGCATGATTCTCTCCTAAGGCATTACTAAATGACTGCCCTTTCTTTATTTGAAACACAAATAGAAATATTAGATATATGTCAATTACCTGGTTATTGGTCTCTGACTTGTCCTAAAATGCCATTTTTTATATTTTAGTGTTTATATGCAGAATATTCGGGCAGCCAGGTGGCACAGTGGCTAGAGTACTGGACTTAGAAGGAAGAAGACTCATCTTCCTGAGTTCAGATCTGGCCTCAGAAACACTGTGTGGCACTCTGGGCAAGTCACTTTAACCCTGTTTGCCTCAGTTTCCTCACCTATAAAATGAGCTAGAGAAGGAAATGGCAGTCCATAATGACTCCAAATGGGCTGATGAAGAGTCAGACACAACTGAAATGACTTAATAATAGCAACATAGAGGTTATGTATATAAGCCCGCGTTGCATGGGTGCCATCTTTCCTTCTTTTCTCACATCATGACTCTTGGCCAAAAGCCTTTGAAAAACTTGGAGGACAAATATGGACCCCTGACTCAAGCCACCTTGTTGTAGCGTAACAGCTGTGACTGAGATGCTGTGAACCCCCTTATATCTCTTTGTTTTGGCATCATGGAAGAAGCCAAGTAGCTCATATTCTGGAAAAAGGAAAGTGTGAATTTCTCTCAGGCAGGCATAATCATATTCTTAAAAAAATAAGTTTTATATCAATAAATCTTTTGTTCTTCTGTCACAACCAATTCTGCACATAACACCCCCACACATATACACATACATGTTGAACCTTCCCCTGTAACAAAGAAAAAGTTGAGCAAAACCAACTGACAGAGTAATCATGTCTCACAGTTTCTGCAACATTCCACACTAAAATCAACCAACTCTGTTGAATGGAGGAAGTTGTGTTTCATCCTCTGAACTCAGGAACCAAAGGATTATAGGTTCACAGGTATAGGGCTTGAAGGGACCTTAGAAGCACTAGTTCAACTCTCTCGTTTTGTAGATAAGGAAAGTGAAATTCAGGAAGGTGAAGTGATTTGCCCCAGGCCACTCAGCTATTATATAATAGACCTGAGATTTGAACACAGGTGTCCAATCTCCAAATCTGGTACTTTTCCCACTGCACAACCAAGATAGTTCATTACAGTTACTCAGAATTTTACTTCATTTGTATTCTTTCAATTCACTTTATTATTGTATTATTTTACATTGTATTATTACTGTATTAAATTAATTATACCTTCTTAACTTTAAATTAATTTTTTTAAATTTATCCCAAACTTAAATGCCAAATATAAAAATTAACATTTTCATATACACAGTAGAACAGAAAAAGCTGATTGCATATGAAACCACTCATTTTTACTATGTACAATTTGGGTTTCTTTTGAAATAAAACCTATATGTAACTTTCAGAGCTGTCCTATTTGATTCTGATGTCCTTATGTCCTTTTAAAATATTTCATATTTTTTCTTACAATCTGAAAATATGCCATTAAATTAATATTCCACAGCTTATTCAACCATTCTCTATTCAGTGGATCTCCATTTTGGCTCCATTTTTGTTTCTTTGCTACTGCAAAAAGTGCTAATATGAATATTATGATACATAGTGTCTTTCTTTACATAGTTGATTTCCTTGGCATACGTGCCCCTTAGGGAAGAGGGGAACAGAGGTGGAGGGAGACACTAGATCAAAGAACATTGTAGTGACTTTGCTTGTATGATTCCAAATTGTTTTCCATAATGATTGGACCAATTTATAGCTCCACCTACAATGTAAAAGAATGCCTGTCTTCCTATAGTTCTTCCAAATTGACTATCGCCTTGGCAATTTATCATATTAACTAATTTGATGAATGTGTTTTAATTCAGAGTTGTCTCCATTTATAGTTCCCTAATTGGTGATTAGGAGAAATTTTAAAATGATTGTTAGTGGTTCCCAATTCTTCTTTTGAAAGTCTTCATATCCCTTTGTCCCCCTATTTATTGGGAAGTGATTCTTGGTCATATACATTTGTACAAGTTTGGAATCTTACTTAGATTAGACTTTTGTTGGAGATAATTAATACAGAAAAATTTTTCCCCCAATAAACCATTTCTCTTCTTATTCCCCTGTGGATTTTTATGATATATTTAGACCAAGTATCCATTTGGAGTTTATTGTTGTGTATGGTATAAAGTGATGGTCTAAATCAAATTTCTGCCAAAGTGCTTTTCCATTTCCCCAGCAGTTCTTGCTGAATAGGGACTCTTTCCCTTGGTCACTTATTTTTGGGGGCTTACCAAACACTGGATTCATGTATTCAATTGTTCCTGGGTCTTGCTTAACAGTCCATTCTGTAAGATATTCATTTTAGCAAGAATAGTGGAGGAAAAAATTCTGGTTTTAGAGACTTGGGTTTCTAAACTCTGGTTTCAAAATACTTGGGTCTGGTCTTACCCCTGTCACTTACTACTTATGTGTTCCTAGGCAAATCATTTTACTTCTCTTGGAAACAATTTCTCCTTTTTCACAATAAGGAGACCGAAGCAGATGATTTCAAAGGTTTCTTTTAACTCAAAACTCCTGTGAATTTCTTTTGATCGTTAAAACAGTCCTGTAAGGGACACGTAGCAGAGATTATCACCCCCATTTTACAGAATGGAAAACCAGTCCATTAAAGTTAAATTACACGGCTAATCAAATTCCTCAGCAGGGAGGGTACACAGAGGTTATCTCATCTAACCTTTATCTGAAACATGACTCTCCCCTAAAATATCCTCCACAAATGGCTATCTTTAATTAAGGTCTTCATATTATAGCTTCATTATTTGTTCTAAAATTATTATGAATTCAACCACTTCAGGCATGAGGAACCCTCTAGTGCAGAGGCACAGACACAAGAGATGGTGTGTGTATACGTACGTGTGTGTGTGTGTGTGTGTGTGTGTGTGTGTGTGTGTGTGTGTGTGTGTAACCGAAAGGAGGCCAGTAGAACATATAGAGGAAAATCATGTGTTAAAAGACTGGAAAGATAGGAATGGCCAGGTTATAGTAATTTAAATCCCAAATTGAGAAGTTTATCTGCAGTCTTGGAACTAAGAGGGAATCATTGGAGTTTATTGAGTAGAAGGGCCAGTTTAGAGACCCCAGGATTGTAATGTAACTTTAGCTCCTGCCTTTACTAATCCTCCAAGTGGGAGAGAGGCTAATGCCCATACTACATATATTTATAACAGCTACTGCCTTCCTGTCCCCAAAGCTCAACTACCCTGTCTCTTTGATTGGGATAGCAATTATTGGCCTTTGAAGATTATCTATACTCCAGCCTCCCTCAATTAGAGTAAATAATTCAGAGTTTACTATATTTAATCTTTGGGGAAATTAGAGCTCATCAAAAAGTCACCTATCAGAATGACATAACAGGATTTTTCTTCTTTCCTTATCTGTGTCCTCTCTTCCAGATGTATCCTTTAAAAAGCAGGATGATTACTCTAGAAAATAGTGAAACAAGTTGGAAAAAATTTCTGGTTTGCCTCACTTATAATTAATTTCATGCTTTCCAATATGCTACCAGACATTGTGTCACAAAAGGTGACCACAGTATTTAGATAACTACCCTCCATGATGAAACCTGAGATAAGAGCAAGTTCTACTTCCACTGAGGTAGAGAAGTGAATCTTAGACACATGGAATATTGAAACCTTAAGACTGTTACTAGGAACACTCCTAAAACAATCTAATATCTGATAGTGGGAAGAGACAAAAAAATTTAAATTCTCCAATTTTTATAATCACATTGTTATTTTGCAAAAAAGCAATGCACCACAATCTGAAGTGAGTAATGAACACTGAAACCCATGAACCTTTTCTAAACCAATCCCCACTGCTGTCCTTGTCCTCCAATAAACCCTCCATACAGGTCTACCAAGCTTCCTGGTAAATGCTTAACAACCAGCTCTCCAGAAGAAAAAAAAAATGTAAGCAGAACAGGCTTTTTAGTTTAATCTCAACTATTACCATTTTTCTCTATCACTTACAATCAAGTCCTGATTTGTAGAGTTTGCTGATTTGGATGGCTTGAATGCTTACACTGAAAATTAACAATCAGCTCTCCTGAGCTCTGGTCCCTAGAGTCTACTCAACATCCCGGCAGTCTTCCTCTAACTTTACTGTGATTCCATTGCAGTCTGTTATCTTTCAGTCTTGGTTATGTGATGCGACACCCATCTTTCCTAGTCATAGACCTCTTTATCTCCACTTCTATAGATGGGGAAACCAAGGCTCAGAGACATTAAGTATCCTATCCATACAGCATACGGCTAGTAGATGTCAGAGCCAGGGCTTGAACGCTAGGGTCCTGGTCGCCAGGTCAGTGCTCTGTCTGCTTCACCATACAAGAAAACTTTCTTCCCCTTTTGGGGTGTCTCTCCAGTACATGCATCTTAAAACTCTATTAAACAAGTTATCTGACCTCTGATTCTGATTTCCCCTTTGACAATATCTCTGAAATATTAATATGCCTTACGGTGATTTCTTCCAAGGCACTGACGAGAGACCCCACCTACACAGGCCACTCACTATTAGGGTCCGTCAGGTTGGCAAAAATAACAAACTGAAATCCCCAAATGTGTTCACTCATAGGGCATTAAGCTGGTAGTTATCAAATCAGAACTGTATTACCACCTTAAATTACTTTGAAAACAAAATCAATAACTTATTTACCCACAGATGAGAAAAGAAAAGAGAAGCAAAAATTAATTGCCCCAAGGAAACATTCTAACAAGTTTTCCTTGGAAAGGAACAAGGTAGATAAAATAAAGGGAAAGAATTCTAGGGCAAAAGCAAGAAATATCTGTTGCTTGGGGGGGATAAATCGGATAACAAATTCCATGTGATTTATTTGCTCCTTCTTACAAATAGTTCACCAGGCATTTGTCAGCATTGAGTTGCCTTCTGACCAAGGAATGAGAATAAACCCATTTATCATTAATTTTTATACAGTCACAGCTGCTAGGTGCAAAGTGGGTGTTAATTGTATCCCTGTGAGTAAATATTTAAGATAATGAGAAGTATGCCTCCCTCACCACCCCCAATGCCAGCCAATCACTTGGGTCCCAGAAGCAAACTGGAATGTGCGTCAGCTCGCACCTAAGCTCCCTCTTTGATGCATTTATGAGTTCCCCTTGGTCCTTTGTCCCTCAGCCATAGATTTTCTGTACTAGCTGAACTGACAGCTCACCTTGGAGTGACAGATACAGTCCAATATCCTAGGGACCCAAGGCTTCCCATTAGTAATCTCCTGCTGGTGTTGGAAATACTTGATGGCAATCTGCACCAGCCTGATAGAAAGTGCCCAGGAGGTTGACTGTCTGGACCAGGTTGGAACTCGTCTGCCATTCAAGTTTCCCCCCACACTAACAGTACAGAAGTAAACCTATTCTCCATGGCCTTCATATGACTCCTCGCTCTTGCACCTGACCACCTGTAAGGAAGGGTCCTTAACTTTAGGGGGTTCCCAGCAATCCCTGGATCAAAGAATAAGATAAGGAACCTGTTAACACACAAAAGAATTCTTTTTTAGTTGGAAACTCAATAATCCAAGGGTTGCAATTGGGAAAAATAGCTATTTTTCACTCTGGGCTTATATGAAGTGATGAAATCAGATAGAATTCTAGAATATCTCAACCGTAAAAAGACCTTAGGACATAGAATATGGATTGTTACAGCTGGAAGAGATCATGATACATGGAAAATCAAATGCTAAGACTAGAAAATACCTTAGAACAGAGAATGCTAGAGCTAGAAGAGACATGGAATAGAGAATCTGAGAGCTGGAAAGGACTTGAGAACAGAGAATGTTAGAGATGGAAGCAACCACAGTCAGTCATTGAATGAGCATTTATTAAGCTCTTACTATGTTCAAGGTGCTATACTAAGTGTGAGAAATACAATGAAAGATAAAAATAGAACCTGCCTTCAAGGAACATGCATTCTAATGGGAGTGGGGTGAATGCAACATGAAAACAATTAGGCACATACAAAATACAGATAGAATAGATGGAAGGTAGTACCGCTAGGTGGTGCAGTAGATAGAGACTGACCAGCAGTCAGCAAGACCTGAGTTCAAATTCTACCTCAGATACTTACTAGCTGTGTGACCCTGGGTAAATCACTTAAGCCTGTTTGCCTCAGTTTCCTCATCTGTCAAATGAGCTAAAGAAGGAAATGGCAAACCACTCCAGTATCTTTGCTAAGAAAACCCCAAATGGGATCATGGAGAGTCAGACACAACTGAAATGACTCAACAATAGTATGATGGAAGATAATAACAGAGGAAATGGCATTAGCAAGTAAGAGGACCAGGAAAGACCTCCTGCAGAAGGTGGAACTTGAGATTTACAGGACACCAGGAGGCAAGGAGGCAAAGTGTTCCAGGTATTAAAGACAGTCAATACAAAAGCAAAGACATGGGAGACAGAATGTCATGTTTGAGGAATTGTAAGCAGTCCAGTGGAGCTAGACTGTGAGTACGGGGAAGGGGATAAAGTACAAGAAAACTAGAAAAGTAGGAAAGGACCAGATTTAAATGCCAAACAAGGGTTTATAATTGATCCTAGAGGTAATAGAGAGTGCAATATATGCTAAAGCTAGAAAAAAAATATTAAAGATCTTCTAATCCAACCCCTTCATTTTACAGATGGGGAAACTGAGGGCTAAAATGATTCTTTAAAAAAATGCCCAAGGCCACACAGTGCATGGCAGAACAAAGATTTGGGCTGAGGTCTTCTGATCTCAACTTCAACACTTCTTTGGTTGTGCAACAATCAGACTGACACATAAAGTATACAAAGGAGGTTAGTAGAAAGGGAAAGCCAAGTCATACAAGCTTACTAGAAGTCAAAATGACATATGAGAAGCAACAGTTCATCCAAACTTTACCACAACAACTTTAAAATAATGTATCAAATTGAATTCTGAAGCAGCATAGCTAACAAAAGGTCAGATTGAGACATTTTTCCAGCCCAAGACAACTTAGGAGGTCAGATACCAAGATGGGGGCAGAAACTTCCTTGCAGAAAGCTAGTAGACCACAGCAGCAACAGCAGCCTCTGGGGCTCTCAACTCAGAGATGCTGAGGAGACTGGACAACCAGAGAGAGATTATGGTGGATCCTGAGCTAATCCTGGCCACAGGGCCAGGCACTGTTTGACAACTGTATAACCCATATGCAGTATTGGGTCATGGTTCTAAGACAGAGAAGAGCACTCATACTTGCTACTACAGGGAAGAAGTAAACCTGGTCAGGCTGAAAGGAGAGCTAGGGGACACAGATTAGGAGAGCAGTGACCACACCTATCACTGGACCATACCACTTCCAAAGTACTGAAAACTTACAGATCTCTAGAACTAGCTTTGAAAACAGCAGTGCAAACAAAGCCCGAAGCTTGGGATAGTGCTACCCCAGCTCCAGAGCCCAATTTTAACATAATGATCAATGTATAGAAATAGACTAGAAAAATGAGCAGACAACAACAAACAAAAAAAGAAATTTATCGTAAAAAGACTATTATGGTGGCAAGAAAGATGAAGACAATAATGTGAAGATAACTATAAGGAAAGCCTCAAAGAAAAAATGCAAATAGAACACAAGCCCAATGAGAATTTCTAGAAGAGTTAAAACAAGAGATAAGAGTGGTAGAGGAAAAATTGGAAAAAGAAATGAGTGATGCAAGAAAATTATGAAAAGAGAACTAACAGCTTGGTAAAAGAGGCACACAAAAAATACTGAAGAAAATAATACCTAAAAAAACCAGAATTGGCCATATGGTCAAAAGAATCACACACAAATATCACTCAAGAAATTAACTCCTTAAAAAGAAAAATTGATGGAAAAAGAGATACAAAGCTCATTAAAGAAAATAATTCCTTAAAATTTAGAAGTGGACAAGTGGAAGTTAATGACTATCCATAAGTCATCAAGAAACAGCAAAACAAAGTCAAAAGAAAGAAAAAATATAGAAGAAAATGTGAACTATTTCACCAGAAAACAACTGGCCTGGAAAACAGATCAAAGACAGAAAATTAAAGAATTATTGGACTACCTGAAAGCCATGATAAAAAAAATTGTAAAGAGCCTCTACATGATATTTCAAGAAATTGTAATGGAAAATTGTTCAGATATCTTAGATGCAGAGGGTAAAATGTAAATTCAAAAAAAATCTACCAAACACTCCCTGAAAGGGATCCCAAAATGAAAACTCCCAGGCATATGACAGCCAAATTCCAGAGCTTCTAGGTCAAGAAGAAAATAGTACAAGAAGCCAAAAAGAAACAATTCAAATATCATGGAACCACAGTTAGGATCACACAAGATTTAGCAGCTTCCAATTAAAGGAGCAGAGGGCTTGGAATATAATATTCTGGAAGGCAAAGGAGCCTGGATTACAACCAAGAATAAACCACCCCGGAAAACTGAGTATAATCCTTCAGGGTAGGGAGGAGAATGGACATTTTATTAATACTGGACTTTTAAGCATTACTGATGAAAAGACCAGAATAGAAAATCTGAAATTCAAGCACAAGAGTCAGGAGAAGCATAAAAAGGCAAAAGCTAAAGGGAACTCATAAGGGACTTAGTAAGTTAATTATTTACATTACTATAGGGGAAGATGATAAATGTGACTCCTAAGAACTTTATCACTTTTAGGGCAGTCTAAGGTGTCAACATAAACAGAGAGCACAAGTGTGAGTCAATTATGTTGAAATGATCTCAGACTTTAAAAATGAAGATGTGAGAAAGAGGGAGGCACTGGAAAACGGGGAAGGGAGGTAAAAATGGGGGAAATTATCTCCCATAAAAGAGGAGCTCAAGGAAGGGCTTTTTACAGTGAAGGGGAAATGGGTGAGATGGAGGGCAACACTCAAACTTTGCTCTCATCTGAACTGGTTCAAAGAGGGAAAATATATATAAACACACTCAATCGTTTATAGAAATCTATCTTATCCAACAGGGAAATAGAGGGAAAGGGATAAGAGAAAGGGTCATGTAATAAATGGGAGGGCAAATTAAGGGAGACTGTGGTTAGAAACAAAACAGACTTTTGAGTAGACCTATTGAGGAGATAAAGAAAAATACACAAAAAGAAAACAGAATAGTGAAGTTAGTAATAATAACCGTGAATGTGAATTGGATGAACTTACTCATAAAAGGGAAATGACCGGTGGGATGAATCAGAAATCAGAATCCAATATATTATTTATAAGAAACATGCTTGAAACAGAAAAACACACAAAGTGAAAATCAGGGGCTGGAGCAGACTCTATTATGCTTTAGCTGAGGTAAAAATGGCAGACGAAGCAATCATGATCTCAGACAAAGCAAAAGTAAAAATAGATCTAATTAAAAGAGATAATTAGAGAAACTACATTTTGTTTCAAAGGTATCATAGGCAATGAAGTAATATAAAAAACATTTTGCAGCAAGCTTCTCTGATAAATGGTTTATTTCCCAAAGAATAATGAGGGAACTAAGCCAAATTTATGAAAATGAGCACCATTCCCCAATTGGTAAATAGTCAAAGGATATGAACAGGCAGTTTTCAGAAGAACTTAAAAGTATCTATAGTCATATTAAAAATTACTCTAAGTCACTATTGATTAGAGAAATGTAAAGTAAAACAACTCTGCTACAACCTTGCACCTGTCATATTGGATGTGTGTGTTCGTCCTTCATTGCCAAAGAAGATCATGCCATCAGAGAAATGATGACATGACTTGCACTTGACTTGGTTTTGAGTGAGGAAGGGCCTTGCAGGTTACCATTCTCATCTCCTCCAGAGCCATCTGAACCCAGTGACTAGATATTCATCAGGATGACTGGAGATGACTCAGGATGAGGCAACTGGGGTTAAGTGACTTACCCAAGTTCTCACAGCTAGTGAGTGTCAAGTGTCTGAGGTGAGATTTGAACTCAGGTCCTCCTAACTCCTGCACTGGTGCTCTATCCACTGTACCACCTAACTGCCCCTTCATATTGGCTAACATGACAGAAAAGGAAAATGACAAATGGGGGAAAATTGGAACATCAGTGCACTGTTGGTAGAGTTGTGAACTGGTCCAACCATTCTGGAGAACAATTTGGAACAATACCCAAAGGGCTATAAAATTGTGCATACCTTTTGATCCAGCAATACCTCTGCTAGGTCTATATCCCAGAGATCAAATAAAAAGAAAAATATCTATATGTACAAAAATATTTACAACAGCTCTTTTTGTGGTGGCAAAAAATTGAAAATTAAGAGACTGCCCCTCAATTTGAGGAATGGCTGAAGAAGTTATGGTATAGGATTATGATATAATACTATAGTGCTATAAGAAATGATGAGGAGGATAGTTTCGGAAAATCTTGGGAAGACCTAAATGAATTGGTGCAAAGGAAAGTGAACAAAACCAGGAAACCTTTGTACATAGTAACAATAACATTGTAGCAACAATCAAGTGTGAAAAATAGCTCTTCTAGTCACTACATGACCCAAGACAGTTCCAAAGGACTCATGATGAAAAATACTATCTACCTCTAGAGAGAGCTCTGAGTGAAAACTGAAATATAATTTTTTTCACTTTATTTTCTTGCTTTTTTTGCAATACAGCTAATATGGAAATGGATTTTGCATGATTTCACATGTATAATTTATATTTTCTTGTTTAACTTCTCATTGGGTGGAAGAGGGCCTGGAAGGAGGGAGAGAATTTGGAACTCAAAAAAAAATTTTTAAAGAATGCTATAAATAAATAAGTCCCTAAAGAAAAAATTTATAAGACAAAGAGTGCCAGCCACCTCCTAAGCTTAAACTAAAAGGCACCTTAGAGGTCATCGAGTCCAACTACCTCATTTTGTAGTTAAGGAAACTGAAGCCCCAACTGGTCAATTGACTTGCTCAGGGTAACCCAAGTAGCACATAGTCAATCCAGAATTCAATTCTAGATCTTTAGATTCCAAATCTAGGTCTCCTTCCACCATGCCCAATTGCCCTCACCTAAGGTTGACTAGGGTCATTTGTGGATGGCCTTGCATACCAAGATAAGGAGATGGGATCAAATCTAATAAGAAACTGGTATCCATGAAGGTTTTGAGCTATGAAATGGCATTATGGGACCTGCCCTCCTGGCAACCTCCTACAAGAAGAATTGGGGAGGGAGGGCTAATACTGTTTTATTTGCACCATAGCATATAGCACAGAATTGGATTTAGGGAAATATTGCCCTGTTGATCTGATCAGCTCAGTAGCCAATCATGACTCCAGAGGACTAAGACAGAGAATGCCAGTTACTTCCTAACAGAGGACTATATAATAGAATGAAACATATATTTCTGGACATGGTCAATCTGGGAAATTGTTTTGCTTGCTATATTTATTTGTTACAATTTATTTATTATCGTTTTCTTGGAGGAGGGGGAAGATGGAAAGAGGGAAAAACTAAATACTTGATAATTTAAAACAAATGAAACTATGGAGCTGAAATACCTGTTGACTGATTCCTTGACCAGCTCAGGGAGCTACTAGAACATTTCATCTGGATTGTGTCAGGATTGCAACAGAGCCTTTCTGGCTTTCTGTGTGAACCTGCCACAGCACCAAGCTACTGACTGGGGTGAAAGCACTCCAGATTCCTCTGATGAATGGAGCACTAATCTCCATCAACCCAGACCCTGAGAAGGCCCACTCAGGCTGCCTGAGCTAATCCACCTTAAAGGGGAGCTGCTTTTGTTTCTTTATCTGCCAGACCTGCCACCAGGGTAGATTTATAAATACCAGACAACCCATTGAGATTTCTTTATTACTGTGGCCAGGCAACTGAGCTGCAATAACTTGGAAAAAGATAGGGGTCCCCAGGCAACAATAGAAGTTGCAGTTTAAAGTTGAAATTGGAGTTAAAATATCTACTAAATACACCTGCCAGAGAGCAGCTCCCTCTCTATCCTGATCAGGCTGGTGAAAGCTTGGTACACTCTTGGGAACAATATGTTCGATATCTTCCAGGCACCCATGCATTAGAAATCACCTACTCCAGCCTGAAAAGCTTCCATAATTTGCCAACAATCAGATAGTCACTAGGTGGCCTTGTCATGATTTGAACCCAATGCATTTGACTCCAAAGGCAACGTTCTTCACTAAACCAGTGCTGCCTGGTATTGAGATAAAGAGATCAGGGTAGATATATTTGACAGGTTATAATTTACAAAGTGTTTTACATGTGTCTTCTCTGAGAGCCAGTCTGGCATAGCAGAGAGAGAACTGGTCATGAAGCCAGCAAGCCCTCTGACACATTCCAGCTGTGTAACTCTGGACAAATCACTCAATGTCTCAATAACCTAGGCAATTCTCTAAGATTTTAAGTTATAGAGAAAGCACTAACATGCAGTAGCAGAGAGAATTTCCTTCCCCAGAAGTTTCCTTTACTAATGAAATCATAGGTCTTATTCAGGGGCATCCTGGCAAATGTTTAACAATCATTTTCTCTGTTTAAAAAAAATGTGTTCATGACCCACTCTTAAATTTAATTTACATTTTCTAATGAGCTGAAGAAGAAAATGGCAAACTGCTCCAGTATCTTTGCCAAGAAAACCCCTAACGGGATCACAAAGAGTTGGATAAAACTGAAATGACTCAGCAATCACAACAAGTATAAATAATAAGTAAAATAATAAATCAAACCTTGATTTATAGTTTGTTGATTTCAGAAGTGTAAATGCTCATAACAGGCTCTCCATAGCTCATCTAAGGGGCTCCAACACATCCCTGGTCCTATCCCTATCTTATATGACACTCACTTCAGCCCTATGAACTATGTAATCCTACTTTTGCAGATGAAGAAAAGGTTCAGAAAATGTGAGATGACTTGTCCAAGGTCATACAGCTAGTAAGAGACAAAAACAGACAAACTAGTGCTTTTTCCACTTCACCTCAGCTACAATCCAGTGATGAGGAATTTATTTCCACCCAAGGCAGCCCATTCCACTGCTGGATAGCCTAATTAGGGTTGGTTTTTTTTTTTTTTAGTTTTTTCCCCTTTCATATTAAGCCAAAATCTGCAATGTGAAAACTGCTTCCCTTCAATATAGTTCTACTGTATACCCAAAGGTACTTGTGTCAGAAACTCAAACTGAATGAAACATCCGTCTGTTCAATAGTTTCAGCAAACATGTATGTTCAGTTCTTGTCTGAACCGGCTCACTGGGCATGTTTTTGGAGAGAAACTTTGTTTTGGTTTGCACCTCAGCATCAAAGTCACTATTTGTATTCTCCCTCTGCTGTGGGCCCAACAGCTTGCTTCATGACATTGGGCGATGCAATGGTTTATCTTGGGAGGCAATGGATTCCCCTCACTAGGAGTATAGGATCTTCCACAAGAGGAAGATCCACCACCATTTGCTGGGCATGTTGTAGCACTTGGATACATAGTCAAGTATAAATGGCCAGTTCTGAGATTCTAAAGCTCTATTAACTCTCTGCCCTATCTGAGCTTTATTTTCCCCCATTTGTAAAATGGAGAGGTTGTACCATACAACCCCTTACAGTTCTGATGTTCTAGCCAACTTAATTCAATCCCACATTTATTAAACACCTGCCTTGATCAAGGTCTACGCTAGATGATATGGATTCAAAGACAAAACAAAAAAACAAAGAGTTTATATTCTACTTTGGGGGAGGGGTACAACATGTAAACAGAAAAGTAGGTTCAGAATCATTTGAGTAGGAAGGAGTAGGGAATAAGATAAAGGTGCCAGATGAGCCTGGAGAGAAGCTAGGAATCCTAAGAGGCAGCAATAAGGAAGGAACGAAATATAGGCATGAGGGATAACTTTGCTGAAGCACATAGACAGGAGCTCAACACTGAATTCAAAGAACAGTGAATAGGCTCTTTTGACAGGAACATGGAGAGCATGGAGGAAAGATGTATACAGTAGGACAGGAAAGGTAAGCAATAGCCAAATTGTGAAGGGTTTTAAATTCCAATATGAGGAGCTT
Organism: Bettongia penicillata ogilbyi; assembly: GCA_023548195.1. Taxonomy (NCBI): domain Eukaryota; kingdom Metazoa; phylum Chordata; class Mammalia; order Diprotodontia; family Potoroidae; genus Bettongia; species Bettongia penicillata. Next base: position 19,620,014 of record JAJHZJ010000292.1, read on the forward strand.
TTATATTATCCTACAGGTCAAAGGGAGTCATTGAAATTTCTTGAGCAGAAGCAGTGACATGTCAGATTGTTACTTTAGGACAATTTGGGGTGAGGGGATAGAGTTATGTAGACGATGGTTTAAGAGGAGAAAGACTGGATGCCAGGAGCACAATTGGTAAGTTGTTGGAATAGTCTAAGCAAGAATGTGTTGAAGAGTTGGTTGGTTGGTTGGCTGTCATCCATTGTTCTTGAAGAGGATTAAAATGACATCACTTTGTTAAGGTCAAGTAACCATGTGTCTGACTGACTAATCAGACCAGTACAAGCTCAGAAGGCACTACCACAGGTCAGACACAAATATCTACATAAATATTTGGGGTAGAAATGTCTTTAAATTTGTGCATCTCACATTTCTTTTGAGTTACTGCAATTCTGCTTTGTTCATAGGGCACAGCACCTTCTCTGGTGATGGCACACCATGTGGAGTGGTCCTGCCATGCCTCATAATCAATTCTAGAGTTCTTCAGAGAGACCTTGAGAATTTCCTTGTATTATTTCCTCTAACCTCTGTGTGAGCCCTTGTTTGAATGGACTATCTAGGTGAATGGAGAGAATGGGACAAATGGGAAAGATGCAACATAACAACTGATTGGATATCAAGGAAAAGAGGAAAAAAGGGATAATTCCAAGGTACAAATCCTGGATGATTAAAAGGCTAATGGTATCCTCAAAAGAAACAGGAGAATTTGGAGGGAGTAGTTTAGGACAAAAAATAAGGAGTTCCACTTTGAACACGTTAAGTTTGAGAGCCTGTGGGACATCTAATAGGAGCTATTCAATGGGCAATTGAATAAATGGGGCTGGAAGTCAGGAGAGAAACTAGGGCCAGTTATGTAGATATCATTTAATTCAGGGGTGGGGAACCTGCAGCCTCTTGGTTATGTGTGGCCTTCTTGGTCCTTGGGTGCAGCCTTTTGTCTAAGTTCGAGTTTTACCGAACTGTAATGGGAAGAGAATTTAAAGATCTTCCCTACCCCTTAATAGGTCAATGGACTTGATTTGAGCTTTGGCCTAGCCCACAGCTTGAGTTACATGAAGCCCATGGTGAGAGGAGCTTGCCTAACAGGTGGAGCAGGAAGGGCAGAGCTTTGAGAGTGAGGCAGAGGCAAGGCAGAGTAGCTAGTGAGTGAGAGAGGGTGGAATTTTGCTTAGCGGAGTTTGTTTGTGGGGAGGCCAAATGAAGGTAAGGCTTGGGGATGGTGGTGCTCCCTTTATTGGTAATGTGTACAAACTTCATTGTTACCATAGTGGAATTGGTATCTGAATAAATATTTTGGTTTCATCTTTGAGGAAGAGAATTTATATTTTGCAAATTTACATTGAAAATACGCATGCATATCCACAGCGGCTACTGTGAGTATCGCATTGACCTTACAAGAACAAATTCTTTTATTAAGGGAACTTGTTCTGTAAAGTTTGAATTCAGTCAAAGGACCATAGTTGAGGATCTAGAGGGCCACATGTGGCCTTGAGGCCACAGGTTCCCCACCCCTGCTTTAATTATTGACAAGATTACCAAGAGAAAAAAAAAAGAAGAGGGACCAGGACAGAATCTTGGAGAACCTAGCAACAGACAATAAAAAGAATCAAGTAGATGTAGGGGGAGAAGTAAAGTTAATTGGTCAATAAACTTTTATTAAGTGCCTGCTATATGCCAGGCACTGTGCTAAGTTCTGAGGATGCAAAGAAAGGCCAAAAGTCTATGCGCTCTCAGAGAAACTTACAGTCTAACGGGGAATATAACATATAGGCAACTATATACAAAGTACATATAGGATAAGTTAGAAATAATCAACAGAGAGAAGGCACTAGAATTAAGAAAGATTGGGGAAGACTTCTTACAGATGTAGATCAGTTGGGACTTAAAGGAAGCCAGAGAAGCCAGGAGATAAAGATGAGGAAGGAGAGCCTGCTAGACATGGGTGGGAGTGGGGGAGACAATGAAATTGACCAGAGTCAGGAGACGGCGTGTCTTGTTTGGGAAAGAGCAGGCTCGGACAGGATGGCTCATCTTCTTGAGTTCAAATACTGTCTCAGACATTTACTAGCTATGTGACCTTGGACAAGTCACTCAATCCTGTTTGCCTCAGCTTTCTCATCTATAAAATGAGCTGGAGAAGGAAATGCAAACCACTCCAGGATCTTTGCCCAAAAACCCAAAGGGAACCAGGAAGACAACTCAACAAGGAGGGCAGGGTCACTGGATTACAGAGTACATGGGTAGACTATAAAGTATAAGAAAGGTTTATGGTGGGAGAAGCAAATTAAAAGGTTATGAAGGGCTTTGAATACCAAATGGAGAGTTTAACATTTGATGTTGGAGGCAATAAAGGGGTTATTGAATAGGGGGCGTGACATGAACAGAGTTGCACCTTAGGATAACCACTTTGACAGTTCAGGTCAGTGGCGGATGAACTGGAGTGGGGAGAGACTTGAGTCAACCATCAAGTTTTTAGCTCAGTTGTTGAGACTGGCCATTGTAATAGGTGATCAGGTGATGAGGGCCTGAACCACCTGGTAGTCAGAGGAGGGAAAGGAGCACATTTGAGAGATGTTACAAAAGTAAAATCCACAGGCCTTGGCATAAAAAAAAAATCTAGGGGAGCCAGAGGATATAGAAGGATTTTAAACAAATGTCAAACTCCATAAAATCCAAGAAAAATGAGAACTGATAATAGGTTTTCCAATTTACCATTAACGAGATCACCAGCGTCCTTGGAGAAAGTAATTCTAGTTGGGTAGTGAGGTCAGACACCAGCCTGTAAGGTGTTAGGTGGGAGGAGAAGCAATGGAGAAAATGTGGGGTGACTTTCTAGAGGGGGTGGCTGTGAAAGGGTGGAGAGATGTAAAGATGAAAACTTTGAGAGGATTCCTGCTCTAGTATTCTGGGTTCCATGTTCTAAGGTCCCCTCCAGCTCTAACATTCAATGTTCTAGGATATCTTCCAGACAGGACTCTCTCTGTTCTACATTCTAAAGTCCTTTCCACTTCTAGCCTCTTATGTTCTAAGGTCTCTTCCAGATATGATATACTGTGTTCCTCAATCCCTAAAATTCTATGTTCTAAGGTCCCTTCTTGCTCTGATTTCCCATGGCTCTATGACTGATTGCCATGTTTCATGGTCTGAATGAGTTCCCATGCCTAATACACATTTTGTCCTCTCTGCCAAAGAGCTTAGGGTTTTTACCTCTAATATCTCATCTACTTTTGTTTGTCAGTACTGTCTCTTCATGGTGGAATAAGGTCATAGATATGAAAATGCTTTAAGCTCTTCAGCAGATAGTATATAAATAAAAACTCTTTTCCAAGCAATTTCACTTATTCAGGTTTTGTTGCATGAAACAACAGACCCATTAAAGTCAAGTTGAAAAAGACAGTTTGGGTCAACAAGGGATGTTCTCCCTCTTGTAATACCCTAACCTGCCTGAGATTTCCGTCCTGGGCTAGAATTTTTCCCTAAGCCACTGGTCTTTGGATTGGTGCACCATCAATCAATTACTCACTCAGAATGTATCAATCACTTGCAGTCTGCAAGGCACTGTGCTATAAATAAAGACTAAAATACAATAATTCCTTCTTCCAAGGAGCTTATATTCATTCTACCAAGAGAAACAATATAGATGTTTCAAAATACAAAACAATAAACAAAATAATAAAAAGTAAAACAAATCTAGAGTAATTGGGTAGCAACTAAGGGAATCAAGAATGGCTTCTTACAGGAGGTAACATTTGAGCTGAGCCAGAAAAGAAACAGAATTTCAAAAAGCGGAGTTGAAGAAGGAGTGCACCAAGCATGAGAAACAAGCAGGGCAAAGGCATGGAGATGGAAGATAAAGTATCATGTATAAGAAGGTGTTTCTGTCTTTAAGACAGACATGAGAAAGATATGAGAATGAATGACCTGGCATTCCTACAAATAGAGAAATTAAGGCAATCAGGCATGCTGATTTATCTGTCACTAACTGTGTGACCATAGCTGAGGCACTATCCTTCTCTGGGGCTCAGTTTCCTACTATAAAAGAAATGATCTATAAAAGATGGATTGAGGGATTCAGGCTTTTCAGGAGTGTACCATATGACCAAAAATTCATTATGTGTGTGGGCCACAGGAATTTAATTACATAATTAATTGCATTCTGCTTCAATTTCAATTACTAATTGATCCAAGCCTGCTAGCATGCACCTGGTGTCAGTGAGTTACATGCAGCAGTAATAGATGGTCCAGATCTATCAGTCTACTGATTCCTATGTGCTGGCTAGTGTTGCCAGCAGCCACCTGGTGTTAGACTGGCTTGGCTAGCATCTCGTCACAAACTCTGATTGCTTCTTGTGTCAAATCATAACATGTTTTGGTTTGACTTTATTCATGTTAATTTTGGTAATCCTCATACTAGCTAATTAGATACAAATGTATTTTGCTTTTAAAAAAATCTCTATTAGGCCATGTTTAGCCCAAGTGTTACATGTTGGATTCTGGGGGCCCGAGAATCTCTCAGGCCCTTCCGCCTCCACTAATTATTCTGAGAACTCTGGGAAATCAATTAATCAATCAACTAGTCTGTACTGAGTACATGTTGTTGACCCAGCCTTAATCGAAGCATTGTGGGGGTGCAGAGTGTAGAACATGGACCCTGATCTCGCGAGGCTCAGGATCTATATATAGAGAGAAGGCCTCCAACAAAATTTTGGGAAATGACACCAATCACTTTGATACTCTTCAATGTCAGGGTCTCCTTTTTCCTTTTTTCTCTTTTTCAGAAAGATCCAAAAAGTAGTAAAGTTAAGACTAGGTAAGTGGGAAAGAAGGGAGTAAAAGGAGAGAGGGAGGTGGCGACCTGCTTATGGCAGCCTTGTGGCTCAGATCCTCAAGTCCCAAGAAAAAAGTTCGGTCTCCAAATTCCCAGTCTCAGTCGTGGAGCAGCAGTGGCATCCCTTCTTGGTCTTCGACACAGCAGCTGTGGGAGGAAGAACCATGTGGTCATAGCATGGGAGTTCCTGAACCCCAGTCTCCTAGATAGAGATTTCCTGGTCAGTGTCAAATTAGAGAGTTCTAGAGAGAGAAAAGGGAGTATCTGGATGACAATATCTGACTCTTGGAGGCAGGAGGACCTAGAAGATAGCTCTCTAGAAAGAGGTAGAGTTTCTCTTAAGGAACAGGGAGTCATGTTCTTGGCCCCGAGCAACAAAGGACTAAACCACAATAAAGGTGAACAAAAACATCTCTACTCTTTAAAGTGAGACATTTAATTGAGATTATTTTTTTTACTCTGATCGGATGAGGAGCAACATTTAAAAGACAAAGAACTACAGAATCATAAGGCAGAGCTGTAAGGGGCCCAAGATATCATTAAATACAACTCCCCAAATTTACAGAGGAAGCTGAGGATGGGGAAACAAAGCAGCTAAGACAATGCTACGCAGGAAGTCAATGCCAGTGCTGCGTCAGAATCTCATTGGACGTCCCTTCCCTTATCTCATCTGCTCAATCCATATCTTCCTAATATTCTTCTCATCCTATTCTTTTTGTCACTCTTGCTATTTCCTCCACCAAGTCCTCCCTGATGCTTTTCCATAACATGGAGATAACCTTGGGTTTTTGAAGGCTTTGCCAGAGGAACTCAAATTCTAATAAGCTCTATTGTGCTGAAAAGGTTTTGAATTCAGTCCCAGTGACAGATTGTTCGACAGAGAAAGGACCAGCTTAATTAATTACAAAGAGGCTCATCACCAAAAAGATGGCCACTTGGGGATTTTTTTTTCTGACCATGACAACTAACGAAGCAGACAAAAATACAAAATACAAAAATTGGGAAGCCTTCTTCCCTTTTGCAGTGGTAAAAAAGTGGAGAAGGGTCCTAAAATTACAGCCTCTGTGACTATCTATAAACATTATCTTAACAGTTGTTGTGCTTAAAATGACATCTTTGTCCGTCGATACTTTGATACACTAATCGAAAAACCTAATCATATCCATATTGACATTCTCACTATAAATGAAATCAAAAGATATGAGAAGTTCCAGTCGAAAAAAAAAAGTGATAGGTTTTCTTCCAAGAAATGAACAAAAGAATGCAATTTGATAAGCATTAATTAAGTGTCTACTCTGTGCCAGGCACTAGAAATGCAGACAAAAATGAAACAACTCCTGCCTTCAGAGAGCTTATATTCTTTTACTTTAGTACCTTTAGTTTCCTCATCTCTTATCCCTCTCTCTGGATCCCTTAGTCGTTTGATTCTAGGCTTTAGTTTCTAATTCTCTCCACTCCCCAGGAGAAAACCCTCATGTTTCCTTGGTAGTTTTTTTTTTTTTTCCCTTTCAGCCTCTCATTTCCTAACCCCTCAAGACCCCATATCTGGGCCAGGTTGATCGCTTGTCAGAATTGGTTTCGTTGGCTACCTAAAAGGAAGAAGAAACATTACTTCAAGGAATATATCACCTTTAGTGCTCACAATGAACATAAGCCAGCAGAGTATCATGACGATATTTGCAATGTACACGTTAACATCAGTTGCAGAGTATGAGGCAGAGAAATTCTATGAAGAATTTTACAAAATCTTCCTAACTAAATTAATATATGCCTCAAGGTTCTGTGGCTTCAACGTGAAGGTGGGCACTGAGGCGGACATTGCAAAATATAATGGAAGATATGGTTAGGGATCGAGAAATGAAAGAAGTCAAATGCTTATAGCCTGCTCAGAAATTTCATGCCTATTTAACATGAATTAATTTTTCATTCAAGAGGAGATTTAGAAGGCTTTAAATGTAGTGAGCGCTTAGTAACATTGCAAAAAAAAGTTAAATTGATTGTATGTTAACAGACTTCAAGTAAGCAAGGAGTTACCATTTAAGAAATCACTTCACACTCAGTTGTCTGCAATCTGGTCATCCAAAGTAAAAATCAATGCCAAATTAGAAGAAAAGATAAAGATAAGATAATATTATATGAAATTACAATGATTTTAATCCTACCTATTTGAGAAAGCTGTTGACTCATAGACATGTGGACATTGTAGAGGTAGACATTGACTGTTACATTTTTAGAGAAATTTAACCAATGAAAAACAGTCCCTACAACAAGGCGGAAAAAGGAACCCAAAAACTGCATCAGCCAGCAAACACTTGGTCCTGTTGATGAAACCCAAAGGCAAAATCAGTTTAGGGCAAAAGCTCATTTACAAAACACAAAGCAATAGTATGATGAAAGATTACACGCATTTTTCTTTTAAAAAAACCAATAAATTAAAACTATTTGGGGGGGTGGAATGAGCTTGTACAGGAGGTTGACATTGAGAAGTAAGGTTATCCTGAGAGCATTTGTAAATTAAATTGGAAAGATAAAATATGGGTGTGAAATAGAATAAATCTGTCATCACTTTTATGGCAATAAATCTAGTCTCATGAGCAATGACTACTGGATATGTTTGGACTTCTCTGCTTCAGTACTCACTATACCATGTATGAAAGTATAAATAGCACTTGGGAAGATAAAAAAAAAAGACTAGCTCTACCTTAATAAAAGAACTCCATGCTAAAGGTGACTCAATTTTAAAATCACTCAGATTGTTTTGAAGATATTTTGAATACATCAACAAACATTTATTAAGTGCTTTTTATGTGTTAGTCACAATACTAAAGTGCTTAAGGATGTAGTAAATAAAATCAAAAAGAGAGAGAGTACTTGCCTTCAGAAAACTTACATTCTAATGGGGGAACACATAAAAGAGAAGCTGAAGATGGCAAGGGAAAACCATAAGGATCTGCTTAATGTATCCATAGACTTTTCTCATAAAATTTTCATTTAAGAGTCATATACTTCTTCCCTTTTTTGGTAATCAACGAACAGTAGACACTGAATAAAACACAATAGAATCTTATAGTCTCTATACCTCTCATCTTAGTTGTGGTCTATCATATTGTTGAAAATCATCTTCCTTTTCCCTTTTCATATTTTTATCAATGTTATATTCAATGTATCCATAAGCATTTCTCATAAAAAATTTTAGGGATAAAAAAGTAGGTATAGATTTATAGTTTCTGATAACTTCTTGGTCATTATGGGGGAATGGTGGCTACATCTGGGGAATGAGGAATAACTAGTTTGCGTCTTCCCTCCCCGCCACCAAAAAATGAAGGTTCTAGGAAGAAATCATCATTGGGAGAAGGGTCCTATAGGAGCAGAGTCAAAAGGCAGCTAAGTCACAGTGAATAAGTCCAGAAAATCAGATTGGTCAAAAAGGGGAAGATTTCACAAGAATGGGAAACCTTATTACCAATAAAAGTTGACCAAGAAGGTGTCAGAATCCAAATGCTTACTTTTTCATCTCTAGAAATTTTTATGAGTAAAATCTATTGACACATTGAACACAATCTTGATGAAAATGTATGAAGGGAAGAAACAGGTGATTTCCTTTTGAGGGGAGGGCTAGGCAATTGGGGTTAAGTGACTTGCCCAAGATCATATAGGTAGTAAATATCAAGTGTCTGAGACCAGTTTTGAACTCAGAACCTCCTGACTTTAGGGCTAATGCCCCATCCACTACACCACCTACCTGCCCCTTTATTTTATTTTATTTTATTTTATTTTATTTTATTTTTGGTGATTTTCAATAGTACAATGGTCTATATCTTTCTTTAGTCACACAAATGAAAGGTATAGAGAATGTTCTATTAATTGCCCACTGATTGTTGATTACAAAAAAGTATCTGTTTATAAAATGAAATGGAACCTTAAAGACTTTCTTCAAATAAGGTATTTCTCCAAATATGTTAGAATCATGTATGATTCTATAACAGCTGCTACCACAAAAAATAATTTTGTTCAGTGATCTACTGAGAATCAGTATCCAGCGAAGCACAAATCACCCAGTTTGGTTTGCTTTGGGGAATTGATTTTGAGATATTGGCACAGGACCACCCGGCATGGCATGCCCTCATTAGAGGAGGTGCTATGCTTTATGATCAAAACATTACAGAAGTAGCTCAAAAGAAATACAAGATGTGCAAATTTAGAGAATCCACCCCCATGTTCATATGGACTATTTGTGTCCAACTTGTGGTAGAGCATTTTGAGATCATATGGGTCCAATCAGCCAGAGTCGGACATGATGTAATCTGACCCTAACAGAGTGATGTCATTTTGATCCTCTTCAAGAACGAAGGATGACAAACCAACCAAAAACATTCACCAGATGTATATGTCAATGTGTCACACAAAATCCAAATACTCCTACTAGCAGATGACAATGGTGCTTACTGCACTGGGTCATGGGACTTCTTAAATGATGTCCTCGCTCATTCCAAAGGCATTAGCCTAGCTACATACTTTGGAAAAACAAAGTAAATGAACAACACAAAACTCCCAGTTTTTACAGCAGGAGGATTTCCACATCCCACATCTGCCAGCCTGCTCTGACCTCCATGCCCAGCGGAGCCCCCTGAACCAACACGAAAGCCTCACAGCAGAGCCGTCGATTATAGGAGTATTTTAATCTTTTAAATATCTGCCCTCTTTATTGGAGCTGCTCCTACCCACAACTATCCTCTATGACTAAAAGACCCCTACCACATGTTACTTTCCAGTCCCTGTGATACTTAATCATTGGACTGAGAGTAAATCACCTCCTCCTCACTTCCCTCTTCTTGTTTTCTCATCCCCATCCTTGTCAGTCCTATTTCCCCCATGTTCCACTTGCCCTTTGGAATTCCCTTTTCGTAACTAACAAAATTCCCTTCTTTTTTCATTTCTTTCTCTCATGTTCTTCACATTTCCTGGCACGCAAAGAGAACTGGCTTCCCCCAGATCACACTACATCCCGGGCCCTCCTTTCCGGTTAGGTTGGAACCTTCTCTCCTATACTCAACCTCATTCTTCCTGTCACATTCATCCTGAAATTCTTTTATCTTCCACTGTTACTTTCAGACTTTCCCTTTGCCTCCATTATCAGTGACCTCTGGTCTTTTGAAGTTCACGCTCTCACAATTTATCACCCAGCCCAGATCACAGCAGTTGTCTGCCAGTCTCTATATCATTCTCGCTTCTTTCTCAAGGAGTTCAATGGCTGGCTTATTGTCTTTCCTTCTCAATTCTTGCCCCTCCTCTAACAGACTTCAACACATATGTTGATGCTCACTCAAACACTCTAATCTCCCACTACCTCAGTCTCATCAGTTCTCATGATCTAAGCCTCCACTTCACTTCAGCCACACGTAAAGAGGGCCAAACCCTAGATCTTGCCTTCCCCCAAAAGTGTTGCACTTCCATGAACAAACCCTCCAACATTCCTTAATCTGAGCACAACCATCTATCACTCCATCTTTCCCAGTACCTTACGCTCCCTAAACCTATCCTTCTTCATCACTGAATTTGCCAACCCACTATGGGCAGCTAGGTGTTGCAGTGGATAGAGCACCAGTGCAGGAGTCAGGAGGACCTGAGTTCAAATATCACCTCAGACACTTTTGACACTCACTAGCTGTGTGACCTTGGGCAAGTCACTTAACCCAATTGCCTTATCCTGGGTCATCTCCAGTCATCCTGAGGAATATCTGGTCACTGGATTCAGATGGCTCTGGAGGAGAAATGAGGCTGGTGACCTGCACAGCTCTCCCTCACTCAAAACAAAGTCAAGTGCAAGTCATGTCATCATTTCTCTGATGCCATGGTCTTGTTCAGCAACAAAGGACGAACGCACACCGGTGCCAACTCCCTACATTCCTCAGGTCATTATTCCTCTTTGACATCATTTTTTTCCCTTCTCAATCTTAACCTTATAGAGTTAACCAGTTCAAGTCTTCACTCTTCCCTGTTCTTAAATCCCTTTCTTCTTCTTCATCCTGTTGTTAGGTATGTACTGTCACCATAAAACATTCCCAAGATCCACTTTGACCCTACTCACATCCTGCTTGACAGAGCTGGAGGAAGTCACACAAGTAAGCTAACTGAAGCATCTACCAATTTGTTATCTAACCTCAACTGGATCTTCACTGAATCAAGGCAATCCTTTCTAATTATCTGTTTGATTCTCCATCAGGGCTATTCCAAATCTTCTCTTCTCTCCTGAAACTTCTTCACCCTCTCAGCAGAAGGCCTCACCTTATGCTTTATGGGAAAAAAAATAGACAGCATTAACTGTAAGCTCCCTCTTTTCCCAGTTCCTTTATCTCAAAACCCTTGACATCATCCTCACTCTTTCTTCCAGAGACTCTATACTCTGGTATTGAGGTGCCCCTTCTTTCCAAGGTCAATCCTTCTACATGTACACTTGATCCCATCCCCTTCTGTCTTTTCCAGCAGATTGTCTCCACTGTAATTCCCTCCTTTAATTTTCAATTACTCTCTGTTATTCTTTCTTTGCTGTCTACAAACATGCCCATCTCCCTCATTCTCAAAATATCCTTCACCAGATTCTACCATCGACCACTCAAGTTATCATCCTGTGTCTTGTCTCCTCTTCTCAACCTATCTCCTAGAAAAAGCTGTCTATGATTCTTTTTTTTTAAAGAGGCAATTGGGTTAAATGACTTTATCACACAGCTAGTAAGTTTTTGAATGCAGGTCTTCCTTACTCCAGGGCCAGTGTTCTAACCACTGCACCACCTACCTGCCCCCTAGCTACAGCTATTGCCTCTACTTCGCCTCCTTTCACTGATTCCTTAGCCCTTTGAAGTCTGGCTTTTGATATCACTCAATTGAAACTACTCTTTCCAAAGTTGCTAATTGTCAAAACTTGTGCTTTTTCCTCAATGTCCTTCTTGACCAATATGTAGCATTTGACACTGTTGAACAGAACCAGGCCTTCAGGTCATTTCTAATTTCCACACCATACCACCATCCTCTGTCTACTTTCCAGTTTGCCTTTATATACTATCTTCTCTCATTAGAAGGTAAGTTCGTTGAGGACAGGGACTATATTTCTTATTTATATTCACATCCCCAGCATTTAGCAGTGTCAGGAACATTGTAACTGCTTAGTAGGTTTCTCTCTCTCTCTCTCTCTCTCTCTCTCTCTCTCTTTCTCTGTCTTTCTCCTTCCTCTTCTCATGCTTTCCCTCAGTTATTTCCTATTTCTTTTTTCAGCTTGTTTGTGCGTAATTATTTTTATTGTGTCCCCTCTATTAGATAGTAAGCACCTTGAGGACAGGGACTGTTTTTTGACCTTTCTATTATCTCAAGATCAAATATAAATTCACAATTTTAGCTTTTATAGCCTTCCCAGTCTGGTTCTAATCCCCCTTTCCAATCTTATTATACGTTATTCCAGAGTCCAGCCAAACTGGACGTTTTGTTATTCTGTACACATTTCCTCCCTCCATACCTTGGCACTGGCTGCCCCCAGGCCTGGAATACACTCCCCCCTCACCTTGGTCTTCTAGAGTCTCTTGTTTCTTTCAAAACTCTGCACCATTTCTATGTGAAATCTTTGCTGATTCCCCTCAGCAGCTAGTGTGTATCACCACCGCCACCCCCATAAGATTTATTTTGCTGAAGTTTTGCACATGCCTATTTCTGTGTATGTTGTCTCCCCAAGAGAACATAAACTCACTCCTTGAGGGCAGAGAGAACCTCATTTTTTGTCTTTGCATTCACAGATGCTAGTAGGCATTTAATAATTGTTTACTGTTTGATCGATTGAATAGACATATCATGTAATCAAAACACTGAGTACTAGACTGGCATACACACGATATTAAAAGAACCGGAGGAAGGTTTCCCACGTATTGGGTAGATTCTACAGAGACTTTGTGGAATGGTATGAATGAGAAAACAAGAAGAGACTGTGATCTGCTCCAGTGAAGGAAATGAAGACATTGAAAAGATCATGGTCCATTGACGCTTTAAGAATACTAGAATATAAAGGCAGATAGGAAAGGGAAGGAAGAGAAGGAAAGGAAAGGGAACAAGTATTTATGAAACATTGGCTCTGTGCCAAGCATTGTGCTAAACAGTTCCTTTACCTCAAATCTTATCTCATGTGATCCTCAAAACAACCCTAGAGTGAGCATACATAGATGGATGGATGGATGATGGATACACACACACACACACACACACACACACATATATACATATACATATATACACATATATACACATACACACAGATGATAGATAATACAGATATAGATGAGACCCACATACATGCATAAGTGATAAATACATACATAGATACATGATACATAGATGGTTGATGCATGCATAGCTGATGTGTGCACATATAGATAATACATGCATGATATATACATGCCTACATAATAGATATATATACACAGATGACACACATACACATCTGAATACATAGATGATAGGTACAGTAGAGTAACACATATATACATACATAGATGATAGATATGCACATATATAGCTGATTGGTGTATATATAATATGGTACATACATGGGTAATACACACATGGTGTAGACATGCATAGATGGTACATACATACAAACATGGTATGCACAATACGGTACAAACATACATGCATATTGCATGCATACATGTGTACTCGCAATGTAGATTTGTTTGCTGTTCAGTTATTTCCAACATTTTGTGATTCCATTTGGGTTTTTCTTGGCAAAGATACTGGGGTAGTTTGCCATTTCCTTCCCCAGCTCCTTTTGTGAGGATGAGGAAACTGAGACAACAGAGACAAGTGACTTGTTCCAGGTCATATAGTGAGTAAATGTCTGAGACTAGATTTGAACTCAGGTCTTCCTGACTCCTGGTCTGTGCTCTATCCATTGTGTCATCCACCATGAATGGACAGATGGGGATAGCTTGCCAGAGACAAAATTACCTTCAGCTACTTAAAGTGCAGTGCTGGCTGGGTTATGCTCTTTTATAGGCTCATAGATTTATATCTAGAAAAGGCCTCAGAAGCTATCTAGTCCATATCCCTAATTTTACAGATGAAGAAACTGAGGCTCAGAGATATTAAGTGACTGGCTCAGTTCATACAGGTATTAAATATCAGATGATAGAACAATTCAGAGAAGGAAGGGACATTGGAAATCACCTGTTCTAACCCTCTCATTTTACATGAGGTAACTGAAGCCCAGAGAGGTGAAGTAACACACGAATAGTTAGTGCTAGAGTTAGGATTTGAACCCAGGTCCTCTGACTCCCGAGCTAATACTTTTTCTACCATTAACACCTTGCCTTTGAAAAGAATAGCATTCCTTACAACCCTATACTTCATCCTCTGAGGAAATCTTCCTGCCTGACAAATCAGCATGGGAATGACTGTAAAGGAATCACCTAAAAATTAAGGGACTGTCAGGACCTGTCAGGACCCCTGAGGCCTGAGGTGTCGACCCCAGCTTCTTCCAGTGCCCCTGCAATTGACAAGCATGGGACAAGAGACCTATGCACATCCCGCCATCAGGAAGCGTTGTCTCCTCGCTGGGGCCATGGTCCAGCAAATATCATACATCTCTCCGGCTTCCCTGCCTCCCTCCCTTCCTCTCTACAATGTTTACAGAAAGCTATCGAGGACATGCATTTCCCTGTCATTCAGAAATACTACCGCTTCTCCTTCAATAGCACCCTCCCCACTCTGTCCTATGGTAGTGCTTAATAGAGTCCAATGGTGTTAGTGTACAATCAATCACTTTTTCAGTCAACAGGAACGGTAGAGAGAGAGGGAAGTGACTATTGTCTGAGAGTCTCGAGGCCTAGGCCTTATGTGGCCCTGGGTGGCATTTCCTCCTCTAGGCCTCCTGTATAAAATGGAGCTGAGGGGTATTAAACCAGGTGCTAAGGGCCCTTCTAGTTCTAATGATCAACCTTGGAGCCACAGATTGTAAGCCAGGAGGCATCTTTATTGACCTTTCATTGTTGCAAGTTTCCTTGTGGGATCTTCACAATAACCCTGGGAAGTAGATGCTTTTCTTAGCCCCATTTTACAGATAAGGAAAGTGAGACTGAGAAAGATTCAATGACTTGCCCAAGGTCACAAAGCTAAGTCTCTGAGACAGGTTTTGAATGACAAGTTTCTTGATCCCAAGGTCAACACTGTTATCTACTACACACCCAGCAGCCTCCTGCATTCACCACTTATTCCCTTTGCAGATTTGGGAAGGGGGTAGTATTAGACCTCACATCAGAAAATGTAGGTTTAAGTCCCAGTTCTACTATGTGTGGGCAGCTAGGTGGTGCAGTGGATAGAGCACCAGTGCAGGAGTCAGGAGGACCTGAGTTCAAATATCACCTCAGACACTTTTGACACTCACTAGCTGTGTGACCTTGGGCAAGTCACTTAACCCAATCGCCTCATCCTGGGTCATCTCCAGTCATCCTGAGGAATATCTGGTCACTGGATTCAGATGGCTCTGGAGGGGAAGTGAGGCTGGTGATCTGCACAGCCCTCCCTCACTCAAAACAAAGTCAAGTGCAAGTCATGTCATTATTTCTCTGATGGCGTGGTCTTTTTCGGCAACGAAGGACAAACACACACTCCTACGTGTATTAACTGTGTGTGTGTGACTCTGAGGAAATCACTTGATCTCTCCAAACCTCAGTTTCCTTATCTATAGAATGGGAAAAAGGACTTTTACACTGCTTACCTGGCCAGGCTGCTGTGAGAAAAGTTGATTTATAAACTATAAAGCACTGGTTAGAGAGGTTTTTATTACTAGTTTCTCTGCCTCTTTCTTGTCTTCTCTGTCCCCTCAGTAAAGAAGCAAGTCCCTCATTGCTGAGGAAAACAATCTGTTAACTCCCATGAGCCAGGAGCAGAGCCGTCTTATTTCTTTGTCTGGATGTCCCAGTAGAGTACAGAGATTTTTAAATATGCGAAAGAGGGGAGTAGGACTATTTGGGAAGCAGCTCCATTGACTGGCCTTCGGGAGGTCCCAATTATGTTCCCAGTGCCTCATTTCCTCCATTATCCAGGCTCTTGTTTGAGAAGTCACTCTTGTGTCCCAGGCGCCATTGTGATTCTTGGTTAACTGGACCTCCCCCAAGGGTCTGGCTTGACTTGGCCCAACCTGGACAGAGCTTTCAGGAGTAAAATGAACATTAGCATGTTGGAGCTTGCCGGGGCCTGTACACCGTCACAGAGCAGGAAGATTCTTAGCACGTCATGCTGGGTCTCATGTGGAGATAATTTCAAGTTTGATTTTTTTTTATTAATCTATATTTTATGAGTTCTCAACCAGTCAGACTTGGGATAACTAACCAAAGGAATCTTCAGAAAAGGAAGATTCGAAGAATCCACTGGATTTGATCTCTCAGCAATCTAAGGAAGGACGTGTAGACTTGATTGTCAACGTAGACATGTAGTATGTGCAGGGCATAGAGTGCTGCTATTATAACTGCTAATCAAACATAATTAATAATAAATATAGTCATCATTAAAAACAACTCACATGTTTAATAGTATTTGACAGTTACAAAGCATTTTATATTCGATAGCTTATCTGATTCTTACAACCAGAATGTGAAGAAAACAGAACAAAGAAGAAATTATTCTCGTTTAACAGACAAGGAAACTGAGATCCGTAGGGGTCAAGTGACTTATCACACACTGCTAGATTCCACGTCTCTAGATTCCAAGACCAGGATCCTAGCGCCAATGCAATACAGCAACTTCTGGCTCCCAGAATGTGTTTTTCTACACATTCTGCTTGGTTTTTCTTGTCAGGGTGTTGTTACAATTTTTCTTTCTAGGATGGCAGGTTGCTTATTGGCTGTCAGCATTATTCTTGTTATTTTCAATGAGGGCTAAATCTTCCGCCCTTTGCCAGAGGGTTCTAATTTCTCTGTCTCTTGATAATTGATAGCATTCGAGTTTTCTTATCAGAAAAAATAATCATCTTCTCCTATCGGACATGCATTGTGATGGGAATTTGCAGGATAGGCCAGGATAAAGCCAGTTTCACTCTCATCAGCTATCTTGTAATTTTGTCTTAATAATCAAATTTAGGGAGAAAATGATTTCTTTTTCAGCTCCACTCTTCTGGAATAAAGAAATTTTTCTTCTTACCTGGTTTCTTGAGATTTTGAGGGGATTCTTTTCTTTGTAGCTTGTATGCTCTGGTTCTACTCACCCAAGGCCAGACTGGTTTTATCTGTCCTTAGAGTTCCAGGGGTAACTCTGGGGGTGTCACTTTTCTTATACCATAAGTTTAGACTTCCACCAGCTGTGTGCCACCTTCCCCCCTTTGGTAGAGGCCAGTTGCCAGGGTCCCACTTCCATTTAATATCAAGGACATTTACTTCAAAGATTCAGAAAAATCAAATGTATACACATTTTCCCCAATACTTCTAGGGTATATTCTCTCCTATATCACTTTAGAGGAATTAGAGACAAAACAGCTCCATTCCTACACTTGGTCCCACCTTTTCATGTCCAGATATGACATGAGTGGCTGAGTGAGTCCCTTCATTGGAATGTGGACCTAAAAGTCATTTCCAGGGACCACTACTTGCTTCTTGGTACATCAATGACATACTGGCTGAAAAACTTAGCCTGAATTCCAATTCACAGTTTTCCTGACTTCCTCTCCTGACTTTGAAACTTCCAAGATGGGAGAAGCCAGATGGCACAGTGGATGGCCTGAAGGAAGACCTGAGTTCAAATCTGACCTCAGACACTTACTAGCTATATGACCATAGACAAGTTACTTAACCTCTGTCTGCATCAGTTTCCTTAACTGTAAAATTAGGGATAATCACATTCACCTAGCTGCCAGGGTTGCTGTGAGGATCATATGAGATAATGTTTTTAAAATTCTTAGCACAACACCTGGCACATAGTAGTGCTTAATAAATAATTATTCCCCTCCCAAGGTCAGAGACTCCATTCCCTTTATTTGGCATGAAAGAAAAAAGAGAACAAGGAACAAGTGCTTTGTCTGTCAGAAGGGAGAAGGTCCTAAGACCTTCTAAGACCCTAAGGCCTTCTCCCTTACCACATGGTCTCTCACCTGATGTGAATAAATCAGTCACTGAGCTCCCCCAAATTCAAGTAAAACAGATAGACTTCGACTATTCTGGCAGGCCATCAAAGAGCCTCCCCTCCATCACATAGTCAGCCAACTAGAACTAGTTACAGAATGTTCATGCTCTGTGGTTTCTCCAACACACTCCTTTTACCTGCTATCACAGTTCTCCCAGAAGCAAGCTCCCTAGCATACTCCATATGGAGAGCTGAGGAAGTTGATGGGGTCTGTGCATGTGCCAGACACCCCCCCCCCTTAACATCTGTATCATGCTAGAATTCTAAAGCATCAATGCTGGAAAAGACTTTAGAACAAAGAAGAAAGATGTTGGTGCTGGAAGGAACCTCTGAATACAAGATTTCAGAAGGTGAAAGAACCTTAGAACAAGACTTTCAGAGCTGACAGGAACCTTTAAAAATATCTAATCCAGCCTCTATTTTACAGTGCAAGAAACTGTGGGAAAAGATGAGAAGTGACTTACCCAAGTTCACATGGAGCTGGGACCAGAACCAAGGATCCCTGTCCAAACCTAACCTATTACATCCAACTTTTCTTTGATCCACTGACTGTCAGCATCAATAGTATGGATTAATCCATAAATCATGAGTTATTTCCATTTGGATTCTGGTTTTTAGTCTCTTCCACCTTGGTACCTTCTTTCCCACCGATGAGTTTGCTACAAGGATGTTCTTTCATTATAGCACATACTTTCCAAAGTGGATCCCATTTTCACCATGAAATAGATAGCTTTGTCCAAACTGAATCATATACATAAGAGGCATAGGATGACAAGAATTGGAGTAAGAAGAATTACACTCTAATCCAATTCCCTCATTTCACAGATGAAAGGGAAAGAGGCAGCATGGATAGAGGATAGGACTAAGAGTCGGAAATATTTAAATCCATGTCAAGTCATAAACATTTATTAAGGTACTATGCTAAGTGCTAGAAATACAAATATAAACAAAAAGCCATCAAGGAGTTTACATTCTAACATGAGAGGACAACACATACATATTTTTAAAAAATTAACAAGGGTAGGAGGGAGAAGGGCAGAAGGAAGAAAGCTGGAGAAAGGAGTTAGGAGTAGTGGACTCCAGGAAGAAAGAGAGAATTAAAGGCATAAACATGCATGACTCAGGAATTTTCCTTAAAATGGAGAAAACAACAGACCAATTAGAGGAAAGGACAACAGGGTCAGCATGACCTTTTAGGCTGAGAAGGCTGCTGGGACAATAGTCTTCCAGGATGAAAAGGTTTCTGGGTAATGGTGAGAAAAGAAACCCAAAGAGTCAGAAGTAGAGCCTAGAGAGGAATAAATGGATGAACAAGACTGGTCTTAGCATATTCCTTAAAATGCAGGCTCTAGGAGGAACTGTTCAATCAGAAGAATGGGTTCAAATCCCTTTTATAACACTAACTAGCTGTGTAACTACGGGAACATCACATGACCTCCATAAATCTTAGTTTCCTTACCTAGAAAATGAGGGAGTCTGTAATCCTGTGAGAAATTGAGTCTCCAGGAGGTTGTGACTTGTCCAAGGTCACACAGCTAATGATCACTAACAAAGTAAAGATTCTAAATCTTTTCCAAGATATCCCCCTTGATTAGGATTCAGACTCAAGTCCTCTGACTCTCACCCAATCCTATGTTCTTTCCACTGTACCACACTGTCTCCTCCTCTCTAGCTGAGTTATTGAAACATATTCTTACCTGTAAATATGTGTGTGTATGTGTGTGTGTGTGTGTGTGTATGAGGTGTAGATACTTGGTCTTGAGCCAATTCAACTGCGTATATCTTGGACTTTCTTTATCCAAGCCCTGACAAAGTTGATAGAAATAGAGTTCAAAAAGTAAATGTTCTTCATGAAGAAGCATTTTTTCTAGAGATGTTTAAAGGAATTTCTCCCCACTCCCAGGATGAACTCCTCTTTCATCTCCATGTCCTTGCAATAAATTATTGGGAGTGCCGATAAGGGGATAAATCTTGGAGGTCTTTCAGAGAGCGCCTTCTTCCGAGGACCTGTCATTCACCAGACTGCCCTCTGAATCAGAGAAATGTTCCAGCATTCAGAGCTTACCTGGTTTGATTTGATTTTTTTTTTTACCACTTTTACAAAGCCTGGGTCAGACTGTAGAGCCAGGTGGGAAAAAAGATAAGGCCTTTGCAAAGAGATCCATATACCTTACAAAGCCAACAGAGATTCAGCTTGCAACTGTATCAGAGGACCATCCAGGTGGAAACCCCAGGCAAGCCAAAACTTTTCTTTTACAGTTTCCAAAAGCATCAATATCAGGAACAAGGATACCTCATCCCTATAACTTGTTCAGCCAGTGGGTAGCCAGTCTCTCTGTTTCTCCATCTGTTAGATGGGCATGAAAATATACTTGGCATGATTATAGCTGTAGCACACCTTTAAAAAATAATTTTTTGGAGGGGAAGGAGAATAAGAAGGAGAAGGAGAGGGAAAGGGAGAAGGAGAAGAGGAAGAAGAAGAAACATTTATATCAGGGGTGGTCTCGAGGCTACAGGTTCCCCAACCCTGATGTCTATAATGCTTACAATGTGACAGGTGCTGTGCTAAGCACTTAACAATTTGATCCCCTCAACAATTCTGATAGTGTCTACTATTATTACCCCCATTTTACAGATAAGAAAACTGAGGCAGACAGAGGTTAAGTGATTTGCCCAAGGTCACACAGCTAGTAACTATGTGAAGCTGGATTGTAACTCAAGTGCTCTGTATCCACTGCACCACCTGGCTGCTCCTGACTGCACAAAAGCCAAGAAATGCAAGAACTATCATTCCAATTTTACAGATGAGTAAATTGAAGTTCAGAAAGTAGAAGGGACTTGTTCAAGGTCACAGCAAATAGATGATAGATCCAGGACTCCTGATCCCAACTATATACATTGTTCAATTCTTTGGAGAGTACCTGAAAGTCTGCTTCCTCTTGTTGGAAGCAGGGTCTCATGAGGCTTGTCCTCTCTGTTTCTATGGGCCCCCAGCCAAGCTGATCATGCAACAAAGGTGTGTCACTAAGATTCCTGCACAGTCTGTGTGGAGGTTCTCTGGCTACACTGGTCCTTGTAAGTCTCTTAGCTGGAAATCTGCCTGCCCTAGATAGTATGTCCAGTATTGGGAATATTTCCAAGGTAGAAGTCATGGCTAGCTCAGTCCAAGTGCCCTAATTAAAGTTCTGAAGACACTGGAACTAAAAACTCAAACTCAAGCTCTGACAAAACAGCTTGTCTATTCCTGGTCTATACCTGGTCAATCAAACTTCCAGATGTTTCCCCCACACAATGACATGTAATTCATTAGACTTATAAGTTGGATGGAATTTAAGGGGTTAGTCAAGTATTTGGCATTGAGTAGACCTCGACAGACTGTCCTTAAGCAAGTCACTTGTATAGAGTGCCAGGTCTGGAGTCAGGAAGACTAATCTTCATGAGTTCAAATCTTGTCTCAGACACTTACTAGTTGGGTGACACTGGAGAATTCACTTAACCCTGTTTGCCTCAGTTTTCTCATCTGTAAAATGAGCTGGAGAAGGAAATGGCAAACCCCTCCACTATCTCTACCAAGAAAACCCCAAATGAGGTCACAGAGTCAGACACAACTCCCACACTTTCCTCCCCTGCCAGAACTTGGTGTGAAATAATTCAGGAGAACCACCGCCATACAATGATATACTCTCACAGGAAAGCAATGCTGCCTATTGGCAGGTTAGCAACCAGACCCTATTCTGATATCTGTTCTTTGGTTCTGAGGAGTATATTACTTCCATATCCCCAGAAAAGAGTGATCCTTCCCTTATCAGACCTCATAACCCTCTTTTCTCCATCTCTGCACTTGGCACATCCCAATCTATATTATGTTTATCTGCATATATGTTTTATCTTTCCCATTTATGTGTCCCATGTAAGACATATATGTCTCCCATTTCCACCACAGTGTGAGCTCTTTCCATACAGGTGCCATGATTTAGTTGCTTTGGCAGTTCTCTCAACACAAGGCACTGCATGTA
This sequence comes from Bettongia penicillata ogilbyi, assembly GCA_023548195.1. NCBI lineage: Eukaryota > Metazoa > Chordata > Mammalia > Diprotodontia > Potoroidae > Bettongia > Bettongia penicillata. The sequence goes on from JAJHZJ010000292.1 coordinate 19,642,028, forward strand.
ATAAATACAGATATAATAGATAAAAATATAATAAGCATATAAATAAATATATTATAAATATAGATATAATAAATACCATAAAGCTGGAAGAGACCCCTGAGTTATGTACTTCAAGCTCCTCTTTTTATTGATTTCTGGATTCTAGATCAGTATCTTATGAGAAACTGAGTCTCTGGGAGGTTGCAACTTGTCCAAGGCCACACAGCTAGTAATGACTAATTATGTAAAGATTCCAAATCTTTTCCAAGAGGTACCCCTTGATTAGAATTCAAACTCAAGTCCTCTGACTCTCAACCTGATACTCTTTCCACTGTATTGCACTGCCTTCCTCTCCTCTCTAGGTAAGTCAGTGAAATACATTCTTACCTGTAAATATACATGATGTGCAAAAACTTGGTCTTGAGCCAATTCAGCTGCACACATCTTGGGCTTTCTTTATCCAGGTCCTGACAGGTTTGATAGAAATAATTTTCAAAAACTAAACGTGGCTCAGAACAATGAACCTACTTGCCTAAGGTCAAGAGCAAAGATGGAATTCAAGCTATGTTCTCTGACTACAAATCAAGTGGGATTTGCACTGTAGCCCTTGGCCTCTGAAAGAGCTAAAATATAGAATGTCAGAACTGAAAGTTACTTTAGAGAGCAATCCCTTTCTTTTTTGCAAGCTCTATTGATGGTTCTCGTTTGTACTGAACAATTATTTATGGTTATACTCAGTTCTCCACCCCAGAATTAAGTGGCAAAATGACTAAAGCACCAGGACTAGAGTCATCTTCCTGAACTGAAATTCAGCCTCAGACACTTCCTAGCTGTGTGACCCTGGGCAGGTCACGTCACCCTGTTTGCCTCAGTTTCCTCATCTGTCAAATGAGCTGGAGAAGGAAGTGGCAAACCACTGCAGTATCTTTGCTAAGAAAACCCCAAATGGAATCACAAAGAGTCTGAAATGACTAAAGAACAACAAACAAAGCAGTTAAGCAAAATGAGTGATGCAACGATGGCAACTGACAATGCATGCAACATTCCGTCCCTACAGTCTCCCACCTCTCTGCTCAGGGAAGGAAGATCTGTTTCATTATGTGCTCTGTAAGACTCAGCGTTTGGATTCCGTATGGTGTTCTTTTCCCTTAAATAATGCTCATCATTGTGTATGTTGTTCATCTGGTTCTATTTATTGTACTTGGCATCCATTTATACAAGTCTTACCATTTCTCAAAATGCCTCATATTCCTCATTTCTTTACTATTCAATAATATTTCATTATAATTATACGGCATATTTTGTTCAGTCTTTCTCTAGATTATTACAGCCCCCTCCCTTTATAGAGGAGGAAACTGAGCCCCAGTAAGGAGGAGTGATTTGCCCAAGGATACAGAAGTATTAAAAGTATTAAGAGTATCAGAACCTTTCCATTGTATCACAGCAAAGACACAGCAGGAGATGAAGGTAGTATCCAAATGAACGGCTCATGTCCAGGATTGAAGTAAGAGCCCTCCAATCCGATAACAGGGCAGGACAGGACAGGATAAGAAAAGGGTCCATGATTTTCTTAATTTGTTGTAATGCATTAGGCCTGGTGAGCTCAGAGTGTCTATACATATAAAGCTCTACATAAATATTAGCTATCATAATTATTCAGTGATGTGTGGTGTGAGCCACTGAGTCCAAGGGATCTAATTGAATGCAACCATGTGTCTTCGGGGACACAAAGTTCATATTCTAGGACTGGAGCTCCCCCCTCCCAGCATTTTTGTGGCCATTGGGATGGTCTGACTCCAGGAGGAGGAACCAAGGCTTTAATCATCACCTGTCACTACCTGTTTTCAAAATGAATAGTGTGCACTGAAGGTGGTTTGGTCTCAGCAGCATGCAGTGAGTGGGGGCAAGGTCTCTCCAAAGAAAGGACCTTGTGGGCCCCCATTCCCTCCTTTTGCCCCCTCCCCTCTTTTCCCATTTCTCTGCTTCGGAGAACAGACAGGGTGGAATGCACCTCTCCAGAGGTCTGTGAAATCTGGCAATTGACTGTCTCACACATGACTGAGTGCATCGAAATGAGGCGGGTGTGGAAGCCTGGAAAAATCAGACCCTGTGTTGGGAAACGGTTCTGTTTACCTTTGCTGGCCACTGAGCCAATTCCTTTGGCAACACCTGTAAGATTCTCTCAGTTAACATGGGGTCCCAGGAGCTGAGGGAACCACCCCCTCCACGGCTCCCTGCTCCAGTATGTTGCTTCACACCTTACAAAGCTCTCCTCCTGACACCTCCAGGGAGGGCAGGGCCTGGGGGACAATCTCTGATGTACAGAGGAGGGAGAAGAAGAAGGGGAAGGGAATTAACAATTATAGAGCTCCTCCAAAGAGCCAGGCATGGTACGAAATGCTTTTTACTAATATCTCATCCTTACAACCACCCTGGGAGGTAGGATGAGAATCCCCATTTTATAGTGGAGGAAACTGAGGCAAACACTTGCCCAGGTTCACACAACTAGATTCAAACTCAGGTCTTCTAGACTCTAGGTCCACGGCACTATCCACTGCACCACCAGTCCGCCTCTGCTATTTACTATCTTTGTGAAACATAAGCAGCGTCTTCCTGCTCTGGCCCCAAGTTTTCCTGTTTGTGAAATGAAGGTTGGAGAGGGAGGAGAGGTTGGATTAGATAATCTCAAGGTTCCTTCCAGCTCTACATAAGTACCACTTTGTGAGCCTATGAAGTATAACATCTCCCTATTTTCCATTGTTGAAGTATGTAACTTATTCTTTTGACTTGGATAAAAGGATTACAATGAAAAATCTGTTAACTTGTGAAAAAAATGGATCAAAGGGATATATGGTTATAAAATTCTTTATAACTCTTGAGCCTATAGATGTTTAGGTGATTTTGAATTTTGAAAATGTGGGTCTGGTTTTTACTTCAAGAATGGTCCTGGGGAAAGAAGCCAGGATTGGGCCATGTCATGGTGTATCTGCTTCAAAGACATGACTAGAAGGTCACCTTGCTCCTAAATCCCTGAAGAGCTGTGGGCTGGGATGCCCTGGCCCCCTGGCCTTCCCACCTCCTTCATAGGGGTTGTGATGAGTGATGAGGAGCTAGCGTCAGCCTCAAGCCAGGCTGATGCTATGCCAAGGATCCCACAAGCTGTGCAGTCAGTCAGGTCATGCTGGTTGGTCTGGACAGGAGAGTCTCTCAGCTGTCTGCCTGGCAGAGCTCAATTCCAACCCCTTGGCCTGGTGACAATCCCTTTCTCCAGCTCTTTCTTACAATAAGCGGGTCCCTTGTCAGCCCAGGTGTTGGCATGAGTTCATCACTTCTGGGATTCTGAGGACAGCTCAGGCCACCGAAGAGCCCCCATCCCTCAGCTCCCAGCAGCTGTGGTGAAAAGGCTCTTGGCAAGGATATCACCAGAGACTTTTCCTACAATAACAACAATACATATTTTGGGTCCCAACCTATGATTGCATTTAGGTAAGGTGCTCCCTATGAGGAAATTCCATGTAGATAGGCAACTGTTCTACAGTTAACCTGGAATGCAGTGAGTAAAGTGATTTGCCCAGGACCACACAATGAATACACATCAGAGGCAGTGGGTGGGCATGACTTAGTCCTGCTGAGAAGAGGTCTCATGTTAGCTCTTCCCAAGGGTTTTAAGCTCATCTGAGGGGGTCCAGGTAAGTCTTTGTACAGTTTAAGGTGGCAAGAGTGGCTATTATGTGGGTTCATGTTCAATTATAAAATCAGAAGTTGGTGGTGACATCCTTCCTTGATTCAGGTTGGGCAAATCTTTGAGTGACTTACAGGGCAGCTTCCTTAGAACTCCAAGAAGCCACTGTTGCCATCCTCCCAGGCTTGGGGTACCCTGAGTCCTGAATCTAAGGGCAGTACTAGAGCCAGAATTCAAACTAAGGCCTTCTGACTTTAAGCCTGGCATTCTTTATTCTGTCTCTTTCTGTCTTTCTGTGTGTGTGTGTGTGTGTATGCATGTGTGTGTGTATGTGTATGTGTGTGTGAGCTGTTTCTTGTTTTCTGCCTTCTTAGCCCTCTTATAATTAATGGCAGAGATGGGAGGAAAAGTTAGACCTAACATAATTCCCTCATTTAAAGATGGAGAACCCGAGACCTAAACATGCGAAAGGTCATTGCTCAGTCAGGAAATTAAAAGAATAGAACTTAAGGAAAGAATACAATTATGGATCCTGAGAACTGAAAGGGCCATGGGGTCATAGAATTTACAACAGGAAGGATAAATATAATCATTTACTCCAACGCTCATTTTACAAATGAGATCCAAAGAGTCACTTAGAGAGGATGATGATCTGCAAACATTACATTACACATGCTTAAGAGCCCGAATTTTAACACTGGAAAGATGCTTAGAACTCATCTACTTCATGGTCCAACCATTCTAGAGAACAGTTTGGAACTATGGCCAAAGGGCTATAAAATTGCCCAAACCCTTTGACCCAGTAATACTATTACTAGGTCTGTATCTCAAAGAGATCATATAAGAGGGGAAAGGACCTATTGTACAAAAATATTTACAGGATCTTTGTGTGATCCTTTTTGTGGCGGCAAAGAACTGGAAATTGAGGGGATGCCCATCAACTGGAGAATGGCTAAACAAGTTGTGGTATATGATAGTGATGGAATACCATGGTGCCTTAAGAAATGATAAAGGGATTGGTTTCAGAAAAACCCAGGAAGACTTATATGAACTGATGCAGAGTTAGGTGAGCAGAACTAGAACACTGTATACAGTAACAGTAATACTGGAAGGATGATGAGTTGAGAAAGACTGATCAATGACCCAAGATAAATTTCAAAGGATCCATGATGAAAAATGCTATCCTCCTCCAGAGAGAGAACTGATCAACTCTGAGTGAAGATCAAAGCATATTTGTGCCTTTATTTTTAGTGTTTTGTGTGTATGTGTGTGTGTTATTTTGCAACATGGCTAATATGGAAATATCTTTTGCATGACTTCACATGTATAATCAAGATCTTATTACCTGCCCTTTCCATGGATAAAGGAAAGGCCAGAAGGAGGGAGAAAATTTGGAACTCAAAATTTTTTAAAAATGAATATTAAAAATATTTTTACAATGTAATTGGGAAATAGTTAAAAAAATAAATTTTTTTTTAAATGAACTCATCTAGTCCATTTTATAGGTGCAACTTAGGCCCAGGGAGGGGAAAGTGATCTGCCTGAGGTAACAATAGTGAAAGGGGAGCTGAGATTCAAATTCAGACTTTCCAGTTCTAAACCTAGTGCTCTTTCTAGGTGTAACCCTCTCCTTTTACAAACAAGAAAACTCAAGGTCAGAAAACAGAAAACTTTCCAAAGCGGTAGAAGAGAAGAGATCAGCTCATAACTGGGGCTCTGAATTCCTCCTCGTTTCCCTGACCAGGGCCTTCTACAACTATTCAGCTTCCCAGTCTTTAGGAAAATAGCCTACAGCACTTTTTCCCAAAAATATTATTAAATTATAATTAAAATATATTTTGTTAGTTAATATCAAGATGTGTTGATGCTTTTTTTGTTGCCAAAGGAAAAAAAACTAATACCATGCTCTACATTTTAAGCATGAAACAATTTTTAATTTAATTATTTGGAATTTAATTTAGTCAAGAAAAAATTTCTGTTCACTTAACATTATTATCCAAACAATTCCATCTTAGAGAGAGACTTGTCCAAACTGACACAGTACCCCTATGCCTAAGATATCTCTCCACCCAAAAAACAATTTGAAGTGACATTTATAGAGATCTTGAACAAGAAAAAGGTCATAAATGTTAACTAGAACTTGGAGTAAATATCACAAAACAATAGTCGCTCTCCAACTAGAACTATGGAGTCTCTTCCTTGACCACAATCCTCAAGAACTCGGTGATCAGTATCTTAATACTTTCTGAACTTCCTTTATCCAGGACGTCTTGCCAATTGCCATTGGGATGGAGAAGGCAATTATCTTAACGGGCCAAGGAGCACTCTTTGTTCTGTCTGGTTTCTACCCTTAATCCCTATTCCTGAAGAGGTCTTTTTGTTCTTGATCTATTATTCCCTTTCTTAAAGGAATAAGTCTGAAAAGGGGTTTTAGACTGAAGAAAATATTATTTCTTAATATTATCAGTTGAACTGAAAAGGAGGTTTTAATATGCTTCTACATTGTCCTTACATAAGAGTAATTTCTTATTATCCTTTCTCCAAGTTGAAAATGAAAAAATCTAATTTAGGGACTACATCTGACAATGTATGCACCATCCTGCCCATGAGGATGGTATGTTTATCTGTCCTCTGAGACTTTCATTGGTCTTTTGCATTATGACAAATTTAGCTTCCTTGTAGTGATCTTTCCATTTACATTATTGTGACCATGAGGCTTTTTAAAGTAAGTAACCATAATAACAAATTGTTTCTTTCTTTCCCTAGCTGTCCCTTGCAGGGGATCCATAGTCTCAATTCCTTGGAAACCTCTTAGAGGAGGAAATACATCTCTCATATATGTCCCCTTCTCTCCTCTGACACTGCCACCATCTTGATACAGGTCCTTGTTACTTTATTCCTGGACTATTCAATGGGTATTGGTTGCCTTCCCTGCCTCAAGACTCTCTCCCACTCTACTCCATTCTCCTCTCAGTGGTCACAGTGATCTTCTTAAAAAAGTACAGATCTCACCACATAAGCCTCCTATTTAACAAACTCAAACAACATCCTGTCACTTCTAGGATCAAATACAAAATCCTCAAAGCCCACCAGAACTACCTCTCTAGCTTTTTTACATCATCATTCCCATCAAACACCCTTACTATGCTATCCAGTAGCAATGGCCTCTTTACAGTTCCTCCCATAAGACACTCCATCTCCATCCATGGGCATTTTCACCAACTCTCTCTTTCCTCTTGTCTTTCTCTGACTTCCTTCAAGTCCCAGCTAAAGTCCTACCTTCTTCAAGAAATCTTTCCTAATCTCTAAGGCTAGTATCTTGTCCCCATTGATTTATCCAGTCTCTTTCTTGTTTGTATATATTTATCCCTTCCACATCACAGCTTTCCCCATTGCAGTTTTGATAGAGTGTGTGTTGGCATAAGAAATTAAACAAGGATTTGGGGAGAGTTTTACAGAAACCACAGATGATATGGGAAGGCCAGCAGACAACACAGAGCCTATGACCAAATACTTATCCCAAATTTTACAATGAAGTACAATAAATAATAAACATCCCATAAAGGAATAATCAAAAATTCAGAATTCTCCGATTTGAAGGGAAGCCCAAAAACTTTTATGCAGATTTTCCAGATTAGGGGAGGGATGCTGTGCCCCCAATCCCCACAATGGGGCAAGGATAATGTAGTTGTTTGTGTACCCACAGCTCCTTGAGAAGAGACATTGTCATTTGCTTTTGTACCTTTGTGCTTACTACAGTGTCTGGCATGACAGACACTTTTAAAAACCCTTGTTGACTAACTAATGGAAAGAGCATGATGTCTTTGGAGTCAGAAAGCCTGAGTTCAGATCCTGGCTCTGAAGCTCACTATGTGACATCTGGAAAGTCACTTCCCTGGGCCTCAGTTTTCTTCTGCATTAAATGAGCAAATCAGTTGAGATGATCTCAAAGGCACTTCCTATGAATATGGATGAGAACTGAGTCAAACATCTTCTTGGAGTCCAGGCCTCACTGCTCAGAGGGAAAGACACACACCATCACTTAGCAACTAGATCCTACCTATGCCCAGTCTCCTTTGCATTGAAGTCTCTCATTATCCTCTGACTGTTCTTGCAGCTCCTATGAGCCCAGGGCTCTTGTGGGACCCTCCAGTGTAACCTCTCACTGACTGCCTTGCATGGATCAGGCAGGCCTCACCACCCTCAGTTTCTCATCTTCCTTCCCTCTTTTTTTTTTTTTTTGTGCTTTGTTATCTCTCCCTTTCAAAACTGTGTGTGCACTTGGGAAACGGCTTGGAGAAGAATCCAACAGACAATGGTCCTCTCAGAATGAAGAATGAGAGATGTCTGCTCAGTAACTGGGCTTCTCTCCCACCTTCTGCTCTTCCCCTAAAAACTGCCAAAATATTTTTTAGAAAGAAAAAACATGCCCTCAAGGCATTCCTAATTTCACTTTCCTTTCAGTCATTGTGCACTGAAATCCTCCTGACCCAAGGTTCCAAGTAATTGGGCTCTGTTCCCTAGAAAGTTTTTCACAAAACTACCAAGTATCAATTCTTTTTTCCTTTGGGTTCCATCAGTGGGCTGGCCTGAGGTAAGAGACTTGGATTCAAAACCCACCTCTGTCATTTCTTATACATGTGACCTCATGCAAATTGATTTACATCTCTTAGCTTGATGGGATCAGAGAGTTAGAATTGGAAGAGACTTTAGTGGCTATCTAATCTGATCCTCTCTTTTTATAGAGGAAGAAACTGAGGGCCACAGAGGTTAAATGGTTTGGCCAAATCCTGGCTCCTCTGATTCCCAGGCCAGCATTCTTTCAATAACATCACACTTGCCTCAACTTTCTCATCTATAAAATGGTGCTAATACCTCATGGGGTTATTTATGAGGAAAGACCTTTATTGGTCTTAAGGAACTACGGTTTCAAGTATTAATTTTCTTTATTATTTTATAGTTTAATATCTTAAGCATCCTTGATTTCACCAACGTGGGAACCACCTTCACCAGTGAAGTTTAAAAATCTCCTGTCCTTTTAAAGACTGGTTCAAGAACTGTGTCGATTAAAGAAAAACTGTATATTGTGAGGCTCATCATCAGCTTTTCTGAATTTAACTAGACTGATCACTGAATACCAGACACACAACTTGTCACTGGTCTCAAATACTGAAGTCCTTCCAGCTTAGTAGGATCTGCCAAAGCAGGAATTTCACTGGCAAAGCCTTTAAGAGTCCAGAGTTATCTCTATACCATGAAGAGGCATTCAAGTAACCACTCCTTCTTTCTCCTTCTCCTCCTCCTTTTCTTCTTTTTCCTCCCTTTTCTTCCTCCTTTTCTTTCTCCTCCTCCTATTGTAGCCAGGTGACACAGTGGATAGAGTGCTTGGACTTAAAGTTAGGGAGACCCAATTCACATTCGGTGGTAGACACTTACTTGCTTGTGACCTTGGGCAAGTCACTTAATGTCAGTTTCCTTATCGCTAAAATGAGAATAGTAACAGAATTTGCCCCGCAGGGCTTTTGTGAGGAACAAATGAGATAATATACGTAAAGCACTTTGTCTACTATTTAAAGTGCTATAAAAATGCTAGCTAATAATTTATGTGGTGCCTACTATGTGCCAGTCACTGTACCAAGCCCTTTACAAATATTGATCTTGTTTGATTTGACAGTTATTATTAGCAAAACAGGGATTGAAAACCATTGCCTCTGACTCCAAACTCAGGGCTCATTATTCTCTCTACATTCCAAACGAGGCAGCCGAGGGTCTAGGGGCAGTAAGTGATTTGGCCAGGTTCAGTGACCACATTGAGTCAACGGCAGGCCTGAGCTGAGCAGATGGGTTGTGTTCCTTCTGTCTTTCTCCTCCTGCCACCACAAAAGGGCCTTCTTTTGGGCCATGGGGTTGAGGATGAAGAGAATGACTTTGCTGATACCTTGTCTGCTTCCTAGGGATTGGCAAAGGGAGCTGACTAGATAGCAGAGTGGAGGCAGGGAACCTGGTGCCTCTCTGGGCTGTCCTCCAAGGGGGAGTGTGGGCAAGTTTGGCCTGAATTTGAACGTTCTGCAAGGATATTTAGCGCAGAGAGCAATGACTTCCACCAGCAGGCATATGTCATCTTTTGTGCTACACCAGATGGAAGAAGTTTGGCTCAGTCCCCAAATCTGTGAAGCTGTTGACCCACTTGGAAGCTTTGGAGTTAAAAGAGTATAATACAAAGTCAGGGATCCTTGGATTCAGAGTTGAGAGGGGCCTTAGACCACAGTATGCCAGAGCTGGAGGGGACCTTAATATATAGACTGTCAAAACTGGAAGGAAACTTAGAACATACAATACGAGGGCTTGTTGGGACCTTAAGAGAGAATGTTGGAGCTACAAGGGACCAAAAACAAGCATGTTAGAACTTAAAGGGATCTTAGAATACAGAATGTCAGAGCTGGAAAGAAACTTAGAACATAAAATTCCAGAGTTTGTGGGGACCTTAAAACAGTATATCAGAGCTAGAAGCAACAAATTAACAATACATGTCAGAATTTGAAGGGAACTTGGACTCCAGAGTGTCAAAGCTAAAAGGGACCTTAGAACACAGAATGTCAGAGCTAGGAGGACCCTTAGAACACAGAACATTAGAACTTCAAAGGACCTTAGAACATAGAATATCAGAGCTGGAAAGGGTCTTAATACAGAATATCAAAACTGAAAGGGACCTTAGATCTACGGTTCTGCTGGGAGGTGTTTAACAATCCTCTCTATGAAAAAATAATATGCCCACTACACACTTAAGTAAGTATTTCCTCCATCATTTTAAGTGTAAACAATCAACGGAACAATCAATCTATAATTTATAGCGCCTGACAAAATGTAGAGTATAAAAGCTCACTTTGAAATTTTAACAGTCCCATGGAAGATGATGCCTATACCCCCGCAGTTAGAGCGTAGCATGTCAGAGGTAGAACGGACCTTAGCAACCAGAATGTCAGTGCCAAAAGGGAACGTAGAATAGAATTCATCAGAGATGTAAGGTGCTCAGAATAGAGAATGTCCAAGCCAGAAGACACTCTCGAACAAAACATCAGAGCTGAACAGGACCCGTAAACACGGAAAGTCAAAGCTAAAAGGTATCTTAGAACGTAGAATGTCAAAGCTGAGAGGTCCCTTGGAACACAGAATGTCAGAACTGGGACGGGCCATAGAAAAGAGAATGTCAGAGCTGCAAGGGACCTTACAACACAGAGTATGACAGATAGATGGGATCTTAAAGAATAACTAGTTTACCCCACTGGGCAGCTAATTAGCATAGTAGACAGAATACCAAGCCTGGAGTCAAGGAAAATATGAGTTCAAATTTTGTGCTCAGATACTAGATGTATGACCCTGGGCAAGTCATTTTAACTATCTCTGCCTCAGGTTCTTCATCTGTAAAATCAGCAGAATAATAGTACCTGCTTCCCAGAAGAAATCATCATTTGTTCACTGACTGTCTGTTGTGAGGATCAAGGAGTTAACTGATGTAAAGAGCTTTGTAAACCTACTAAATACTACTAAATAGTAAATACTACAGAAAGGAGATCTATTATTATGAGAGTTATTGTAAGAACAACATTGGATTTGGAGTCAGAATATATGGGTCTGAGTACTGGCTCTGCCACTTACTATACTTTTCACCCTAATATAATGAAAAAAGCCCTGAATTTGGAGTCTCAGGACCTGGGTTCAAATCCTGATTCAATCAATCAATCCACCAGCATTGGGTAAGTGCTTTACTATGCACCAGAGACTGTGCTAAATGCTGGAGTTACAGAGGAAGGAAAAAACAATCCTTACCCTCAAGGAGGTCACATTCTAATGAGAGACATAACATACAAACAGTTAAATACATACAAGACACATTCAGAGAAGAATTTCTCAGAGAGGAAGACTCTAGCAGTTAGGGGGATTGAGAAAACCTCCTGCAGAATGTGACAACTTGAGCTGTTCCTGAGCTCTGTGAGGCTCCTAGAGGCCAAGCTCACAGCAAGAGAAGGATAGGAGGAGCCTAGGAGCACATCAACCCAGTCAGGACTCAGGAGACGGTGATAGGACTAGCTGTGGGACATCTGGCAGCTGATGGTTCAAGCTTTCTTCAACCCTGCTCTGCCGCAGTTGTGAGCATTACAGTTTCTGCTGTCCATGGTAATAGAGCCAGGGATCTGCCACCAGTTGTGAATATTTTTTTCTTTTCCTTCCCAGTCCCATGTGCTGCCAGTGGCTAGTTGGTGGGAAGTTGGTTCATTGGGACAACAGCAGCCAGCCCTGGTGCAGGATGGAGACAGAACTGTGCACCCATCTCCAGGAGGAGAGGCTCACATCTGCTCAGCTCCTCCTTGAATAGTCATCAATATTTATTACCCTAAATTCGCTCTCTTCCCACCCCCCACCCCACCCAGTCAGAGGGTTGGAGGGGAAGGTATTGATGAAGGGAGAGAGAGCTGCTATGGCATCTAAAAGCCGCACATGATGGAGGAGGCTGACCAAAATCAGCTCAGGAAAATAGAAAGCCTGCTCTCAGGCACACTCCAGGATTGATTTTCTATTCTCAGGACTGAAAAATGAACTTTTATTTTAAAATCCTTTATGGAATGTGTCTGTGAGCTGGGAAAGGTATTTATTACTAATTATTATTATTGAGCCAGATGTGACTTTTGGTGGCAGAGAAAATTACTGGCTGCCACCGAGTTTTCTTTTTCTCTTTGTCACCGGGAGCGAGAACCTCAGCCTTCTGTTTGTGTAAATAAACAACGATACTTGGAACAGCGGGTGATAACACTTTGCATTTTACAGAAAAACTCCTCTCTGAAGGGCCCCCACATGCTTGACAGCATCATCGTAGCTCTCGCTATAATAGTTAAAAAGCATTTGACTGAGATCTGGTGACCTGGGGGACAGCGGACAGGGTGCCAATGACAATTTTGCTGCTAATTTTCTGTGTGACCTTGGACAAGTTACATCCTTTCCTGGTGATTCAGTTTCACCATCTCTAAAATCAGAGAGTTGGAGTAGACCATTTCAGATCTAGCATTCTCTCTTAACCTGTAAAATCTGTGAACTTTTTAAAAACACATTTCAATAGGAGGCTTCAATATATTTGGTTTCCTTTGTAAATATATTTTGTTGCATGCATTTTACAATATTATTCTGAGAAGAGGTCCATAGGTTTTACCAGACTGACACAGGAATCCATAATACAACCAAAGTTAAGGACCGTTGTTCTAAAGGCATTTCTAATACTAACATCCTGTGCTCTAGAATTGTTTCTAGACCTAACATTCAATGTTCAAAGATCCCTTCCAACTCTGACATTCTATACTCAAATTTTCCTCCAGATTTGGTGTTCTATGTTCTAAGTTCCCTTCCAGCTCTAACATCTTATATTCTAGAACAGGGGTGAGGCACCTCTGTCCTTGAGGCCACATGCGGCATTCTAGGTCCTTGGGTGCGACCTTCTGACTGAGTGCAAGTTTTACAGAGCAAATCCTTTTATTTGACTGAGTTCAAGTTTTACAGAACAAATCCTTTTACTAACGGAATTTTTCTGTGAAGTTTGGATTTGGTCAAAGAGCCACACTTGAGGACCTAGAGGACCACATGCCACCTAAAGGGCATAAGTTCCCCAACCCTGTTCTAGAATGTTTTCTCCTAGATCTAACATTCTGTGTTCAAAGATCCCTTCCATCTCTGACATTCTATGTTCCAGTTCCCTTCCAGACCCAATAATTTATGTTCTACATTCCCTCTCAATTCTAAGATCCTACATTTTGTGGTCCTACATTTTCAAAGGACTCCTCCAATTTTGCCATTCCGTGTTTTAACATCCCTTTTAATAAATAGTATTTATATAGTACTTGGAGTTTGCAAAGCACTTTACAAATATCTCATTTGATACAACAATCCAGGAAGGCAGGTGCTATTATCATCCTCATCTTACAGATAAGGAAACTGAGGCAGATAGCGAGAGGTTAAGTGACATTCTCAGGGCCACACAGCTGGTAAGTGTCTAGGGCTACGTTTGAGATCAGGCTTCCTGACTCCAGGCCCAGTGCCATCTAGCTGCCTAATTACAGCTCTGCTGTTCTATGTTTGATGTCTTAGGTCCTCTCCAACCCTAGAATTCTTTGATTCTAGGGGCATAGGGGGATAGCAAGGTAGCTCAGTGGATGTAGCACACGATCCGAAATCAGGAAGACCTGAGTTCAAATCATGCCTCAAATTCTTAGTAGCTGTATGACCCTGGGCAAGTCACATAATCGCATTTGTCGCAGTTTACTCCTAAAATGAGCTGGAGAAAGAAATGGCAAACCACTCCATTGTCTTTGCCAAGAAAACCCCAAATGAGGTCACGAAGAGTCAGACACAACTAAGCAACGACAAAATGAGTATAGGATATAATACTGAGATTGAGAAAGGTGCAGCATTTACATACGCTCACACCCAGGTGAACCCTAGCAGCCAGTTCATGTTCTACCAGGCCAGCCTGAAGTAAATGTCATGGGCTTCCAACCATGGCTCTACCATCTGAATACGGTTTAGGGGCAAAAGGCCTGAACCCCTCTTTTCCTTTAGCTACTCTCACCTACTTCCAGGATCCCTCCCTCAAGTGAACGTGAGCACTGGTAAAGCTCCAGATAGAACTCCAACAACGTTAGAAATGAAATGGTGATGCTTCCAAGTTATCAGCTTTAATGCTAGGAACTTGCCACCTATCCCTACCACTACCCACCACCTCTGCCCACAGAATATCCCTGGTGGACCATGTTTCCAGAATCCCTGCTTTAAGGCAAAGATTTGAACCTTGTCAGGATGCTGACCCTCTATTCTACCCCTGCTCCCTTGCCATGACCACCAAATACCCAGCCCAACTGGAAGGGTCCTCCTTCTTCTTCTTCCAGTGATCCAGATCCTACCTGTCTGGCAAAGCCTAACTTAAGTCCTGCTTCTTCTGAGAAGCTTTCTGTGATCATAGCAATGATTTCTCCCTCATCTGAACTCCAAAGCACAACATGTGCCTCTCCTTAGGCAATTTCTCATGGGCTGCCTTTGACAGCACATTTATTTGACAGTACAACCTTGAACTGTGATTTAACTCCCAAGCCTCCCATTCAATTTGATTCAATTAAGTGCCTACTCTTCTCCACCCTGGGGATACCAAAAAAAGAAAAATAACTGAGTCTCTACCCTCAAGGAGCTTATGTTCTACAAAAGTATTTTCTTTTAAAATGTATTTATGTCCTTTTTTTGTCACTATAACCAGAACCAGCTCCTTGAGATTCACTGTGTGTCCTAGATTCATGCTTAATATTTCTCTGCAAAATAATGATATTCCATAAGACATAAATACTCATAAAGATCAAAGTATTAAAGCTAGAAAGGACCTTGAGGGTCATCCAGTTGTCTAACCTGGTCATTTTACAGATAAGAAAACTGAGACTCAGGGAGGTTGAATGTCTGGTCCAAGGTCACAAAGGTTATAGGTAATTAAGATAAGATTTTAACCCTCTGATTCCAAAGCCACTGCTCTTTGCATGCTTGTCATCAATAACAGAGAGACAGACTCAGTACTACCCTGTATCCCACACAATGCAAAGGAACCAGAGGAAGCCCTCTTGCTTAATGAGCAGAATATCTGTGAAGAGTTTATAGAAATGAGGACACACAGAATTAGCAGGCCTGGAGGGGATAAAAACTGTAACCCTGGAACAAAGAGCCAGTTGGATAAAATCACAGGTCCATTGATAAATCAATGATAATATTGATAATGCCTTTCTCCAACACAGGGCATTTTCTCTGTCCACCCCACACTCCCAGAACACTTTGTCTCCTCATCGCTGCCTACTGACTTCTCTGGCTTCCTTCAGGTCTCAGCAATAGTGTCAAACTCAGATAGAAAAGAGGCAGGTGGGGGCTACTAAGTGGGACAGTGGATAGCGCACCAGTCCTAGAGTTAGGAGGATCCAAGTTCAAATTTGGTCTCAGACACCTACTAGCTGAGTGACCCTGGGCAAGTCATTTCACCCCAATTGCCTCAAACAGAAAAGAAAAGAGGGAGGTAGGGGTCACTAAATATTACACAAGTATCCCTGCAGCTACATATTGGCTTAGAAAACCACATCTTAATATCATCTACGTTTTATTGTATTTTTATTTATTTTGTTCAGCATTTCCCAATAACATTTAATCTGCTGCCAGCTGTATTCATGAATGTTGTGGTCAAATGCTGCATGTTTGACACCTCTGTTCCAAAGGAAGCCTTTCCTAATCTACTCCCTCTTAATTCCAGTGCTTTCCCTCTCCTATTTATTTCCTGTTTATACTGTAGGTAGCTTGTTTGTCCATATTTGCTTGTTTAGACTGTGGGCTTCTTCAGGCAGCACTGGTTTTGTCTTCTTTGTTTCCCCAGGACTTGGCATAGTGCCTGGCACACAGAAGGCACATAATAAGTGTTTACTGACTAACTGACCGACTTCAACTATGAGCTTGGCAAAGTATGAAAATCATGAAAAATGACAAACTGTAGAGACCGCCAAGTCCATTCTCTCTCCTCATTTGTCAGCATCCTGACAAGGTTCAAATCTTTGCCTTAAAGCAGGGATTCTGGAAACATGCCCCATATAGTGACAAAAAAAGGACATAAATTTCCACGTGAGGAAATTGAAGGTCTGAGATAGGGAGTCGCTTCCTCAAAATCACAAAACTAGTAAGGAACAGCCAGGATGTGAACTCAGGTCCTTTGACTCCAAGTCTATAACACACTGCATCTCATTTATTTCATATAACAATTTACAAAGATCTTTAACACATCTCATGTTTTCTGATCCTCAGAACACTGAGAGCTAGATAGGCAAGGGTTATTATCCCTGTTATACAGATAAGAAAATTGAGACTCAAAGATGCAAAGTGACTTGCTCAGGGTCACTACAGTAAATGACCTAGCAGAAGTGAGGCTCTAAATCTTGCTTGACTCTGTATCCCATGGTTTTTGTTCGTTTGTTTTTTTCAGGACAAAGAAGAGCTAGCTAAGCAGAGGAGGACAACTGAATCATTAGTCATTGAAATGGAAAGGGTTAATACTGTCTAGAGCTGGAGAGACCTGAGAGGCCATCAGTCTTATTTGACTAACCCTTCTTATTTTACAGGTTCAAAAACTGAGACCTTAGGAAGTGAATTGCCCATGGTCACACAAGTAGTAAGTACTGGAAATCCATGTCCCATCCCTTGCTGGTCTCCCAGACACACAATCTTACCTTTCACTCTTGGGTGCTAAGGCCTTCCATCCCCTTATATCCTCTCTGCCTCTCAGGACTCTACCTCATACCCCTTTCCCTCTGACCCAGATCAGAAGTTGGCACTGTTGACTGGAGTCTGGTTTTAGAGAGATGCTGCTGAAAATGGTATCTAATTGGAGCTGAGGTTTACTCCACCCCCAGAAGGCACCAGGCACCCTATAAAACCAGCATTATTAAATGTTGCTCAAATTACCTTTTATAGGGCTCCAGGCTGTAAAAGGGAATTACAATGCTTTCATTTATGGGAAGGATAAGGTGCCTGCAGAAATGCCCTCCTTAGTTCTTTAGCAATTAGTTTTACTGGTGGCAGGATTAATAGATTGCAAATGATGTGCCAGCCCAACGTGATCTAAGAGGTGGCTGACCCACTCCTGCCACTCATAGCTCTCGCTAAGGTGCTTGGCTGGAATGAGTTTTCTAATGCTTCTAATTTCCTTTCATAGAGAATGAGAGAGTTGAGACTGGAGCTGTCCTTTCTGTAACTCATCAGGTGAGAAGGGCTCAGTAGCATTCAGTGTCTTCCTCCACATACAATAGGAGATGCCATGATGAGTGAAAATCTATTTATTGAAGAGAATCCATCCCAATGCCAGTTAACATGGATACAAGCATTGCATATATATTTCATCAGTTGTCTGTGCTCCAAGAATGATAAATCATGAAGTCCCTACCTACAGCCCTACAATATTAGAAGCAGGAAAGGCTGCAGAATATAGAACGTGGAATGTAGAATGTCAAAGCTGTTGTTTGTCCTTCATTCTGGAAGAGGATCATAACATCAAGAAGGTGATATCATGACATGCAAATGAACTGGATTTAAATGAGGCAGGTCTATGCAAAGTCACCAGCCTCACTTTCCCTTCCAGAGCCAATTGAGTCCAGTAGTGACATATAGATAGGGTGACTGGAGGTAGCCCTCAGAATATCAAAGCCAAAAGAAACCTAAGTAACATAAAATGTCATCACTGGTAGAGACCTTAGATGTTTTAGAGCTGGGAAGAACTCGGAACATAAAGTATAGAATTCAGAGTTGGAAATTACCTTAGAACACAGAGAAGCATAGCTGGATGGGAACTTAGAATATACAACATGTGATCTGTAGGATGAAATTTCAGATCTGGAAACAGCCTTGAAACAGAGGTCACAGAATGTCAGAGTTGGAGGGACCTTAGAATACAGGATGCTAGAACTGGAAGGGAAATTTGGGAACATGGAATGTGGAATATTATTAATAAAAGGGGCCTTTGAGAACATCTAATCTGCTCTTATTTTGGAGAGAAGGAAACAGATCCCAAAAGGGTGGGTGGCCCAAGGCTATAGAGAAAATCAGTGGCTGGCAGTCTGAATTAGAACCCATTTGTTGCCACTTCAGATGTGCGAGGATGAGGAGCTACCCAGCTGAAGCCAATTTAGGGATGCTGGATGGGATGGGATGGCACTGGGTTACAGCTGACTCGCTCTTTCACCCTCAGGCATGAAAACATGAATACACTCACAAGACACTAAATACTGTCACGGACTTTTTTTTGGAATTTGAGCCCTCCTCGTATCTCTCTGTTTCTAAATATTCCGTCTGACTCTTGAACATATTTTGTCTTGATCTTTCGAATGCTGTGATTCTCTCGATGGACATAGGCTTCTAATCCTGCTCATGCTTTCTGCTTTATGGTAGGAGGTTCCCAGGCTCAGCCTATGACATGTCCGCCAAGGGCCAGGAGAAACACTGTAAGACCCACTGCTCCTGTCTCGTAGCTTGCCTTTTTTACTACATCATTCTGCAGCTGTCTTATCTTCTTATTTTCTTTAATAACCAACTGACCAAGTCACTATCCCAACCAATCAACTCCAGTGACCTCCTTTTGCCTCTAGGATAAAATATAAACTCCTCTGTCAAATTTTAAAGCCCCACACCACCTGGCCCCAATCTATCTTTCCAGCCCTTTTGGATATTATTCCCACCTCCACACCCTTCCAATCCTACCACTTCTCACACACACATTTCACTTCCCCTCCTGCTTTTGCATGGGCCTTCTTCATATCAGAAATGCCCAACCTCCTCCCCTCTGCTTCCTTTAAGACACAGCTCAAGCACCATCTTCTGAATGAAGGCTTGTCTGATTACCCTCCCAAACTAGCATATATTTAAGGTAAGACTAGTGTCCTCCCACCTTCTGTTTATTTATATTTATTCATTTTCCATTTCTGCTGGATATACTTCTCTTATGCCCTTGCTGTCTCCCCCATCAGAACATAAGTTCTTTGCAGATAGGGACTGTTTTGTTCTTTGTCCGTATGTCCCCAGGGCCTACCACAGAGCTCCGTACTTGATAAATACTTGATGTTTCATTTGCTTTTTCCTTAAAGAAAATGAAACTGAGAAACATTGTCCAGGAAGCTCCCATTTTTCCACAATTGAAAACAAACCAAAAGCTAAAAACAAAATCTAAATTCTTTATTCTATAGGCCTATGTGATGTTCGGGATGATAATTCCAAGACCTAGTAATACATACAGCACAGTGTCCTTTGGATCAACAGAGAAAGCATTCATTTGATTCAGTAGAGACAGGATGAAAATTGGCATTCCACATATGGCATGAAGAGAAACTATCTGTTAACTGTCTCTCCAATTAGAATACATAATCAGTGAGGCACCATGACAAGAAAACTGGCCTGCAGGTCAAAAGACACAAGGAGCTGCCATTCATTATTGCCACTGCTTTCCAAGCTTTCTTTTCATCTTCTCTGAGATGGAAGAGTAGGAGAAGAGGAAGGTGATGTCTCGGAGACAGCTAAATGGCACAATGGAAAGAACTTTAAAGCCTGCAGTCAGAAAGATCCAAGTTCAAATGCAACTTCAGACATTGTGTGACTGTGGAGACCTCTATAAACCTCTGTTTCTTCATCTGCAAAATGGGAATAATGAGAACAGTATCTACCTCTCAGGATCATTGTAAGGAATCAATTAAATCATTTATATATTTATATATGTAAAGGTCTTTGCAAACTAAAAGTTATAGAAAAGGTTTCTGGGCTGTTCTTTGAAGGAACCTAGGTATTCTCTGAGGTGGAGGAGTTGGCCAGCTAGTGTAATTAGAATGGAGAATTCAGGAAGGAGAATAATATGGCAAGAAGGTGAGGGATGCGGTGGATGTTGAATGTTTTTAAATGCTACATATAGGTAGTAGGGAGCCATTTTAAATTAAGACAGTGACTCAGTCAGATCTGTGTGTTAGGAAAGTCAGCTGATAGTTTTGTAGAGAATGAGGCAGCAAAGTAGTGCGTTGGAGAGAGTACCTGGCCTACTGCTTAAGAATATTCTTCTTCCTGAGTTCAAATCTGACCTCAGACGCATACTAGCTGTATAACCCTGGGCAAATCACTTAACCCTGTTTGCTTCAGTTTCCCCATCTGTAAAAATGAGCTGGAAAAGAAAATGGCAAACCACTCTGGTATCTCTGCTAAGAAAACCCCAAATGAGGTCATGAAGAGTGGGACAGAGCTGAAAACTGCTGATAATGAGCATGTGCCGAGGCTCTCACAGTCTTGAAGTTCTATGGTTCCTCTTCACTCTTTCTATGGTCATGTTCAGTTCCAGAGGTCACATTTTAGAAAAGGTATTTACAAGCCAGAGAATGACCTGGGTGGTAAAAGGAACAGGAAATGCTGGGTGTGGAAGCACTTTGATCACCATGAAACCAAACGAACAAATGTAGGCCAAGAGAGAACTTGAAAACTGAGTGGGATAAGCCACCTTTAGAAAAAAGTAGACACAGTAAACGGAATTGTTGATTCGGGTGTTAAGGGGATTTGTACTTGGAGTGAAATGAAGGATGACAGATTCAAATAGGAATATTATTAAACCTGGATATACTATTTATCTTGTCTCCCAAGAAACAATAGCTTTCTAAAAAAGAGGGTGCCATGCCATTTTTTTATGTATTTCTACACTATATAACAAAGATTGTAGGCTCTTAATAAATAACCCTTCTAGTTTCTAATTTCATTTTAATGTCAGCCACGTCGAGATTTACAGGATAGCTATGTTCTGGAAGAGTGGTATTGAAAACAACTCTCTTTAATTTGAACTCCATTTTCTCATTGATCGTCATATTATGTAATGTATAATATTATATATATTTTCCATTGATTGCCATTATACTACTATATGATGTTATAAAGGCAATCAATGGGGGGAAAATGGGCAACAGTGACAGTGGAAATAACTCTGGACTCAGGTCAGATGGCCATGATTTTAATCTAGACTCTGCCTCTTACTACTCTTATAGCCTTGGGCCAGTCATTTAACTTCCCTGAGCCTCATTTTCAACCTCTGTAAGTCAAGGCAGCTGGGCTTGATGACCTCAATGGTCTGTTTCAGCTCTAAATCAGTAATCCTATGATACCTCTAAAGCCCCTTTCAACTCTATTCCTATGGTGATTTTTAAGATGTGTTACTTTTATTTGTGGAATTTTGTGGTGGGAACTCAATCAGAGGATTTCAAACTAGCAGGGTCAAGTCAACAAAAATGTATTTAAGTGCCTGTTATGTTCCTGGCATTGTACTAAAGACTAGAGATACAAAGAAAGACAAAAGTCAGTTCGTGCTCTCAAGGTGTACCCAGCCTAATGGCTGAAATACCATGAAAACAACTATGTATAAACAAGATGGAGACAGGATAAATCAATCAATAATAGGTAGAAGGAGCACACTAGCTTTAAGGGATGGGGTAGGAAAGACTTCTAGAAAATGACATTTTAGTTGACTTGGGGATCATGTAACTAGTCCAACCCAACTTTTTACAAATGAAGAAACTGCAGAACCTTTAGATTCCAAATCTGGCAATCTCTCTGCTTATATTTTCCCCTTCAGTTTCTCCCACTATTTCCTCCTTCAACCCTGTCTGCAATGGTGGTCTCCTTGCCAAACCAAACCACTCTCCACGCACTTTTGATGTGTCTCATCCCATCTCATCCAATCGATTGCTTCCACAATTATTCCCCACCTTCCCTTCCATCTCTCCTTACCTACTGGCACCTTCCCAACTGTGTACACCATATGCAATGTCTCTACCATCCTTTAAAAAAAAAGCTCTTGCTTAATACAAACATGCAGTCAAGCTACTCATTCTATCTTTTTCCTCCTCTTCTCACCTAAGCTTGAGAAAGTTGTCTATACCACGTGACTCCAACTCTCCTCTCAGTTCTAAACCCTCTCCAATCTGTCCTGCTTCTGACCTCACCATTCAGTCAAAACTACTCTCTCCAGTCACTCATTTTCTCTTAGTTACCTGCACTAATGGCCTATTCTCAATTCTCATCCTTCTTTATCTCCCTGGAGTCTTTTACACCGTTGATCACTATCTCATCCTGATTATGCCTGCCTCTCTAGGTTCTTGTGAAGACATATTCTGTGCTGTTCCTTTTCAATTCCTTTTTTGTCCCCAGAACTCTAAAACTACCACAAGACCCTCCATGAGTGACTATTTTCACTGGCTATCTCTCATATCAAGAATCCTCTCCCTCCTCATCCCAGTCTCCTGGCTTCCTTCAAGTCCTAACTAAAATTTCACCTTCTACAGGCAACCTTCTCCTCCCTCCCTTAATTCCAGTGCTTTCTCTCTGTTAACTATTTCCAGTTTATCGTGTATATAGCTTGTTTATACGTAGTTGTTTTATATTGTCTACTTCATTTAACTGTGAACTCCTTGAGAGATGGGACTTTCTTTTACCTTTCTTTGTATCACCAACACTTAGCATGGGGTCTGGAATATAGTAGGTGCTTAATAAATGATTACTGACTGACTAACCACTTGCTTATCTGCATTAGTAGAGAAAGTTCCTTCACTGGGAAGCCCACAGGACACCTGCATAAAAAATTGCCTTCCAAGGTCAATATGAAGACTGCTTCAATGTTTTGATGTGAATACTTCCCCAAAAGGTGCAGGCCTCCCCTCATCCATGTTTTCTCATCCTGTGACTTTGATTTCTTCCCATGATCTTCCACAGAGGGGTCCACCCAACATGTTGAATGCCTTCCTCTGACATTGGGTAGATGGATCCCAGTGGAAAATGGAAACTATCCATCTATTAGTTTTGCTATACCTGTGGTCTGTTGCCTCCTTTGCAAACCTTAACATGCTATGGGAAAGAACCATTACTATATTTCACAAATTCCCATCTCTTCCTAATTAATTAATCTAAGAGCAGAAGGACCTGGTCGCTCTGTCTCTCTCCACAGCAGTTATTCTGGGAGACAAGAGAGCCCAAGCCTAGATAGCAGGGCCCAGGTTTGAGGGAAAAGAGAATACATGGGTAATTTCCACTTTAAAAAACCACAGGGCCTTTTATTCTGCTAGTCACAAAGCAGGCTCTTTCCCTCCATGTATTTTCTCCTTTCTCTGGCTTCAGAGCCAACTCTAACAACAGCTTACGTTTCCAACTCCCTTTATGATATACAAAGAGCTTTCTTTCCAGTGCCCCTATGAGGTAAGTGCCATAAGCATCATTGTCTCCTTTTGCAGACAAAGCTGTCTGCTGAGCTGCCCATAGTTACATAGGCAGCAACCGGCAGCATCAGCACTCAAACCCAGAGCTTGGTATCGCAGATTTAGGCTCCTTTGACGTTGCTGGGCTCCTCCCCAAAGCCACAGAGAGCAACGTGGGGCTTTGGTTCCCATCTATCCTCCCATTGAGCCCAAAACAGCTGAAGACAGCTGTGTCTTATTGGGAAATTTATCTCAGCCTTTGGGGCTGATGTTAAACCCATCTCTCTCATGACCACGAGAAAAATCAGTCACTCCTAGACAAAAATTGCCAGCTCATGGGCTAGAACAGACCCCGAAAGCATGACCAAGGGTAAATCAGTAGAGGCCCAAGAAGCGTGAGCCATCCTGTGTTGCAGCCTCTGCTCAGTACAACCCAATCTCAAATGGAAAGGTCCTAAGTGGTCAGACCCCGAGCAGCTCCTGGAAAAAAAAAACAAAACATTGTGCACAGTCATCCTAATTAAAAGATACACTGTAGAAAATGTTCATTAGAATTCACATCAGGCTAGGTAATCATTTCAAAAGGAGAAAAAGATGAGAAAAAGTGGGGATCCTCGGGTGGGGTTGAGGAGCATGGAAGTAATGGACATTTCACAAAGTTAGCTTATGACCCAGAGGAGGTCTGGGTCCAAAGCCCAGCCTGTCATTAATCTTACTTCCCTATCCCTGCAACAGGTTTCATTCATTCAATAAGCATTCATTAAGCACCTATTGACTCCTCTAGTGAGTTAATATACAACCTGAAAAACCTATCACTAGCTAACCTATCACCCACCTGACCTGTAACCAAGCTTGCCTGTCACCCAGCTCATCTATAACCCCGCTGATCTGTCACCCAACAAATGGATCGCTCAGCTAATGTGACGCCCAGCTAATATGTCACTTAGCTAACAAGTTATCCAACTAATGTGTCACTTAGCTAATGTGTCCATCCAGTAACTATTTTGTCAGTTAATATGTTACCTACCCATCAAATGTGTCACCCAAGTAACTTATGGAGACATAATCTGAAATGTTTGCCTTCTGCACGATCCATGCCCAGGGCAAGAGGTATGCTGTACCCGCAGTTGGGGAGGGGAAAAGACTCCGGATCACTGCAGGGGATGATAAGACACACACAGGGAATAGGGTCAGAGTGGGACTCCCCACCTTGCAGTCCAGTAGGTCCTGATTCTAACTAATTGTGCTTCCTCTGTTGCTTCTATGTGACCAAAGGACCCTGAGGGCTGCCGTCCTGTGGTCTAAGCTCTAGTTTCCCCATCCCAGTTAAAGCTCTAAACCCAGGCAACATGTGTCCTCACCCAGAAAACAAAATGGCTTCAACCTTAATGAAGGACATTGGATTAAATGATTAACCAGGCTCTCCAAGGGTCACTTAACCTTTACCACCCTTAACTCTGGAACTTATGAGGCTTCCTGGTGGGGAATTTATAAAGTCCTTTAAATCCCTAACTCAGGAAAATTCAGCATGAAATCAGTCTGATTGCAAGCCCTGCTACAAATTTGTACTTGGTTCTTATATCTGAGATCCTGTCTATATGCGTGTATGTGTGTGCGCGTTCATGTGTATGTGTATATATATGCATATGTGTATATTTTAACTGTAGCTATGATTTCACTATTATAGACAACCCCCAGTGAGATAACTGTAGGTACCAATTCAGACTGGCGACTGATGTCTTAGAATTACCTAGAGCTGTTACTAAGAGCCCCAGTGACTGGTTCAAAGTCCTACACCCAGCCTATGTAATAGGTAAGACTTGAACCCAAATCTTTATGACTTCACTGTCATACTGTCTCTTGTTTTAACACCAAGAACAAAAATGACACTATCACAGCTACTAATTCCATAATGCTTGAAAACCCTGTAAAGCTCTTTCCTCACAATACCCCCCTTCCTCAGGTAGGCACCGTATGTTGTATTACTGTGCCCATCTTAGAGCTGAAGAAAGTGAGTCTTAGAGAGAGGGAATCATTTGCCCAAAGTTACACAAGCTGGTAAACATCATGAACACAGGTCTCCTTCTTGAGTCCAACTGAAGCGGTCTTTCCACCCCAGCCAGACACCTGAATGGTAACCTCAGACGGCTCATCAATCCAGCTGTGCAGAATCTGAGAAAAATCATGGCCCAGTCACTGACTCAGTCAATACCATCAGAGCCAGGAACATACAGGGATGTCCCTTGGGTCCTACCACTCACAGGGCCCTTTCAGAAAAACCACTATTTGGAATAGGAGCCTGAAATTCCACCTGGAGCCTCTCAGCTTCCCAAACCCTCAATATAAGGTTAATTTAGTGAGGGGCTTAACAGAAAGGAAAAAGAATAAGTATTTACATAGCACCAACTCTATTCCACGCACTGTGCTAAGTACTTTTTACAAATATCTCCTGTGATCTTCATAATAACCCTGGAAGGTCTGTGCTTCTATTATCCCCATTTTACAGTTGAGGAAACTGAGGTAGACAGAAGTTAAATGACTTGCCTAGTCACACAGCTTGTAAGTATCTGAGGCTGAATTTGAACTCAGGTCTTCTTGATTCCAGGCCCAGTACTCTATCCACTTTACCTCTAACCCTCCTACACACCCATAATGATGTATTGTAAAGCCCAGCAAATCCCATGGCTGCAATAATTTTTTTCTTGATTAAAATGTGCTTGGAGAAGAAGGATCCAGACCACCTTTCACACAGGCACTAATGGGAGACGGGTCATTTAACTGGAAATGGTGATCACCTGCTAATGGCAGCCTTTATTTCATATGCCACTGATGATAGGGCTTCTTTTTAGACAATATAAGCAGGGTGACAGGCTTCTAATTAACTGATTTACAGCCCCTTGGGGGAAAGGGGCTATTAATATTCATCTATGTCTGTGCTCTCAAGCAGATGCCCACCTCAGACATGACCAAATTACATAATAATGTTAGAGAACCCTTTTTTCTCTACCATAGTCCCAGACTTTTCCTGGATCAAGGTTTTTGAATATACTACTTCATAGGATTTAGAGTTGAAAGCGATCTTAGAACCATGACATGGTGGAAATAGCAATGGACTTAGAATTGAAGCATCTGTATTTGAGTCCTTGGTTCTGTGACTTCACCCGGTTTACTTTGCCCATATCATTAAAACATTCTGAGTCTCAGTTTATTCGTCAGTAAAATGAAGGGTTTGGATGAGATAACTGGATTATAATATTATAGATCAAGAACTAAATAGACTTTAAATGTAGTCTAGTCCAACTGCCTTATTTTACAGATGGGAAGACTGAGACCCAGAGAAGGGGTCAACCCAAAGTCACCAAACTAACAAGAGGGGAGATTTGAACCTATGTGTCCTGCCTCCAAGTTCAAGACTCTTTCCACTATACCACACCATTCTCTTTTATAATAATGCCAAGCAGAACCAGCATTTGCTGATGTGGAAGATGGTCCCTGTGGGGTGCCCAGTACAATAACCAGGGAATCACACTGCAGCCCAGAGCAATGGCTGGCTAACGCTCAATAACACAGGTGTTATTTATCTCCATCTTACAGAGGTTTTGCAACCCAAAGCCTCTGGGTCTTGTTGCCAACCACATCTGCATAAGAAAGGCAAGGATGTGGAACAAAGGACTGAGGGAAATGGCTGATGCCTTGGAAGGAGTCCATCTTACAGTTTTACTCTTGCCCTTTCTTCCTACCTTTCATCTGTATGGGAGGTCAAAAGATCTTAAGGGTTAGAGTTGGGAGGGAAAAAAAAGAATAGTTCACATTTATATAGTATATCGTATAAGGTTTGCAAAGCACTTTACAAACATTAAGTCACTTCATCCTCACGACAACCCCAAAATAGGAGCTACTATTATCCTGATTTTACACAGAAAGAAACCGATGCACAGGGAGATTAAGAGACATGCTAAACAAGGCGCCTGAATACCTGAAGCTGGATAGGTGTTCTCTGATTTTTCTAACTCCAAGTCCAGCATTCTTTCTCCTGACTGCTCCCCCCGCAAAAAAACACTGGCCCTGAAGTTCACATTATTCTTGGGGATTTCTTAGATTCCTCCCCACCAACAAAAAATAGCTGGACTTGAAGGTACAGGATCCCAGGATGGGATTCAGTGGGAATTGCAAGGCATTTCTAACTCTAAATATAGAAGGATGTCTGAGACAACAGGATGCAATTCTCAGACACAGAGGTTCAGAAACACTAAATTTCTGTAGAATTCAGAGCAGCTGGCTGGCTCCTCTTTGTTCCAGAAGAGCTAAGCTCACCCCCACCCCTACCCCCCAGATAGAGACTCTCCTTCTGGAGAGAAGTCTCCCACAGCAAAAACTCCCAGAAATGACACATTATTTTTATGGAAGAAAAGTGGATTATGTCATATGTTAATGACATAGTCCATATATGGGAACTCTTGCCTCTCTACCACAAAAGCTTGAATTGATGGAAACAGAGGCATAAAAAAAGTGCTCCCACATTCTTCTCTCTCTCTCTCTCTCTCTCTCTCTCTCCTCTCTCTCTCTCTCTCTCTCTCTCTCTCTCTCTCTCTCTCTCTCTCTCTCTCTCTCTCTCTCTCCCTCTCTCCCTCTCTCCTCCAGTTCTTCTCAGTACTATAGTACAATCACATTTCACCTTTGTTGTTTACAAGGGCATATTTCATCCAGGACTCACACTGCAAAGGAAGAGAAAATTGAAGCTTCCTTAAAAGCTTTTCTTTTTTTTCTGTCTGATTTCCCTCTTTGGGGACAGCTTGAACCAGCAGCCTCTTGGTCTATATACATTCCTCATTCCTTTCTCTGGAAAAATAAAGCTTTAAAATCCAACTTCCCAGGCACTTGGGAATCACACCATCACACCACTTGACTCTGGCCTTCCCGTATGAATTTGGACTCCACCCTGAGTCAGATAGGTGAGTTTTAAAATCTAATCTTGCCTAGAAAAAAGTCTCCACCTCACTATCTAGACAGACACTAGCTCCAAACCATGATGGAGAAACCCTACCTTCCCATTGTCCTTCGTATGTTATCTTCACCCATTAGAATGTATGCTCCCCTTGCTTGCCTCTATTTATATCCTTGCTGCATCAAAGTAGGCATTTTCTCTCTGTCCCTCTACTTCTTCTCCCTCTCCATCCCTGTTTCCCCTTTTTCCCCATCTCCCTCTCCCTTTCTCTTTCTTTCTCCCTTTTTCTCTTTCTCCATTTCTCTGTCTCTCTCTCTCTTTCTGTCTCTGTGTGTCTGTCTGTCTGTGTCTGTCTGTCTCTCTCTCACACACACTCTCTCCCTCCCTCTCTCTCTCTCTCTCTCTCTCTCTCTCTCTCTCCCTCTCTCTCTCTCCCTCTCTCCCTCTCTCCCTCTCCCTCTCTCCCTCCTTCTCTCCCTCTCTCCCTCTCTCTCTCTATCCTTCTCTCTCTCTCTCTCTCTCTCTCTCTCTCTCTCTCTCTCTCTCTCTCTCTCTCTCTCTCTCCCTCCCTCTCTCTCTCCCTCCCTCTCTCTCTCCCTCCCTCTCTCTCTCTCTCCCTCCCTCTCTCTCTCTCTCTCTCCCTCTCTCTCTCTGTCTCTGTCTCTCTCTCATCTCTGTAACAAGATCAAACCTTTCAATCCATGCTGCTCTGAGGAGAAGCCAGGACTATACATTCAAGATGAAGGAATTACAAAATTCTGTAGGTTTTCAGGATTTCCACGTAACTTTTTTGTGAGGCTGGGGCAAATTTATAACTAGCAATTTTTGCACTTAGGAGAAACAATATAAAATATACCTTGGGGCAAGCAGCACACAACAAGTTTTCAAGTAAAATTGTTAAGACAATTGTGGATAGAAAGGAAGACACGTCAGGACACTGCCCCATAAAGGTAGGATGGTGGGGGAAGAAACGAAGATTCTGGCTCCACAAGAAGTCTCTTTTGGGGAGACTATCACCAAAAGGCATAAGGGAGGATAGGGACAGGGCCCCTCACCTGGGATGCAGCCACCACAGGGGTGGATATACACCATCTGGTAGCTTTCTAATTTTGCTAATTACTCTTGCTAAGTAGTTTCAAAACCCAATTGTTTCCATGGTACTGAAGAATCATAAGCATTGTTAGCAACCTCTAAATATCTTCTCCTGTTATATTCCAATCATCCCATCCTAGTTATGGCTCTAGCCTGGCTTTGGAGTCAAGACTAGCCTGTGCCTTCCAAATAAGCTCTATTATATTAAACTGTTACTGGTAGGGACAAGGCATTAACCAACAAGCTTTTAATGGCATGCCCAGTGTCCTCCCTACCACTCCTCATAGTATAGAACGACCAGGACACTGCTGCCAGCTAACAGACAGGTTCCATTCCATAATCTTCTACCAGGGAATCAGTAAAATGTAAGTACCTTGTGTGCAGAGGTTACTTTTCATTTTTACTGCCTCCTCGCCACCTAACACCATTCATGTACCTAATAGATACGTAATAAAGGTTCGTTGATTCTACCACTAGATATATACTCCAAGGCAATAATTAAGAAAGGCTCTATGCACAACAAAATATTTCCAGAATCTCATTTTCTGGCAACAAAGAATTGGAAACAAAATAGTTGCTCATGAATTGAGAAATAGCTAAACAAATTGTAGTTCATAATTGTAATGGATATTACTGTTCTGTAAGATTCAACAATACGATGACTGGAGAGAAGCATCTGAAGACTTACCTAAACTGAGGAAAAGTGAAGTACGTAGAGTCAAGAAAACAGCATACACAAACAGAAAGAAACAGAGACAAGGAAACAACATATACTCTGACTCTAATAATGTACGTTAGAAAGAACAACCATGACATAATCAAAAAGAAATATTGAAAAATTAGAAAAAACAAGTGTGATACCAAAGAAGAAAAACAAGAACAGATTTCCACTTGCTCCTTTGCATAGATAAAAGGTTCCATGACTATGAACCACTCCATATGTCAGATATTTTTCAATGTAATGATTTATTTGACTGGAATATTTTTATATTCTTCTTCCTCTTTTCCTTTTTCCTTTTAAAATTCTTTACTGACAGCCCATAAATTTTCTGTAAGAAGAACTTCCCACAAATTCTGGATCACTGCAAGGTGCACAGAAATACAGTGGAAGAGATTTCCATTCCAGAGAGCCCTGGAGAGCGGTCCCCAGGGGTCCATCACGCCCTGGAAAGCAGAGCCCACCCCAGTGCTGCTCTGGCCCCACGGCCCCAGAGGAGCAGATCCGAGCAGGCTTCAGGGACGGAATCTCCGGCAGCCGGGAAGGTCCCTCTGCCCACAGACGCTACAGGTCAGCGAGAGAGACATCTGGGCTGGCTGAGAGGGGAGCGGGGTGTCTCCGTGGCTTGGGCCCCCTCAGGAGGAAGCGACGGAGGCAGCGGCAGAGGCAGCAGTGGCAGCCCGGGACTCCCAGAGCAGCAGGCAGAAGTTCAGGTCTCTGCATAAACCCCCGAGGGAGCTGAGCCTGGGAGGCGGCCCTGCCCCCACCTGCCCCATTACTGAAGGTCTCTGCATAAAGCTCCTGAGGGAACTGAGCCTGGGAGGCGGCCCTGCCCCCACCCCAGCACCAGAACTTAAGCTCACATTGAATAGCAGCCGCTCTCACCGCGGATAGCCCTGAGACTGGGGAGCAGCATTTGAATCTCAGACCCCAAGCACTAGCTGGGCAGATCTAGGTGGGGGTGGACAGGAATCTCAGAAGTCAAGTAACTGGCTGGGAAAATGCCCAGAAAAAGGAAGCAGAATAAAACCATAGAGAGCTACTTTATTGGGGAAGAGATGTTCCTTCCTCCCTTCATTTCTAATGATGAAGTACAATGCCTGCCATCGGAGAAGACGTGAAGGTCGGGGCCTCTCTCTCCCAGACATCCGAGGTGGATGTCCGGTGGGCTCAGGCCATGGAAGAGCTCAAAAAGGATTTGAAAAGCAAGTTAGACAGGTGGAGGATAAACTGGAAAGAGAAATGAGAGAGATGCAAGAAAAGCATGCAAAACAGGTCAATACCTTGCTAAAGGAGACCCAAAAAAAATGCTGAAGAAAATAACACCTTGAAAAATAGGCTCACTCAATTGGCAAAAGAGGTTCAAAAAGACAATGAGGAGAACAATGCTTTCAAAAACAGAATTAGCCAAATGGAAAAAGAGGTTCAAAAGCTCACTGAAGAAAAGAGTTCTCTCAAGATTAGAATGGAACAGATGGAGTCTAATGACTTTCTGAGACACCAAGAAATCATAAAAAAAGAACCAAAAGAATGAAAAAATGGAAGAGAATGTGAAATATCTCATTGGAAAAACAACTGACCTGGAAAATAGATCCAGGAGAGACAATTTAAAAATTGTGGGACTACCTGAAAGCCATGATCAAAAAAAGAGCCTAGACATCATCTTTCATGAAATTATCAAGGAAAACTGCCCTGAGATTCTAGAACCAGAGGGCAAAATAAGTATTGAAGGAATTGATCGATCACCCGCCTGAAAGAGATCCAAAAAGAGAAACTCCTAGGAACATTGTGGCCATATTCCAGAGTTCCCAGGTCAAGGAGAAAATATTGCAAGCAGCTAGAAAGAAACAATTCTAGTATTGTGGAAATACAATAAGGATAACACAAGATCTAGCAGCTTCTAAATTAAGGGATCAAAGGGCATGGAATAGGATATTCCAGAAGTCAAAGGAACTAGGACTCAAACCAAGAATCACCTAACCAGCTAAACTGAGTATAATACTTCAGGGGAAAATATGGTCTTTCAATGAAATTGAGGACTTTCAAGCATTCTTGATGAAAAGACCAGAGCTGAAAAGAAAATTTGACTTTCAAACACAAGAATGAGAAGAAACATGAAAAAGTAAACAGCAAAGAGAAGTCTTAAGGGACTTACCAGAAGTGAACTGTTTACATTCCTACATGGAAAGACAATATTTCTAACTCTTAAAACTTTTCAGTATCTGGGTAGTTGGTGGGACCACACACACACACACATAAACACACACATACACACATACATGTGTGCATGCACATACACATACACACATGCACGCACATACAGAAACAGAGAGCACGGAGTGAATTGAATAGGATGGGACCATATCTTAAAAGAAATTAAGGTAAATGGTGAGAGAGAAATGTAGTGGGAGGAAAGAGGGTGAAATGGAATGGGGTAAATTATATCTCATTCAAGAGGCAAGCAGGAGACTTTTTAGTGGAAGGAAAAAGAGGAGAGCTGAGAAGAAACATGATACCCTCATCACATTTGACTAAAGGAAGGAGTAAAATGCACACTCATTTTGGTATGAAAACCTATCTTACAGTACAGAAAAATGGGGAAGAAGGAGACAAGCAGGGAGTGAGGGATGATGGAAGGGAGGGCAATGGAAGAAGGGAGCAATTTGAAGTCAACACTCTTGGGGAGGGATAGGATCAAAAGACAGAATAGAAACAATGGGGGGCAAAATAGGATGGAGGGAAATACAGTTAGTCTTATACAACACGACTGTTATCAAAGTCATTTGCAAAACTACACAGATAGGGCCTATATTGAATTGCCTGCCTTCCCAAAGGGAATGGGTGGGGAGGGAGGGATGGGGAGAATTTGGAACTCAAAGTTTTAGGAACAACTGCTGAGTATTGTTCTTGCTACTAGGAAATAAGAAATAGAGTTAATGGGGAATAGAAAGTCATCTGGCCCTACAGGACAAAAGAGACGATGGGGACAAGAGAAGGGAGGGATGATAGAAGAGAGGGCAGATTGGTGATAGGGAAAATTAGAATGCTTGGTGTATTGGGGTGGGGGGAGGGGATAAATGGGGAGAAAATTTGGAACCCAAAATTTTGTGAAAATGAATGTAAAAAGTTAAATAAATAAATAAATTTTAAAAAGAATAAAAAAAGAAAAAATAATAAAATAAAATTCTTTACTACATGGAATAGGAAGAAGACAGAAAGGAGATACCTGAGAAACATTTAAGTAATATAAAATAAAAGATACCAATAAAAATCTATTTATTCAAAGAAAAATAAAGATTTGTTGAGTTGAATTGATGCCACATATGATAGCATGATACAGTGAAAAGTATACTAGATTTGGAGTCCAAAGACCAAAATGTATGTTTCGATTCTTCTGACTACCGCCTCTGACTACAGGAATCTCTTTGGGCCTCATATCGAAATCTGCAAAAGGGTTGCATAAGCTGAGGAAAGGCTAAACAAATTAATATCATTAGGCTGTCAGGAAAGATAATTATGATGAATTCAGAGAAGCTTGGAAAGAGTTATGTGAACTGATGCAAAATTATATAAGCAGAACCAGGAAAACAATATACAATGGTAACAATGTAAATTCAAAGAACCACCAAAAACAATTGAAAATAAATATGCAACATTTCAAGAGCAAGTTTGACCCCCAAGAATAGACAGGAGAATATACCTATACCTGCTCCCTGGAAGAAGTGGAAGTAGTCCAGGAGTGTGGCCATTCCATATAATATCAGATTTATTCAATGTATTGATTGGTTTGGCTGAATTTTTTTATTCTTTCTTTTTTTCTTTAAAAAAAATATTTGTGATAAAGATGGCTCTCTAAAGGGAGATGGGAAGGGAAGGCATGTCAGGGAAACTGTGGGTGATATGAAAACAAAAGACGCCAATAAAAAGGAGAGGGTTGGACAAGATTTGTAATCATATCCAGATCACTGTCATCAGTTAGTTAGGGAAGGGTCCAGAAAGTCCAGGGATTTAATTGGGATAGGATGGAATCCAGGAGCTTATAAGTAGTGTAGAGAGGCTTAGATTCCTTCTAGATTACTGTGACCCAGCTGTTTTCCAAGCCTGTAACTGTCTATACAAAATTAGCTTGCTAAGGAACACTACCTGGTACTGATATCATACCAACAATTCATAATTTTTCAGCAATTGATGATTCAGAGAGCACTTTTCCCAGAGCAACCTTGGTGTGAAGTAGGTAGTATAATTATTATACTCTCCATCTTATACACAGAAAAACTGAGGCCCAGGGATAGAAAGAGATTTCCGGGTGGAGCAGTTAGAGCGCTACACTTGGAGTCAGAAAGATCAAAGTTCACATCTGGCCTCAGACACTTATCAGCTGTGTGATCCTGGGCAAGTCACTTAACCTCTCTCAGCCTCAGTATTCTCATCTGTACAATGAAGGGGTTAGAAAAGCTGGCCCCCATAGCCTCACAGCTCTCCATTTATAAACTATGAACCCAACTAATAAGAGGTTTGAATTCAAAAACTTCTCTTCTAAGTCTAGTGTACTCCCTCTTACACTTTTGTTGTTTGAATCAGTCATTTCGATCGTGAACAATTCCTCCTGACTTTACTTGGGGTTACTGGAGTGGTTTGCCATTTTCTTCACCAGCTCATTTTATGGATGAGGAAAATGAAGTAAATAGGGTTAAGTGACTGGCTCAGGGTCACACAAGCTAGTAGGCGTCTAAAGCTAGATTTGAATTCAGGTTTTCCTGATTTCCTGGCTGATGATCTATTCACATTGCCACCTAGCTGCTCTACACTACCCTTCACAGAGTGAGGCAAAGTACTTTACAATTTACAGAGTTTACAACTTAAAACACTCTTTGATGTTTTCTAAGCACTACAGAGTCTACACTGCATTTTTCACATCAATTATTTTTCACACTTCACAACATCTCTGATCTAATAACAATAACTCTCATTTCTATAGCTTTAAGCACTTTCTCCATAGTAGTTTTCTGAGATAGAATCAACAAGTATTATTATTTTCATTTTACAGTGAGGTTATCGAGGTTTAGAAAAAGGAAATTACTTCCCCAGGGTCATGCTGATGGGAAGTGATCAGAACTTCTGACTGCAAACTTTGTGTTGAGAGTATCTTCATCTTAGTAAGAAAGAATTTTTAAAATTAAAATTGCCAAGATGTTTAGAAGTTAGGTCCCCAAAATAGATTCTAGGACACCAAATCTTCTAAAAGATATATAAATGGAAAAAACCTTTCAAGTTTTACTGTGTGAAAGTTAATTATAAAGTTCATTGGAGCTAAATTTCAACATATTTGATCAGCAGCAAGCATGATGCCTAGTTTGTGTCGGGTTCTGGACTCCTGCTAAGGGGCCACTCAGACCTCTGGATTCAGCATCAGTTTTGGTATAAACTCTCTTCTCACAACACATTTCATTTGACCCACAGATCAAACAACTGCTAACCACTACTCACTATGACTATTCACAACTACTTTAGCCAAAGGGAAAAGGGAAAACTCTTGAAAGTCAGAAACATGTCCAAGACCCACATCTTATTATTTTGGGCACTGAAAATTTTGTATTACTAATTTTTGTTTTGACATCAATCACATTTCCAAATATGACCCTCTCTACCTCTTTCTCCTTCTTGCTCCCAGAGAGCCATCTCTTATAACAAAGAAGAAAAAAAGAGAACAAATTCAGTTCAATGACACTAACCAGTAAATCAACCAAATCCTAGCCCATATAGGCTGTGTTCCATACCATGGTCCTCCAGCTCTCCGCTCAGAGAAGGAAAGGAATATATTTCCATATTTTTTCTTTGGGGCAAGCTTGGACATTATAATTTCACAGCATTCAATTTTAACTGTTCTGTTATTTCCATTTACATTGTTTTGGTCATTGTGAATATTGCTTTCCTGGTTCTTCTTGTCGTATTTGCATCCTTTCATATAAGGCTTCCCATACTTCTTTGGATTCTGCATCTTTATTCTTTCCTGTGGTACTATAGAATTTCATTATATTCATGTACCCCCCCCCAATTTCTTATACATTCTCCAGTCAAT
The DNA here is from genome assembly GCA_023548195.1 of Bettongia penicillata ogilbyi. Lineage (NCBI taxonomy): Eukaryota > Metazoa > Chordata > Mammalia > Diprotodontia > Potoroidae > Bettongia > Bettongia penicillata. The sequence goes on from JAJHZJ010000292.1 coordinate 19,678,331, forward strand.
AGACATGTACCTAGTTTCCTGTTCTTTGTTAATATAAAAAGTAATACTACAACTATTTTGATCTTTATAGTAATTTTTTAAAAAATCATTGATCTTGATGGAGGAGTAGAAAGACTCACATATGCTAGCTCCGAATCCGCAGCCCATAAATTTCCTATAAAAAGAACTCCCCACAAATTCTGGAGCAGTGGAACCCATGCAGAAACACAGTGGAAGAGATTTCCATTCCAGAGAGCCCTGGAAAGCCATCCCCAGGGGTCCGTCGCACTCTGGACCCGGAGCTCACCCCTGCACTGCCCTGGCCACGGCCCCAGAGGAGCAGATCCGAGCAGGCTTCAGGGATGGAATCTGTAGTGGTCACAAAGGTCCCTCCACCCACAGGCACTCCAGGTCAGTGAAAGAGACTTCTGGGCTGGCCGAGAGGGGAGCAGGGTGTCTCTGTGACTCGGGCCCCCTCGGGAGGCAGCAGCAGAGGCAGCAGCAAAGGCAGCAGCAGCCTGGGACTCCCCAAGCAGACAGAAGCTCCATTACCAAAGGTCTCTGCATAAACCCCCTGAAGGAACTGAGCCTGGGAGGCAGCCCTGCCCCCACCCCAGCACCAGAACTTAAGTTCACATTGAATAGCAGCCACGCTGAAAGCCCTGAGGCTGGGGAGCAGCACTTGAATCTCAGACCCCAAGCACTAGCTGGGCAGATCTAGGCGGGGGTGGACAGGAATCTCAGAAGTCAAGTAACTGGTTGGGAAAATGCCCAGAAAAGGGAAGAAAAATAAGACCATAGAGAGCTACTTTCTTGGGGAAGAGATGTTCCTTCCTCCCTTCATTTCTAATGATGAAGTACAATGCTTGCCATCAGGGAAAGACGTGGAGGTCGGGGCCTCTCTATCCCAGACATCCGAGGTGGATGTCCGGTGGGCTCAGGCCATGGAAGAGCTCAAAAAGGATTTTGAAAAGCAGGTTAGACAGGTGGAGGATAAACTGGGAAGAGAAATGAGAGAGATGCAAGAAAAGCATGAAAAACGGGTCAATACCTTGCTAAAGGAGACCCAAAAAAAATGCTGAAGAAAATAACACCTTGAAAAATAGGCTCACTCAATTGGCAAAAGAGGTTCAAAAAGACAATGAGGAGAAGAATGCTTTCAAAAGCAGAATTAGCCAAATGGAAAAAGAGATTCAAAAGTTCACTGAAGAAAATAGTTCTCTCAAGATTAGAATGGAACAGATGGAGTCTAATGACTTTCTGAGAAACCAAGAAATCATAAAACAAAACCAAAAGAATGAAAAAATGGAAGAGAATGTGAAATATCTCATGGGAAAAACAACTGACCTAGAAAATAGATACAGGAGAGACAAGTTAAAAATTATGGGACTAACTGAAAGCCATGATCAAAGAAAGAGCCTAGACATCATCTTTCATGAAATCATCAAGGAAAACTGCCCTGAGATTCTAGAACCAGAGGGCAAAATAAGTATTGAAGGAATCCATCGATCACCACTTGAAAGAGATCCAAAAAGAGAAACTCCTAGGAACATTGTGGCTAAATTCCAGAATTCCCAGGTCAAGGAGAAAATATTGCAAGCAGCTAGAAAGAAACAATTCTAGTACTGTGGAAGTACAATCAGGATAACACAAGATCTAGCAGCTTCTACATTAAGGGATCGAAGGACATGGAATAAGATATTCCAGAAGTCAAAGGAACTAGGATTCAAACCAAGAATCACCTACCTAAACTGAGTATAAGCAATTGACAGGAATTCAGAAGACTCAAATGATAGAACATCAGAGCTGGGAGGGACCTTAATGGCCAACTCATCCAATCCCTCATTTTAAAATGTGGAAACAGATACTCTGAGGGAGTGAAGTGAGTTGCCCAAGGTCACACAGTAAGTAAGAGGCAAAACTGAGTATAAAATAAATCATTGATCTTGTTAGGATATATATCTCCTTAGGGTATAGACCTATGAGACACATTTTAAAGAGAAGTTTAATATCTGCATGACACTGGTTAGATAGAACACAAACACCTCGAGAGCAGGGAAAGTTTCATTTCTGCCATTGTGTCCTCAATGCCTAGCATGGAGCCTGGTGCCTAGAGCACTTAATAAATGGGCAAAGGAAGGGAGTAAGCAGCTCTCTGGTACCTACTACCCACCAGGCACTGTGCCAAGTGCTTTTTACTAAAAATTAACTCATTTGGTCACAACAACCCTGAGAAATAAATACTATTATCCCCATATTGCAGTTGAAGAAACTGAGGCAGCCAGAGGTTAAATGTCTTGTCCACGGTCACACAGCTATTAAGTGTCTGAGGCTAGGTTTTAACTGAGGTCCTCCTGACTATAGGCAGCCAATAAATGCTTGTTGATTGCTTGATGGATTAGCAAAAAGTTCTAATTATATGACTTGATAACCCAGGAGCAGGTGACACGGTAGGACAGTAACTGAGCCAGGTCTACAAGTATAATGTGTGTTCATCCTTCATTGCCGAAGAAGACCATGCCATCAGAGAAGTAATGACATGACTTGCACTTGACTTTGTTTTGAGGGAGGGAGGGCTGTGCAGGTCACCAGCCTCACTCCTCCTCCAGAGTCATCTGAATCCAGTGATCAAGATGACTGAAGATGAACCAGGATGAGGCAATTGGGGTTAAGTGATTTGCCCAAGGTCACATAGTTAGTGAGTGTCAAATGTCTGAGGTGAGATTTGGACTCAGGTCCTCCCCACTCCTGCACTGGTGCGCTATCTGCTGCAGCACCTAGCTGCCCAAAAGAAGTATGATGTATCAGAAAGAGCACAGACCTGAGTTTGAAACCCAGTTTTGCCTCTTACTTACTGTGTGACCTTGGGCAACTCACTTCACTCCCTCAGAGTATCTGTTTCCACATTTTAAAATGAGGGATTGGATGAGTTGGCCATTAAGGTCCCTCCCAGCTCTGATGTTCTATCATTTGAGTCTTCTGAATTCCTGTCAATTGCTTTTCTCCATTTAAAAGGTTAAATAGGTGGAAGGGGCAAAGCCAAGATGGCAGAATAAAAGCAGGGGTTTGCTTGAGCTCTCCCCCAAAGTCCTCCAAATACCTGTAAAAATATCTCTAAACAAATTATAAAGCTATAGAACCTACAATATGACACAGTGAAACAAATCTCCAGTCCAACACAACCTAGAAAGTCAACAGGAAGGGTATACTGCACTGGGCAGAGAGTGAAGCACAGTCTGGCATGGGCCGTGCTGGAATAGATGGGCTGGAGCAGGCTCCAGGGGATTGAATCACTGGCAGCTGTAGCAGTTTCCAGATTTCTCAACCCACAAATGCAAAAGACAGCCTAGAAGGTCAATGGGAAAACTCTGTGGAACCTGGGTAAAAGAGGAGAACACAGTCTAGCCAGGGTCTGGCCCCAGCCCCCAGGAGGGGGCAAAGGTGGTGTCAGTGGCAGCAGCAGCAGCAGTGGCTGCTTGCAAGGCTCTGGGCCCACAGAAGGTGGGGGAATCAAGGGATATAAAACCCTGAAACAGTATACCTACACTCACCCCCACACCCAACCCCACTGGAAGCAGAGTCCTACTTTGACAAAGAGTTAGAAAGTCAAGTAATTAGCTGGGAAAATGAGTAAACTAAGCATAAAAAAATCTTAGACTATACAATCTTACTTTGGTGACAAAGAAAATCAAAACAGACATCCAGAAGACAACAAAGTCAAAGTTCCCACATCAAAAGCCTCCAAGAAAAATATGAATCTGTTGCAGGCCATGAAAGAGATCAAATAGGATTTTGAAAATCAAGTAAGAGAAGTAGAGGAAAAATTGGGAAGAGAAATGAGAGTGATGCAAGAAAATCACAAAAAATGAGTCAACAGCTTGCTAAAGGACATCCAAAAAAATACTGAAGAAAATAACACCTTAAAAAATAGACTAACCCAAATGGAGAAAGAAGTCCAAAAAACTAATGAGGAAAAGAATACCTAAAAAGCAGAATTGGCCAAATGGAAAAGGAGGTCCAAAAGCTTACTGAAGAAAATAATTCTTTCACAATTAGAATGGAGCAAATGGAAGCTAATGACTTTATGAGAAATCAAAAAATAATAAAACAGAACCAAAAGAATGAAAAAATAGAAGACAATGTGGAATATCTCATTGGAAAAAACCACTGACTTGGGAAATAAATTCAGTAGAGATAATTTAAAAATTATTGAACTACCTGAAAGCCAGAATCAAAAAAAGAGCCTAGACATCATCTTTCATGAAATTATCATGGAAAATTGCACTGATATTATAGAATCAGAGGGTAAAATAGAAATTGAAAGAATCCACCAATCGTCTCTGGAAAGAGATCCCAAAAGGAAAAGTCCTAGGAATATTGTAGCCAAATTCCAGAGTTCCCAGGTCAAGGAGAAAATATTGCAAGCAGTCAAAAAAAACAATTTGAGTACAATGGAAATACAATCAGGATAACACAAGATCTAGCAACTTCTACATTAAGAGTTTGAAGGACTTAGAAAATGATATTCCAGAGATCAGAGGAATTAGGATTAAAACCAAGAATCACCTACCCAGCAAAACTGAGTATAATCCTTCTGGGAGAAAAATGGATATTCAATGAAACAGAGGACTTGCAAGCATTTTTGATGAAAAGACCAGAGCTGAAAAGTAAATTTGACTTTCAAATAAAATAATCACGAAAAGCATGAAAAGGTAAAGAGGAAAGAGAAAACCTAAGAGACTTATTAAGTTGAATCATTTACATTCCTACATAGAAAGATGATATTTGAAACATATAAGACCTTTCTTAGAATTAGGGTAGTTGGAGGAGATAGATAGATAGATAGATAGATAGATAGATAGATAGATAGATAGATAGATAGATAGATAGATGACACAGGTGAGTTGAATATGAAAGGATGATATCTAAAATTAAAATTAAAGGGAGAGAGGAATATATTGGGAGGAAAATATATTGGGACAGATAGAATGGGATAAATTATCTCACATAAAAGAGGCAAGAAAAAGGTTTCACAATGGAAGGGAAGAGGGGGAAGGTGAGAAGGAATGAGTGAACCTTACTCTCATCAGATTCGGCTTAAGGAGGGAATAATACACACATGCAATTGGGTATCTTACCCTACAGGAAAGTAAGGAGGAAGGAGGGATGATAGAAAGGAGGACAGATTGGGGGAGGGGTAGTCAGAAGCAAACACTTTTGAAATGGGACAAAGTCAAAGGAAAAAATAGAATAAGTAGGGGTAGGAAAGGATGGAGGGAAATATAGTTAGTCTTTCACAACATGACTATTATGGAAGTCTTTTGCATAACTACACATGTATAAAGTATTGAAATGCTTTCCTTTTCAATGGGGTGGGTGGAGAAGGAAGAGAATTTGGAACTCAAAGTTTTAAAAGCAAATGTTAAAAAACTGTTTCTACATGTAATTGGGAAATAAGACATACAGGCAATGGGGTATAGAAATCCATCTTGCCCTTCAAGAAAGTAAAGAGGAAGGGGATAAAAGGGGGTATTATAAAAAGGAGGACAGACCAGGGGAAGGGGTAATCAGAATGCATGCCATCTCAGGGTGGGCGGGAGGGAGCAAAAGATGGGGAGAAAATTTAGAACTCAAAATCTTGTGGAAATGAATGTTGGAAACTAAAAGTAAATAAATAAATATTTTTAAAAAATAAAAGGTTAAGTGATGGAACCTGAGGATGACCCAGGTCTGTCTCCAAGTCTGATTCACTATCCACTCTATCACATTCTGGTCCCAGCTCTGTCAGTGATGGCCATTTCAACTACAGCAACTCCAGAAGGCCATCTACTAAGGCATGGACTGAAACCTCCACTGGTAGAGTGAGTGTCCCTGAAGATAAAAATTGAGGAGTTTTTTAAAGTATAGAAGAGGGAGGGGCCTAAGCTCAATGTGGGCTGAGAAGTCATTTTCCCATTTGTACGGTGAAGGGCTAAAATGTCCAACTCTAACACTGTATGTTACCAGGTCACTTTCCAGTTGAACATTCTCTGTTATTCAGCCCCTGTTAGCTCTGACATTCTATGTTCTAGGCTCCCCTCTAGCTCTAACCTTCTATGTTTATAGGTCCTTCCCAGCTATGGCATTCTGTGTTCTAAGGTTCCTTTTTGCTCTGGAATTCAATGTTCCAGAATTCTAACTCTGACTTTCTATATTCTAAGGTCCCTCCCTCTTAGCTCTGACATATCGTGTTCTATGATCATCTACCTCTAACATTTTAGGATCTGAGACCTTTTCCATTTCTAATAGCTTGGAGTCTAACTAGCAATATATTTGGTTCTTTCGGTTCCCTTTAGTGACCAGAACAATCCTGACTCTCTTGGAGAAGCAGGGTCAGAGAAGCTGGTGATGTGAGTACATGTGACTAATTCTAGTTTCCCTGATCAACTCTGGCTCTCTTTATTCCCTTCTGTAGGAAGGCAAAACCTGAGCACATTTTGCTCTCCTCAGCCCATCACTCACCTCAGACTGACAGCCCAAGTCTTGGAGCTATTCCTGGTGACAAAAGCCAGACACTTGACTGTATAAAAAAAACATAATTTTCCCCCTAAGCTTTTAAGGAAACAGAAATATTGGACAAAGTCCAATAAATAAAACACACACACACACACACACACACACACACACGCACAGTTCTCTTCCCAATTAACACCTCATAAAGCATGTCCACCTCATCTCAAACCCTGCTAACCCAACATGTAGTACTCCCTGTCCATCTTCTACAAATGTCCCTTCTCAAGGACTCAGTTCCAGTTCCTTTATTATTTCATGTTCCTATCCTGGTTATTGCATCCTAGGCTAACTAGCAGGTCCCAGCAGATTCTGGTGCCTAATGTGACCACAAAGATGCTCTGAAGTATCCAGCTCCTGCCCAAAGACTAGGCAGAGGAGACAAATGCACCTTGGGTGGATGAAAATGAGGTTCCCAGGATCATAAGCTCTAAGGCTAAAAGGCACTCATGGGGTCATCTCAGAGAGGCAGCATGAATTAGTGAATGAAGCACTTGTTTGGGAGTCAGGAAGACTTGGGTTGAATCACACCTCTATCACTTACTACTAGTATGATCCTGGGCATGTCACTTTAACCAGGGTGAGGAACCTGCAGCCTTGAGGCCACATGTGGCCCTCTAGGTCCTCAAATACAGTCCTTTGAATCCAAACTTCACAGAACAAATCCTCTTAATAAAAGGATTGGTTCTATAAAACTTGAACTCCATTGAAAGACCCCACCCAAGGACCTAGAGAATCACATGTGGCCTTGAGGCTGCAGGTTCCCACCTTAAGAGTCTTAATGTCTCTTGACCTTTGTTTCCTTATCTGTAAAATGAAGAACCCCCAAGGTCTCTCCAACTCTAAATCTATGATCTTATAATGTAAATTAACCCTCTCATTTTAAAGAGAGGGTAACTGAGGCCAAGGTAGGCTACGTGGGTCATAAGACTGTGATGCTGGTTGAAACAACCCTGAGGCTCCTGCCCCTCCCAGCATGATTTATCACTTTATTTTTTCTTTTCTATTAAAGGGGCCATCCCCTTAACTACTTTTTAAAGAGGCCTATTCACTGAATGGGCATTACCTCACTTTCAGTGAGTACCTTAAAAGACCAAGATCTCCCATTGCATCCTGGGCTTTCTTCAGTCATCCTGATGAATATCCGGTCACTGGATCCAGATGGCTCATGAGGAGCAAGTGAGTCTGGTGACCTTGCACAGCCTTCCCTCACTCAAAAAAAAGAGTAAGTCATGTCATTTCTCTGATGTCATGGTCCTCTTCGAAAACTAAAGATGAACACAACCTGGTTGATAACTGGGCAAGCTCCTCTCTCCATAACAAGAGCAGGTCCAAGTTATTTCTAAATTCTAAGACATTTTCAGAGTACATTGATTGCAAACAGTGGCACCATCATGAGTGAAGAAAATGAAAGTATAGTTGAACTCCATTATAACAAGAATTACTATAATATGGATTTGGAAATCAGAAAGATCATAAATCTATACCTGGAAGAAAACATTTGGTCCAACTCCCTCATTTTACAGCTAAGGAAACTGAGGCCCAGTGACTTGTCTATGGTCACTTCTGGGTTCTATGCCATGCCATGACAGATCCGATCATGTCTCCCAAAGTGTCTGACTCTTCTGGGCCTACTCAAACCTCGGCTCTATGAAGCTTCTTCCCAGTTTCACAGAGGCAAGAGCTGAAGAGTCCTTAGAGATTATTGCTCCAAATTTGTCATTTTTCAGATGAAAATACAGACAGGTTCACAGGACCACAAAGTAGCACCCATGTTCTGCCAACAGAAAGTTTCCAAGGTGAGTATGGCTAAGGTGTATACACAGTCATGTGGTAGAGAGAGGAAGCTGAATGCCAGGGGATATAGTAGAGTCTAGTAAGTGGGACTGGAAAAAATGGCTCCCTGTTTAGGAGAACATGGCTTTTCTCTTTTTGTTGCCTTAAAAGAAGGGATAGCCAGATAGTTTGTATCCCCCAATGGGAGGGAAATTTCCTTGGATTTCTCCAAGAACTATAGGAACAGTACTGAATTAAATGTGGCTTGGCACTGGAGATCAAGAAGCAACAAACATTCATCAGAGAGTGTCTTGCTCTTACCATTTTCACAAGAGACTGTAAGAGCACTATTGTATCATATAAAAAGACACTCATTGGCTATGGAGGTTTAGTCCTAAATGGCAAGTCCCAAGTAAATGGCCTTGCCTGCTTCCCAAAGGGAGTGACATGGGTTGAAAGCATGGAAAAACCTGACTGAATTTCTGGCCTACTTGTTACTAAAAGCACTGATGATGATTAGTAAGGAAGAGATTGATAGATTAAGAATTAGGGTATGTACACAGTGAGCACAATCCCATTGACTTCCTTTACTTCATTTCTACTATTCTAATTAAAGTGCAGCTAGGTGACAGAGTAGATAGAGCCCTGGCTCTGGAGTCAGGAGGATCTGAGTTCAAATTCAGCCTCAGACACTTACTAGCTGTGTGACCTTGGACAAAGTCATTGAACCCTGTTTGCCTCAGTTTCCTCACTTGTAAAATGAGCTGGAGAAGGAAATTACAAACCATTCCAGTATCTTTGCCAAGAAAACCCCACCTGGGCCATGAAGAGTCAGACACAACTGAACAACAAAAATTCTTATTAAAGCCTGTGTACCAATATGTCTCTGTTAAGTAATTTAAAGGAAATATAGTAGGATAAAGGGATGGAAGGAAGAACTACTAGTATAGGGCTGGCCAATTTTCTGATTGGTGCCAACAAGGATACACAACATCCATAAAGGGGTAGAGACAATGGGTGAATAATAACTAGCAACTGTTAGAACCAGGAGACAGAAGAAGCTCAATGGTCACCCCAGAGTGTCTTTTGGTGGAATGCATGACAGGTGAAGTTAAAGAACTTGATTGACAGCCAAGATTTTTGGATCACACTAACATTTTGGATTGCAGACAAGGATAAGGCATTTACAGCAGTCCCTCCAGGGTCATGCCAGCCTCATAGATTTAGAACTAGAAGGAACGTTTGAAGTTGCCCCCTCTTTTTGTAAATGAGGAAACTGAAGTCTTTATTGACTAAGTGACTTACTCAGCTTCACACTGGAAACAAATCGAAGAGTCAGAATTTGAACTCAGATCCCTGACTTCAAACTTCCTGATTTTTCCACTCTACCACACTGCACCTGGTTCAAGAAGACATAGTTCATAAGTGGGAGACCTAGGACAGGAATCCAGCTCCCCTGATTCCCAGCTTCTCCAATACTGTACCTTGCCCCCAATGTTTAGTGGAGGGCATGTGGCACATTTGTTGATGAGTATTTATGGAGTGTGTTGTGCGCCAGACACCATCTTTGCTGAGGTTTGTGGTCCCAGGGAATTCCAGGCTAAGGGCTGCCCAGGGTAAGCAAAGCAGCCACATGCAACTTGAGGTGATTGCCCACTTTATCAAACCAGCCTCTCTACTCTTTTCCCCCAATGTTCTAGGTTCATGGGGCTATGTCTAGAGAGGTCATTAAACCCTCCCACCCGTTCTCAAACATTTAACAGCTTGTCAATGCTTTCTAAATGCATATCCCTACACCACAAAGAGGCAAAAACCAAAAGCCAAAGTAGAGCTGTCACAGATTCTGGCAAGCTTTCTTGAAGGATTTGAGTGACTGCAAATAGGACTGACCAATTGCTGCATCTCAGATGGAAAGTAAGTTCTTGGAGCACAAATTACTGCCCACAGCCCTCTCAGATACTTCTAGAGGATGGGCACAGTCTTATGGGCCTGTAGCATCTCTGCTGGTTCTTGGCCAGTCATCTCTATGCTTACACAAGTCGTTATATCAGAATAAGGCCTTTGGAAGGAAAGTCATTCAAGGCCAGCTGGCTCTTGCTCAACCAGGGTATCCCAAAAGTCTTAGTGTAATTATAGTTTTAATAGCTTAAAACTACACTAAGATTTTTTGAATACCCTATATAGTGAAAAAGCTCCTCTTTTGACATCAGCCTTTACCAGGGAGATCCCTTGATCTTCTTGGAGATTTACAAGTCCTGATTGGCAGAGTGACTTGTGCCTGATTGGGCTCCTGGACAGTCTGTTCTGAGGGCTAATTGGCCAGAGCACCCAAGCTTAGCTTGTGAGCAGTCTTTTCTGTATGCCCTTATAATTGGCCTCCAACCCTCCAGGCTTAAATGTAGGTGCCTGTTGTCAGGAGGGAAGCCTATAATAGTCTGGTTCCCATAATTAAGCTAAGGATAATATACAGTTAAGAACACTGGAGGAAGGGAAGGGTATCTCAGGTTGGGCAGTCTGCTCAGTTTGGATATGAATAAGTATCCTGAAGACTTTGATAGGGGACTGCTGTCATCTTAGAACAGGAGACAGGCAGGGTGAGCCTTGTGCCAAAGTTAAAGAAAAGAAAATACCTTTTGTACTTTTCTACCAGTCAACTTACAGGTTACAAGTGGCTTTGCTTCAAAAAAAAAAAAAAAAACTACTGATGTGTACTATGGTGCAGGGCAAGCAAATACAAAAGAATCTTCCCCTTGGGAAAGAGCTTCCCAAAATGAGAGCTCCACTTGTAATTACAGTGGACAATTATCGTAATCAGTGATAATAAACACAACAATAATACCAGAGGCTCGATCCATGCATTAGCCTCACTTCTACAGGAGGAATCCATATACTAGTAACACTTCTAATTGTGAACTGGGTCATGGCACTCAAAATAAAGCTCCGACTAATTAAAAGTAGGGAGCTGAAGGGGTTGGGGTACATCTAGGTGGTCAGGGGATACAATAGATAGACCACTAGATGAAGGGTGAGAAAGGCCTGAGTTCGAATCCTCACTCAGGTACTTACTAGATGTGTGATGTTGGGCAAGTCACTTAGTCTCAGTTTCCTCCCTATAAAATGAGGGAGTTGGATCTAACGACAAACCAAAATGAAATTAAGATAATTTAGTTATGAGTAGGGTCATCCTTGTAGAATGGGAAGCGGAACTTTGATTCCACTTAGTTGTAAGGATCTTGTGAGAGATCCACCTTGTTCCTCTGCTACCAGTGCGTGTGTATTCCAGGAGTTGGTCGGAGACATGTTGGAATACAACAAAGTCACTAGTGTAGACAACTTCAAATCACTTGGCTTGATGACAAAGCCTTGATCACTAAATGGGCATTGCCTCAGTCAAACTTGGACCTATTAAAGACCTTAGCTTGAAAAGGTCAAGGTCCCCCACTGCATCCTGGGCCATCTCCAGTCATCCTGACCTGTATCTGACCACTGGAGCCCAATGGCTCCAGGGGAGAAAGTGAGGTTGGTGACCTTGCACACTTAAATGACCTGCCTCACTTAAATCCAATTCACTTGAAAGTCATGACATCACCTTCCTGATGGTCAATGTCCTCTTCAAGAATGAAGGAAAAATAACAAGCAGAGAGAGTGAATTACTACAGTGCCAATTGACAGACCCATTAATAGAGCAGGTCCATTGATATTAGTTATAGCAAAATAACAATAACAATTCCCATTTCTACACTGCTTTCAAGGTTTTTAAATATTCTAATAGTATCACAGATCAAGAGCTAGAAGGGCCTTCATAGCAGAGGCTAATAAATATTTAACAACCAGATCTCTGAGAAAAAAATGCATTCATGATCACATTTGAGTTTACTCTTTATTAGCATTTTCTTTATCACTACCACAAGTCTAGACAATCTGCAAAACAACCAATCAAGTCTTGATCTGTAGAATTTGCTGATTTGCAAGGTGCAAATGTTCAGATTGACAGTTTAACAATCAGCTCCCCCTGGTTAGAGGTGCTTCCAGCACATCCGTTTTTCAAACACTATCTTGTTCAGCTACTGCTCCACAACATAATGGCTTAACAGATGGTTTTTGAGTACCCCTAGCCATAAAAATTCATTTACCTCCTGCCAACTTGATAAAGACCCCTTCCCAACTTGACGAGGCTCATCAGTCACTGGACCACAAACATATGTATGGTCTCTAGGTCCGTACTCACAACTCTTCTGGTTTGATGGGATCATCCAGAACTTGATCTGTGAAGGCCCAGCCTTTGAGATCCTAGGACCTCTCCAAGATCAGCTCCTTGTCATGAGGCAAAGACTTTAATGGAACAAGCATTATTGTTCCTGTTTTACAGATTAGAAAATTGAGGCTCAGAGAGGGGAAATGACTTGTATGGTCACTAGAACCAGTACTAGAAGCCCTTCTATAGTTCCAGAGCCCAGGCATTTTTGTCCTGTGCCACATGACATTGCTTCATTTTGCCTTTTACTCCAAGGGAGAAGCGGGCACATCTGACTGAGTCATGCTGAGTGATGGGCCGTGAGTTTATGAACCCTTCACAGGGATTAGGGAGCCGGAGCTAAACTCATTTTCTCCATAGCCCCACATAGGCCTCAAATGAGGTTCCAAGGACCCTGCTGATAAAAAGCAAATGGTTTTATTCAGTTCACATTAAATTCCAACTCTGGGGCCTGGAGTCCTGAAGAAATAATGTATTAACACTTATCTTATAGAGCTGAAGTCTTCAAGGAATAGTAATCCTTCAACAAATGGAGAAGAGAAATTTTAAAACCACTAAATCCAGTTTTGTGCACGCACGCGTGTCTGTGTGTGTGTGTGTGTGTGTGTGTGTATGTGTGTCTCCCCGCCTTGGGAGCTGAGTATTGTCTTGTCAGGTGCCTACTGCCTGGTGCAAGAAAGGGATTTAAATCATATGTTATGTCTGGGAATTGGGGAAGGGAGGGAGAAAAGAGTTCCCCCAGAGCAGGGGGACGGAGCACAAGGGAAAATGGATTTAGAGATGGCAGAGATCTCATAGGTCAGCTAACTAAGCCCCTTCATTTTACAGATGGAGAAATTAAGGCCCAAAGAGGTTAAATGACCTGCCCAAGATCACATAGGTAATGAGGGACAGAATCAAGATTCAAAACCCTTGTCCTCAGATTCCAGTTCAGCATTCCTTCAGTTACAACACACTGCTTATCCTCCAAGTCAGAGCCCTCAACTTCCCAGAGCACTCTCTACAAGGAGCATGACTGTATTTTTAAATCATCCCTTTGCCAAGGGAAATACAATATGAACTCTATCATTTCCCACCCTCTCATGATGCTCCAAGCTGGGTTATCTCCCTCTCACAGTTCACATACACTGAATTTGGACTCAGAAGACCTGGATTCAAATCCTGAAAGAGTACAATACAAGATACACATGATTAAAACATATATTACCAAAATGCTGATGAATTCAGGAACTTGGAAAACAAATTACTTTAGAATGAATATCATAATCTTTCCCCTCTTTGAAGCTCAGTTTTCTTATCTAAAAATAGGGATATGGGGGGGGGGAGGAGCCAAGATGGCAGAGTAGAAAGACTCACATATGCTAGCTCCAAACCCACAGTCCATAAATTTTCTGTAAAAAGAACTCCCCACAAATTCTGGAGCACTGCAAGCCATGCAGAAACACAGTAGAAGAGATTTCTATTACAGAGAGCCCTGAAAAACCAACCCCAGGGGTCCGTCACGCTCCGGACACAGAGCCCAACCCTGCGCTGCCCTGGCCACTCGGCCTTAGAGGAGCAGATCTGAGCAGGCTTCAGGGATGGAATCTCTGGTGGCCGCGAAGGTCCCTCCACCCACAGGAGTTCCAGGTCAGTGAGAGAGACTTCTGGGCTGGCCAAGAGAGGAGCGGGGTGTCTCCGTGACTCGGGCCCCCTCGGGAGGAAGCGGCAGAGGGAACAGCAGAGGCAGTGGCCCGGGACTCCCAGAGCAGACAGGCAGGAGCTCAGGGCCATTACTGAAGATCTCCCCATAAAGCCCCTGAGGGAACTGAGCCTGGCAGGCCGCCCTCCCCCACCCAAGCACCAGAACTTAAGCTCACATTGAATAGCAGCCGCTCCCACCACAGAAAGCCCTGAGACTGGGGAGCAGCATTTGAATCTCAGACCCCAAGCACTAGCTGGGCAGATCTAGGCGGGGGTGGAGAGGAATCTCAGAAGTCAAGTAACTGGCTGGGAAAATACCCAGAAAAGGGAAGAAAGATAAGACTATAGAAAGTTACTTTCTTGGGGAACAGATGATATTTCTTCCTTTCATTTCCAATGGAGAGGAGCAATGCTTGCCATCAGGGAAAGATGGGGAGGTCAGGGCCTCTGTATCCCAGACATCCCAGGTGGATGTCTGGTGGGCTCAGGCCTTGGAAGAGCTCAAAAAGGATTTTGAAAATCAAGTTAGACAGGTGGAGGAAAAACTGGGAAGAGAAATGAGAGAAATGCAAGAAAAGCATGAAAAATGGGTCAATACCCTGCTAAAGGAGACACCAAAAAAATGCTGAAGAAAATAACACCTTGAAAAATAGGCTCACTCAATTGGCAAAAGAGGTTCAAAAAGACAATGAGGAGAAGAATGCTTTCAAAAGCAGAATTAGCCAAATGGAAAAAGAGGTTCAAAAGCTCACTGAAGAGAATAGTTCTCTCAAAATTAGAATGGAACAGATGGAAACTAATGACTTTCTGAGAAGCCAAGAAATCACCAAACAAAACCAAAAGAATGAAAAAATGGAAGAGAATGTGAAATATCTCCTGGGAAAAAGAACTGACCTGGAAAATCGATCCAAGAGAGACAATTAAAAAATTATGGGACTACCTGAAAGTCATGATCAAAAAAAGAGCCTAGACATCATCTTCCATGAAATTATTGAGGAAAACTGCCCTGATATTCTACAAATAGAGGGCAAAATAAGTATTGAAGGAATCTATTGATCACCGTCTGAAAGAGATCCAAAAAGAGAAACTCCTAGGAACATTGTGGCCAAATTCCAGAATTTCTAGGTCAAGGAGAAAATCTTGCAAGCAGCTAGAAAGAAACAATTCTAGTATTGTGGAAATACAATCAGGATAACTCAAGATCTAGCAGCTTCTACATTAAGGGATCGAAGGGCATGGAATAGGATATTCCAGAAGTCAAAGGAACTAGGACTCAAACCAAGAATCACCTATCCAGCAAAACTGAGTATAATACTTCAGGGGAAAATATGGTCTTTCAATGAAACAGAGGACTTTCAAGCATTCTTGATGAAAAGATCAGAGTTGAAAAGAAAATTTGACTTTCAAACACAAGAATGAGAAAAAGCATGAAAAAGTAAACAGCAAAGAGAAGTCATAAGGGGCTTACCAAAGGTGAACTGTTTACATTCCTACATGGAAAGACCATATTTGTAACTCTTAAAACTTTTCAGTATCTGGGTAGTTGGTGGGACCACAAACACACATACACACACACATAGACACACGCATACACACACACATACATGTACACATGTGCATGCACGCACACACACATATGCATACACATACACAGATAGAGAGCACAGAGTAAATTGAATAGGATGGGACTATATCTTAAAAGAAATTAAGGTAAACAGTGAGAGAGAAATGTAGTGGGAGAAGAGAGGGTGAAATGGAATGGGGTAAATTATATCTCATTCAAGAAGCAAGCAGGAGACTTTTTAGTGGAGGGAAAAAGAGGAGAGCTGAGAAAAAAACATGAAGTTTACCCTCATCGCATTCGACTAAAGGAAGGAATAAAATGCACACTCATTTTGATATGAAAACCTATCTTACAATACAGGAAAGTGGGGGAGAAGGAGATAAGCAGGGTGGGGGGGATGATGGAAGGGAGGGCAATGGGAGGAGGGAGAATTTGAAGTCAACACTCTTGGGGAGGGACAGGATCAAAAGACAGAATAGAAACAATTGGGGGCAGGATAGGATGGAGGGAAATATACTTAGTCTTACACAACACGACTATTATGGAAGTCATTTGCAAAACTACACAGATAGGGCCTATATTGAACTGCCTGCCTTCCCAAAGGGAATGGGTGGGGAGGGAGGGATGGGGAGAAAATTTGGAACCCAAAATTTTGTGAAAATGAATGTAAAAAGTTAAATAAATAAATTTATATTATAAAAATATAGGGATATCTATGTCAACTCTACCTACATACCTCACAAGGTTATTTTGAGAAATATGCTTTGTATACCTATATAAATGGGGTAGAAGTGGTTTTTGCTGTTGTTCATTCATTTTCCATCTTGTCCTACTCTTTGGGGTTATCTTGACAAAGATACTGGAATGCCTTACCATTTCCTTCTCCAGTTTATTTTGTAGATGAGGAAACTGAGGCAAATGGGATTACATGACTTGCCCAAGGTCACACAGCTAGTAAGTGTCTGAGGCCAGATTTGAATTCAGGAAGACAGGTCTTCCTGACTCCAGGCCCAGCACCCTGTACACTATGGGGTCACCTAGCTTCATGTGGTGGTGTATCTATGGCCTGAATGATTGTACTAATGAGGGGAAGGGGAAATATCCATGTGAAACACATGTTTAAATTTAATCTGCTTTATTCACATTTTCTTCATCACCTTCTTATGTCTAGACAATCAACAAAGCAATAAATCGCTCCCTAATTTGTGGCATTTGCCGATTTCTCAGATAAAAATGTTCACACTGAAAATTTAGCCCTTGTTCACCAGAGCTGCTTCAAGCTGGCTCCAGTGTTCTTCAGTTGGCCACATAGTAATCCATTTGATGCTTACAATATCCCTAAGATGTAGACAGGGGATTATTTTCTCCCTTTTTATAAATGAGGAACCGAGGCTCAGTGTTCAGTGGCTTGTCCAGGCTCATTTAGCTATTAAATAGCAGCCAGGATTCACACTGGAATCCTGCCTCCAAGTCTATCAGTCTTCCCTTTATATAACCTATTATACATTGTATGTGTTCCTGACTCATCTTTGTGTTTGGACTGTGTCTTATTCATCATTGAAACTCCTCCAGTTCCCTCTACATAGAATGAGATATAATCAGAACTTGAAAAGACCTTAAAAGCCATCAAGTCCAACCCCCCCCTTTTTTTTACAAGTGAGGGAACTGAGGCAGTTAAGTGAACTTGACCCCAGTCTCATAGCTGATAAGTATCTGAGGCGAGATTTGAACCCTGGTCTCCCCGATGCCAAGTCCAGTGACTTATCTACTACACCATGGTGCTTTTCTTAATGGAAGCTCAATTTTTGTTTGTGGAAGTGAAATGAATTCAAATCCTTGCTTCTCTGAGATTGCTAAGATAGAAGCTACTTTGGAAATTTCTTTCCCTCTAGTAACACTATGCTTCTTCCATCAGTCCCCAGTATATTGCAGAGCATCCTGGACAAGATCCTTAGGACATATGGTTATACAGAGAGTCTATGGGCTCTACTGGCATCTTTGGAATATCAAGAGAAGCTAAGGAAGGCCCTTAGCTCATAGGGTGGAACTTCTGTGGGGAATTTACAAGAAAACCAGAAACATTCACATAGGATGAACAGACATGAATAGATGGGTTGCAATCTGCACCAGCAAAGAGAGCATCATGCAATACTTGGTGAGTATTGCCCCAAGGATTCCAACCAAATTGAATATCAATTTGCAAAGGACAGGTATGAGCCCAAATCCCCCTTAAACCTCTTTACTGTGGGAAGTAAAAGGCAATAGGCAGATTCCAAGATAGTGATGATACAAAAACTCCTGAAGTGCTGGGAAAGCCAAAAACTTCCCAGCTATTGAAATATTCATCCCCAACAAAGCGATGGGTAAAGGGAAATCAACATGGAAAATATTGGAGGAAATGAAACATTGTACAGGGTTCCTTAAGGAATTAGACATCATGTTATTTTCTTCTCGCATAACCCCCATGGCACCTGGTACAGAGTTGAGCTCAGAGGAACTCAGTCAAGGAAGGTTTAATGGGCAGTGTGGTTAGGGTAGAGAACTGGGTTGAGAATCAGAGAAAATGAGCTGAAATCCTGACTCAGTTACTACCAGAATGACTTTGGTCAAGTTAGTCATGTTCTCTGCACCTCCTCTGTAAAATGACATGGTTGGACATGATCCCTAAGGTTCAAAGGCCCTTCTAAGGCTAAACCTATTATCCCCATGATCCTAGAACTCTGTCTATGATTCATCCTATCCTCTGGTGCTTACTGAATCCTGTCTTTCACTTAAAGACACCATACCTCTTAGCCCTTTCACCAGTCATAACCAACTTCACCAGGTCTCTGTCATTCTTTCTAGTCTACCCAGGATGAAATTGAGGTCCCCTTTCCTCTACACTGAGACACTTTGATGGTACTGGAGAGCAAGAGGATCTCACTCAGATGTGTGTCTTCGGTTTCCCCATTTCTCATGTTGCAGATAAGGAGACGCTGGAGATTGATCAAGATGGTCTTTTCTGTATAGACACAGGGAATGAAAAATTCCAGAAATTTCCAGAAAAAGGAAATAAATGAGTGTAGAGCTAGTTTGCTGTATGCAAGTCTCATGGATCTCCAGCAAAAAATACCAGAAAGCTTCTTTGTCAATCATAACAAACATATACAAATAGAACCCTAGAATTTTAGAGTGGGAGGACATCCCTCTCAGGGCATCTAATCCAACCCAAATCTGAACAGAAATCTCCCTTACAACATCCCTGACCAGCAAGCCACATAAATCAACTGATCAATCAGTAAGCAATTAATTAAGCCCCTATGTTTTACCAGGCATCATAGTAAATATTGGGATAAAGGGAAGCAGACTGGTGAGCAAGAGAGTCCTGGGTTTGGAATCAGAGAACCTGGGTTCAAATTCCACCTCTTATAGGTACTTAGGCAAGTCACTTAATTTCTCTGCCTCTTAATCTGTAAAATGAGGGGGTTAGACCAGATGTTCTCTGAGACTAAATCTGTGATCCTGTAATGCTGATTTATTGTTCAATTGTTTTTCAGTCATGTCCAATAACTCGTGACCCCATCTGGGGTTTTCCTGGCAAGATGCTAGAATAGTTTACCATTTCTTTCTCCAGTTCATTTTATAGATGAGAAAACTGAGACAAACAGGGTTAAGTGACTTGTCCAGGGTCACACAGTGAGTAACTGTCTGAGGCCAGAGTTGAACTCTGGTCTTCCTGATGCTATTGTATCCACTCTGTTCTACCCATCTGCCTCTGTAATACTGATACAAAGACAAAAATAAAATAGCCCTTATCTTTAAAGAGTTTACATTCTATTGGACACATAGATGTGATTTAACACATATTTATGAATAGGGCTCTGTGCTCAGTACAGTGAGAAATAATGCAGGGGAAAATAAGACGTAGTTCTAAGCTCAGAGTCTAAAGAGGAAAAGATGATTAGGGCCCAAGAATCAAAGGACAACGCAGGAAAACATTAGAGCATGAGCTAAACTGTGTAATCCAGTCAAAGCTGTTGGAGTCTGGGGGTAGAGATCTCTTCAGGCTGGAGGCTTTACCGAGAAGACAGGACTTTAACTGAACCCTAAAAGATTAGCACAGCAGTTAATCAGTCAGTAAACATTTATTACCTACTATGTGCTGGCACTGGGCTAAGCACTGGAGATAGAATACAAATCAAAACAAAGACAGTGCTTGCCCTCAAGGAGCTTATAATCTAATAAAGGAAGACAACATACAAAAAGAAATTTTAAAAAGGGGGTATGAAGTGGGGCTCCCCAACCAGGTGGTATGATGGAAAGTTCCAGAGAAATTCACAGTGTACAGAGAGTACCCCCCCCAAAAAAGTAGTGTAGGGAGAGGTGGAATCTATAACGCTAATGGATACTTTTGATCCAGGATTTTAGACTCAGAATAATAACATAAGGTAGCATTTACATATCACCTTAAGATTTACACAGCATTTTACAGATATTATCTCATTTTATCTTCATACCAAATTTGGGAGGTGGGTGACATTATTCTCTCCATTTTACAGATACAGAAACTGATAGAGAAGTTAAATGACTTGCCCAGAATTATAAAGCTAGTAAGTATCTGAGGCTGGATTTGAATTCAGACCTTTCTGATTCCAGGTCCAAAGCTGGAGAAAGGAATATTAGCCACCATCTAATGCAGGAGTTCTTAATTTGGAGTCCATGAATTTAAAAAACATATTTTGATAACTATATTTCAACCTACCTGCACACCTCATTTTATTGAATTTTGCAGATACTGAATTTTTTAAGGCTACTGGAGCCATTTTTCCAACAGCCTGTACTTTCATTGTGTCTCTGTGTAACATTTTGATAATTCTTGCAATATTTCAAACTTAAATTATTATTATATCTGTTATGGTGACCTGTGATAAGTGATCTTTGATGTTATTATTTTAATTGTTTTGGGACACCTCAAACCATGCCCATACAAGACAGCGAATTTAGCTGATAAATGTTGTGTATGTGCTGACTGCTCCATCAACCTGCCCTTAGGTCTTTCTCCCTCTCCTCGGGCCTCCCTATTCCCTGAGACATAACAATACTGAAATTAGGTCAATTAATAACTGTACAGTGTCCTCTACGTGTTCAAGTGAAAGGGAGACTCAATAGATGCCACAAACTTCATTGTTGTCTTATTTTAAAAAATTGCCACAGCTACCCCAGTCTTACCACCTGGATCCATCAGCCTCCATCCACATTGAGACAAGACCCTCGACCAGCAAAAAAATTACCACCCACTGAAGGCTCAGATGATGGTTAGTAATTTTTTTTTAAGCAATAAAGTATTTTTTAAATTAAGGTATGCATGTTATTTTTAGACATAATACTATGCTCATTTAATGCACTAGAGTATATTGTAAACATAACTTTTATATGCACTGGGAAACCAATTAATTCACATGACCTGCTTTATTGTAGTGATTGGGAAGTGAACCTGTAATATCTCCAGTGTATGCCTAGAACTGGTTTCCCTTGTAATCCTATGTATTTTATTTTATGCAGCCAAAAACATTATTCTGAGAAGTGGTTGATATGTTTATCCAGACAATCAAAGGGGTCCATCACCCCTGAAAAAAGATTAAGAACCTTGATTTAATCTAACTCCCTCATTTTACATATGGGGAAACTGAGGCCTTGCTCAACACACTACAGGTGATAGAGTGGCAGATCTGGGAGCCTATCCCAGGCTCCCTGACTCCAATGCCAGTGTTCGTTCCACCACACCACAGTGCTCCTTCCAATGTACCTATGGGTGAAATTCTCAGAGGACCCCTTTCAATCCCAACCCAATGAAAGAGCCCAGGACTCAGAATCAAGAAAACAGCATTCATATACCAGCTCTGACACTAGTTATATGTCAATGGGCAAGACACTTTACCTCTTTTGCCTTAGTTTACCCATCTGTAAAGTGTGAATAGCAATACTTGTCCTATCTATTACAGAGGATTGATGTTATGGAAGGGATTTGGAAATCTTACAAGTGCTCTTGAAATGTAAGCTATCATTTTTATTATTTATCATTTTTTATTATTTATTATTTATTATTCTAAGCTGGGGCTCTGGAGCTGTGACCTTTTGTTCCTGCCTCCGCAGCTCTTTTTGCTGGATGGCAAAAAGAAACCTGTCCCTTCCTCCCTCCTTCCCTCCCCATGGGGAGGCACGTACTCCAGGACCGACTTCTGCCCCTAGAAAGGTCCAGCATGAGAGAATGTTTTCATGTCTGGCCCATTATAGATTCTGAGCAGGATATTGTTCTCACAGTGTGCAAAGAAACAGATGTGTTTACACGGTCTCCATGGAGACCTGAAGGCTGGGGCCACCTTCACTCGGCAAAGGGGAGCTCCCAGGCTTTTGTCTTCCAGGCCGAGAATTGAAAGCAAATAAGATAAGCATCCCTGGAGGCTGGAGTTGCTCATGCCTACCTTGGACCAAGGATGACTGAGCACAGGGATGGATGCTTGAATGAGCCTTCCTGAACCTCTAAGGAATGAAGACACTTGAATCTTTATTAACCAGTATGGCTTCTCCTTCTCTCTCCCCATAGCCTCCCACAAGGCAATATTAAAACAGTTTTTCAATAAGTTCACATTGAAAACTAGGACCCTCTCAGTCTAACTCGGGATGGAGAGAAAAATCAGGTTCTTTCTAAACAGGGGGAAAGATTCATTCAAAGAAGGGAAGAAAATTATAACATCAGAGCTGAGAGGGGTCCTGGAATATAGAATATTAGATTTGGAGAGACCTTAGAGTGTCAGACTGGAGAGGGACCTTAGAATATAGAACATTAGGCCCACAAGAGTTCTTAGAACACACAATGTCACAACTGAGAGGGATTTAGAACATAGAATGATAGACCTAAGAACGTTTTTTAGAACATAGAATGTCAGAACTTAGAGGGACCTAAGAACATAGAATGGGCCTTGGTCCATGGAGTCAAGGACAATCAGATATAACCAAATAACTGAATAACAAGGTTTCTCTTACTTCTAAATTCCATGGTTCTAAGGGCCTCAGGTGAAACAACGGTTAAAAGAAACCAAAAATGTCTTAACACAAAGGAATTTTTTATTCCTAAATTGTCATAAGCTTCATTTCTCTAAAATATTTGCCTTTTTATGTTTCTCTCACTTCAGGTTGTTCCAGAATTTTTTCCCCCTTAACTCATACTATAGTGACCCTTTTCTAAAAAATAAAACATTCTGTGTTCTATTGTATGAGCTGTAAGTATTGTTAAAGCATGGAATGTCAAAACTGAGAGGGACCTTGATAATTTAATCCATCCCCTTCATTTTGGAGAGGAGGAACCTAAGCCCCACTAAAGAGAAGTGCCTAGCCCAATGTCACAAAAGCAATTAGTGGGTCTCTAAAATCAAGATCTCAATGAAACTGGCCAGCAACTTAGCAATACATCATGCCACCTGTAATAACAAGATCATTGCCATCACCCAGTAATACTGATTAAGAGACAAAAGAACCAGAAACCTTGTCTCCTAACCCCATAAGAATTCCATTCACTTACCAAGTACAAAATACTTGATGGTTCAATGAATATGAAAATGCCTAGTCTCCTCAAACCAAAGATTGACTTCTAATATTTCAAAGGAATATTTCCAGGCAGGGCCAGCCCCACCTCTTGGCTCTGAATAGGAATCAGGTAATAACACTCCCCAGAAATAATTATGGAGCAGAGGAGGCTGAGATGTAAAAAAGAGACCTGGAGTTAGAGGAGCCAACCTAGAAGCGTAAGACAGTTAGGTCTGACTAACCTTAGAGGTCCTAGAGGGGAAGAAACTAAGGACCTGGGAAGTTCAAAGATTTAGTCACATTTCCAATTCAGAATAAAAAACCTTTTCTCCAGTGCTATTTCTGCTACACCATGATGCTCACTACCTATGCAATGTTAGCCAAGTTATTTAACCTCTGTGCCTGACTTTCCTCATCTATAAAAGAAGGGAGTAAGAGTGGGGGATTTCTAAGACCCCTTCTAGTTCTAAATTCTGTAATTATCATGACACAAAAAATAAAAGATTACTCTCTCTCTCTTTCTTTACTCTTTCTATCAATGTCTCTGGATGGCTAAACTGAACATTTGAATTTTATATACATATGAATATTTGTATGTACATTTCTACTCTATATACACACACATTTGTTTATCATGCTTTCTTTTCAGAAAATAGAAAAACCAGAAATCCCAGCTCAGCCACTTCTCATGTGATTTTAAAGTCAATTCTCTTAACTTTATAGACTTCTTTTCCCTCATCTTTCAAAATGAGGGCTCTGGTCAAGATCTTCTGTTAAATCCTTTCTAACTCTAACTCCTGTGATGCCATAACTAAACAATCGCTTGGACAGCAAGGAGATCAGATCTGTCAATACTTGAAGAAATTAATTCAGGCTATTCACTGGAAGGTCAAATGCTGAAGCTGAAGTTTAAATACTTTGGACATGTAATGAGAAGAATGAGACTCATTGGAAAAGACCCTGATGTTGGGAAAGATTGAAGGCAAAAGGAGAAGGCAAAGGATGAGATGAATGGATAGTGTCATGGAAGCAATGACCCTGAGTTTGGATGGACTTCAGGAGATAGTGGAGGATGGAAGGGCCTGGCAAGCTGTGGTCCCTTGGGTCACAAAGAATCAGCTATAACTGAACCACTGAATAACTGCAATGTTCCTCTTCTAAATTCCGTGGCTCTGAGTGCCTCAGTTGAAACAATGGTTTAAATAAACCAAAAATGTCTTAGCATAAGAGAATATTTTATTGCTAACTTGTCATAAGCTTTATTTCTCTAATATATTTGCCTTTTTTATGTTTCTCTCACTTGCACATTGTTTCAGAACTTTTTTTTTCTTAATTCATACCACAGTGACCTTTTTCTAAAAAAGAAAAAAATCTGGACATCTATGTGAGGAACTTCCCAGGATGGACATTCTGACTTTGCATACGTAGGTTTAACAGGATCAAAAATTTAAGGCTAGAAAGGACATTAGAGGCCATCTAGTTCAATTACCTCATTTTACAGATTAGGAAACTGAGGCCTAGGGAAGTAAAGTGACTTACCTAAGGTCTCATCGGTAATAAGGGTCAGAGTCTGGATATGAATCCAGGTCCTGGAACTCCAGAGATGGCATACCTTCCATTGCACTATACTACTCCCATATGTGCCAAAAGCAGATTTTGAATCCAGGGCTTCCTGACTCCAAGGCCAACTCTAACATTCGGTGTTCTAGGGTTCCTCTTAAGTCTGACATTCTATGTTTTAAGATTTTATATTCTATAGTTCTATCTACTACATTATGGTACCTCTCTATAAGCCCCTTCATCCCAGCTTCTACTCCATAAGGTTGTTAATCACTTACTCCATATGTGATTTTAGAGTCAAGTCTCTAAAGCAATCCTTGACCAGTGGCTTTCTGTCTTACAAGTCTAGCACAAACTCATCTCTCTCCCAGTATATGTATCCAGTCTACATAATTGTCTCTAATTTATGCATTGTGTTTTTCTCCTCTGTGGGAATGAAGCTCTCTTTTTATCACCTGATTACTTAAAGAGGCTAGATAGAACTCCTTCTAAACATTCTGAAATCATTAGTTTAAGAAATTGTTAAGTAGGTTTTTTTCAGCAAAGATATAAAGGAAGGAGGTTGCCCCCTTTACTTCTTGGTGAGTTGGAGAACCAAAAACCACTGTATTAGATTCCCATCAAGGTTGGATAATTCTCCCATGTACTTGACTCAGCCTTGTCATAAGCCAAACATCCTTTATAATGTTCCTTTAATTTGTTCAAAGCAATACCTAGACCTTGATCCAATAGCACCAGAATTATCCACTTGGTTTTCAGAACTTTCCATTCCCTCTTCTCATCTTGCACGATCATAGATCATAGATTTTTAGCTGGAAGGGAACTTAGAGGCCATGAAGTCCAACCCCCTCATTTATAGGTAGGAAAACTGAGGCACAGAGAGGTTAAGTGTCTTACATACTTACAGCTAGTATGTATCTGAGTGAGATATCTGGTCTTTTGTCACTCCAAGTTCAATACTTGATCCATTTGACACCATGAACCCCGAGGCTGTGGACATGTGTCACCCCACATTCCCACTCTATATCCCATCATATTGTACACATATACAACATACATACATACATACACACACACACATACACACATACACACACCACTCAGGAAAGGCCAGGGCTACTTCTTTGGAAACTCCCCAACAGAAACTACTCCCTTCCAACAGGAACTACTCCGTTCCAAGGGCCTTCTTTCCAAAGGCAAGGCCCCCCATGTCTGACTTCTCATCTCCATGACTTTTTCCATCTACCCTGGCATCCCTCAAGGGCCTTAAACAGTTACCCTAGGCCATGGTAATCTATCAGTGTTTTTCAAGATTCAGAGTAGTGGGACCCTGTGAGTGGGTGACAGAAGTAGGGGCTTGTATATGTCCAGATATGAGAACCTGTGGAGTATGGCTTTGTACACATCTCTGTGTGCAAGGTAGAGGTGGATGGAGTATATGTGCACAGAAGGAAAAAGCATATGTGTGTATGTGTGTGTGTATGCACATTTATATATACATATATGTGTATATACATACACATACATATAGAGAGATATACGATTAAACAGAATTATACATATATGTTTGTGGGCATGTCTAGGGTACATTTGTCTTTCTGCGTAAGGACTTGCAAGTTGTTC
Organism: Bettongia penicillata ogilbyi; assembly: GCA_023548195.1. NCBI lineage: Eukaryota > Metazoa > Chordata > Mammalia > Diprotodontia > Potoroidae > Bettongia > Bettongia penicillata. The sequence continues at coordinate 19,704,883 of JAJHZJ010000292.1, forward strand.
TGTTTGTCTAAGGCAGGGGAAAGCCCATTTGCATGTGTATGTAAGGGTGTGTGGAGGGTGCCTTTGTGTATGTGTGTAGGGATATGTTTGTGTGTGGAGGAGTGTGTTTGTTTATTTGGGTGCCAGTAGCAGGTGTGTATTACCATAATAACAGCTCCCTTTTCTTCAAGCCTTTAAAATTTACAAAACTAGCTCTTCACAACAACCTTGTAAGGCAGAGAGGGCAAAGATTATTATTCTAATTTGTGTGAATGTGTAGGGATGTGCTTGTGCATTGGAGTGCATGTTTGGCAGTATTGAGTGTGGGTGTGTATCTGTAAGGATGTGCTTTGCAAGAAGTGTATGAGAAAGAGAACCTGGGAGTGGGGCACTGGGGAGGGTGGAAGGACCAGGAAGGGAGAAAAAGGAGAAGATATGAGAGTAGCTGGCATACATTAGAGCTCACAGACAGCTGGTGTCTGGGGGTGAGGGTGTGTTTCTCTCAGTATGTGTTGGGAGGTATTATTAAGAGAGTAAAAGAGATGCTTTGGAAACTCCTGTCTAGAGTTATGAGTCAGAGCTCTGCAGAGACTGCCTGTCAACAGAGCGTTCTACCCAGAGATGGTGTCCCAATAGGATTCACCACAGAATCCAGGGACAGAAATTCAATCCTACAAACCCCAACCTGAATAGATCTGAGCTTTGTCTGACTGCCCCAGGACTCAAGAATGGAACCACCTCCATCTGTGGCCAGACCCTGAAATTTCTGACCAGAGAGGAGTCTGCTAACCAAGCAGTCAACAACTTAATTTGTAAAAGCACTTAGCATAGTGCATGGCACACAGTAGATGCTTAATAAATGCTTGTTTACAGTTTCGATATGAACACAAGTTGTAAGCTTCTGAACTTGGCTTTCAAGGCCCTTCAAGTACAGGATGGAAGAGGCATGGCAGGACAACAGTTTTCTGGAAAAGATCTGGGGGTTTTAGGAGACAGCAAGTTGAGTATGGATCAGTAGTGTGATGAAACAGCCAAAGAATCTCATGTGATCTAACTATGCATTTTTCTAAAGGGTTCTACTTCCAGCAATAAGGAGGTGATAGCATCTCTGGACTCTTCTCCAGTCAGACCAGCATCTGGAGAATTACATTCCTTTCTAGGTATCACAGTTTAAGAATTCTGTCAAGCTAGACACCGTCCAGAAAAGAGCAACCTGGATGGTGAAAGGCCTTGATGGAGTTTAGGCCAGCAGAGGTTGAGTGACCACTTCACCAGGATATTATAGTGGGGATCCCTTTTGTGTAAGAATTTGATTAGAACAGTGGTGGCATTCTGGGAGCCAAGATGGTGGAGTGATTGGTAAATGCTATCCCCTCCCCCCCAGCCCTGTTGACCTTGAAAAATCCAGAGAATATTTCCCCAGGAAGAATCTTGGAACAGAGGGATCCGCCAAAGGGGTAAATAGTCTCTTAGCCCATGAGACTAGGAAAATCACAAAGTGGGGTCTCTTTGCTGTGACTGAAGGGGACCAGTGCAGAACTGGAGCTGTCCCAGATAGCCCCACCTCAGTGAACCGAGAAGAGAACCTGAGCACCCCAGGGTGGGGGATGGAGCCCACAATTGTCAACACCAGGACCCGAGGCATGCTTCAGCACAGCCAGGGGAATTGGGAAGACACTAACACAGATGAGATTCACCAACCGCTGAGCTTGCCTATGATCTAACAAAAGAGACCTCCTGTGGCCAGACCACCCCTCCTCTATACTTAATGCAGCTAGCTCTAGGGTAACTCCAAGGGAAACTCAGAAAGACTTCACCTGGCTTCTACTTTAGCACACCAGCCAGCTCAGCACCAGGTAAGCTGCAGCATTTTAGCTTCTAGCTGCAAGACCCAGAGGCCACACAGTACAAACCTCAAGTTCTAAGCACAAGAATCGTGGAACAGAGCCCCCTGTACCCCAGAAGCAGAGATCCACTTTAAAAGCCAGGAAAAGGGTGATCATCATGAGCAAAAAGCAAACTTGAAAAGAAAAGACCATAGAATCTTTCTATAGGGACAAGGACCAAAACATGAATACCAAAGAGGTCAGCACTGAGACTGCCTTTCCATATGAACTGGTCTCAAGCCTAAAGAGTATTCTTGGAAGAGCTCAAAATGGTTTTTAAAACCCAAATTAGAGAAATAGAAGAAAAACTGGTCAATGATTTTAAAAATATGAAAAAAGAATTCCCTGAAGAGAACAGCTCCTTAAAAAGGAAAATTGGACTAATGGGAAAGGAAGTACAAAACCTAACTGGAGAAAATAACTCCCTAAAAGGAACAATTGGTCAAATGGGAAAAGAGATGCAAAAATTAACTGAAGAACACAATCTATTAAAAACTAGAATTGGGCAAGTAGAAGCTAATGACTCTATGAGAAATCAAGAATCAGTCAAACAGAATCTAAACAATGAAAAAAATAGAAGAAAATGTAAAATATCTCATTGGAAAAGCAACTGACCTGGAAAATATACCCAAGAGAGAAAAATCTAAGAATTATTGGTCTACCAGAAAGCCATGATGAAAAAAAAGAGCCTGTATAATATCTTCCAAGAAATCATCAAGGAAAACTGCCCAGAGGTCCTAGATCCAGATGGCAAAATGGTCATGCAAAGAATCTACTGTTTACTTCCTGAAAGGGATCCCAAACTGAAAACACCAAGGAATATCATTCCCAAATTTCAGAACTATCAAGTGAAGGAGAAAATACTGCAGGCAGCCAGAAAGAAATAATTCAAATATCAAGGAGCTACAGTCAGGATCGTACAGGACCTTGCAGCTTCTACATTAAAAGATCAGAAGGATTGGAATATGATATTCTGTTAAGGCAAAGGAGCTAGGACTACAACCAAGAACTAATTACCCAGCAAAATAGAGCATAATATTTCAGGCAAGGAGATGGATATCCAATGAAATAAGGGATTTCCAGATCTTCCTGATGAAAAGGCCACAGCTCAATAAAAAATTCAATCTTGAAATACAAGTCTAAATAGAGGCATAAAAAGGTAAACAGGGTGAAAAAATTAGTTATTCAACATGGGCAAACTGTTTACATCCCTATAAGGGAAAATGACACTTGTTAATCTTGAAAATTGTATAATTGTTGTGATATTTAAAAGGAATATACATTGATAGAGGGAGTGGGTATAAATTAAATGATGTGATTTAAGGGTACAAAGGGATTGTAACAGGAGATGTGAAAAGGAGGCAGAAAAAGGTAAGTTACATCACAGGAAGAGGCACAAAACCATATTACAGTAGAGGGAAAGAGGGAAGGGAGATGAGCATTGTATGAGATTTATTCTCATCTGATTTAGTTCAAGGAGGGAAAAACAACCTCAGTTAAGTATAGAAATCTAACTAATTCTGTAGGCAGTTGGAGGGGAAAGGGGAAAGAATGGGGAGAGGAGGTCAAAAGGGAGGGAAGAAGTAGTAAGGGAAAAGGGGAGTAAAAGGGAGGGGAGCTGATAGAAGAGAGGGAAGACAGAGGGAGGCAATGGTCAAAAATTAAAACTCTATTGGGGAGGAGAAGGGAGAAGGGAGAACTAAAAGCATAAATGGGGGAAAGAGGATGGAGGGAAAGACATAGATATAATTCACAACTGTGAATGTGAATGAGATGAGCTCTTCCATAAAATGGAGGCAGATAACACAATGGATTAAAAATCATAATCCAACAACATATTGTTTACAAGAAACACATTTGAAACAGGGGGATACACACAGGATAAAGGTAAAAGGTTGGAGCAGAATATATTGTACCTCAGCTGATGTAAAAAAAAAACACGGGTAGCTGTCCTAATCCCAGTCAAGCAAAAGCAGAAATATATCTAATCAAAGGAGATGAGGAAGGAAACTATATCCTGCTAAAAAGCACCATAGATAATGAAGCAATATCATTACTAAACATATGTGCTCCAAGTGGTAAAGCATCCAGATTCTTAGAGGAGAAGTTAAGGGAGTTCCAGGAAGAAATAGACAGCAAAACTATAACAGTGGTGGCAAATATGTGGCCAAAGTCACTCCTGAGTATGGCCAGAAACAAATTAAAATGTACTTCCTATCTGAGCTTAATGTGTTGATGTTTTAATAAATAAATGAAATACTGGATGGATAGATAGATAAATAAAAACATGTGTGGTTAAGTTAGTATGCAGCTTGCAAGGATCCTTAGTATGTTTCAGTGACTCATGTTTCTCTTTGAGTTTGACACTAACGAGGTCCCATCCAAATCTGAAATTCTGAAATTAGGATCATACAATTATGGGATCATGAAACTATATATGGAAGGTACCTCAAAAACCATTGAGTACAACCAGTTCATTTTACAGATGAGAAAACTGAGGCAAGCAGGGTTTTGCCCAGGGTAACTCAGCTAGCAAATGTCTAAGGTCAGATTTGAAGTCAGGAAGATGAGTCTTCCTGATTCCATGTCCAGTGCCCTATCCACTGTGCCACCTAGCTTGCCCTTGTTTGACCTTAGGCAAGTCATTACTCAATTTCCTAAAGTAAGAGGACTGAATCTATAAAAACTACTTCCATATTTAACATTCTAAAGTTGCTTCCAACTCTGAATCTGAGGATCTCCTCGTCTTGCCTCACTTGACCCCTGTCCAGCCAAACTACTTCTCAGACATCCCAATTTCCCACCTTCCTTACTTTGTTCACATCTTCTCCTCCATCTAGCAAACTCCTCTTCCTCCAATCACTGTCTGTTGAAATCCTATCCATCCTTCAAGTCTTAGGATAGCTTCTGTGAACTCTACCCTAGAAGGGAATGGTTCAGAGAAGGCAAATGTGGGATAGAAAGAATACAAGTAAGGATCTTGGAGTCCTGAGTTTGGCTCTGCTCCTAACTCACTATGACCAACACAGACGAACACAACAATAATGACCAACACAGGTCATCTCCCCTCTTACAGCCTCAGTTTCCCCATCTGGAAAATAACTGAGTTGAAGTGAATGATCCCTAAAGTCTGTTATAGTTCTATTAAAATCTGCTAGATTTTAATTCTAAGGAACCTTCAGGCTCTGATATCTTTTGTGCTATATGCTAAAGTCTTTTTCAGCTCTGACGTTCTAACTTCTTTGTTCCAAGGTCCCTTTCAGCTCTGGCATTCTGAGATTCTGTGAAACAAGGGAACAGAGTCCAGGATGCTCAGATTCACAGACCCAGTCTATCTTTCATATTTAAATACATGTATTGGCTATGCCAAGTAGCATATAATCACCTCATGTTGGTAGTAATTCCAGACCATTCCAAACAAATGATTTTCAGGCCCATTGAAATATAGTTTACAGTGCCTAGTTCCATATTGGTTTATTAAATGGGGCTGAAGTTGTTCAGAGTGACCCGAGAGGCAATTTGTTCTCTTTCTTCTCCCACACAGCCAAATACCATGTGCCAAGCAGTCGCCTTGGAAATCGTTAAGCCCCCTTCCACGAAAATCCATTATCATTGCCTCACCCCTACCCTTGGGCCAACCTCAGAAATGTTCATTATCTTTTATGGGAACATGCTTGGAGTTTTCCTGGGCTACTGCTCAGCTGTCCTTCAGAGGGAATTTCCTATTTGTATTTCTCTACATGTTCTACACTCCTCCACACAGGAGGAATACTACTGAAAAACATAAAATTGGCAAATGATTGCCTTGAGTGCTCCTGGTCTCTGTTCTCTTCATTGATAGTACCCCCTCCCTTCCTGCTCACATGTTCAACTGTCTCCTACCTCTCAAAATCAGAACCAATTCTTGGAGAAGGGTAATATGGAAAGAGTGTTAGTTTTGCACCTTGGAGGACCTGGCTTCAATTCCCAGCTGGGCCACTTACTAGCTGTGTGATCTGGGTCAAGTTAATTAATCCTTGCCCTCTCTGCATGAATGTGCACATATGCACATGTGTGTATACATGTGTGTACATACACATATGTATGTATATGTTTATATACATATATTTCTCAAATTCACACTAAGGAATAAATTAATAATAGTGAACTAGAATTAAGGAGAGAAATTAGGTATAAACAGTGCAGTATAATGAAGAGTCAGAGGGTTTGGAATTAGAGGAACTTGGTTTAAATTATGTCACTGCCACTCTCTACCTGTGTTATCTTGGACAAGTTATTTTACTTCTTTAGGCCTCATTTTCCCAAATGTAAAATGAAAAAGTGGGGTCTGATGGGCTCAAAGTTATCCTTCATTTCTATATCTGTGGTCCAACAAGAGTCTATTATCCTCTGTTGTTTCATGAGCCATCCCCACTCTAACTGTGTCAAAGGGATCTTCCTGAAGAGGAAGCCTGACTACGTCACCCTCTACTCAGTAAATGTCATCAAATATAAAAACCTCTGTTAGGTGGTTCAAACCCTTTAGAACCTGGCCCCTTGCTACTTTTCCAGACTTCTTCTACGTTCCTCCCCTCCACACACTCTCGGATGCGGTGATATTGGCTTTCTCTCTTATGCTAACAAGGCATTCCACCTCCTCTCTCCAAGTATTTTTGCTAACTATTCTCCATGCCAGGAACTCTCCCATCTCATCTCATCTCCACCTCCTGATTTGCCTGGTTTCCTTCAAGTCTTAGATAAGTCTTATCTTCTGAAAAAAAAAAATTCCTGCTCCTCCTTAATCTGAATGCCTTCCCTCTAAGTTTACATTGAATTTGTCCAAATTTTCTCCAATTTACTCCATATATATCTTGTTTATACATAATTGTCTGCTGGTTTTGCCTGCCATTAGACTATGAGCTCCTTTGGGGCATCCCAGTACTTCTCACAGTGCCTGGTATACTTTGTTGCTACTTGCTGCTGTTCAGCCATTTTCAGTCATGTCCAACTCTTCGTCAGTCCCTTTGGGTTTTCTTGGCAAAGATACTGGAGCAGTTTTGCCATTTTCTTCTCTGGCTCATTTTACAGATGAGGAAAGTGAGGCAAACAAGGTTAAGTGATATGCCCAGGGATACACAGCTAGCAAGTGTCTGAGTCCAGATCTGAACTCAGGAAGTTGAGTCTTCCTGACTTCAGGTCTAGCACTCTATCCACTGCATCATCTAGTTGTCCCTGCCAGGCATACAGTAGGTACTTAACATTTGTTGATTTGAGTTCTTGAGTTGACTAAAAAGAATAATTGAAGCCATAGCTCTCAAAAGAGGTGAACAAAGAACCCCAGGACAAAATGGTGAGGGGCACCCATATTTGCTAGGAGGAAAATGGATGGTGATCCCCCACAAAGAAAGCTGCAAAGAAGCTGCTGCTGGAGAAAAATCAAAGAGAGTAAATAAGTTGCCTTGTGCAAGCCAAGGGAAGAAAGACTAACAGATAGGAAGGGATGTCTATGGTGTCAAAAGCTGTAGAAGGAACAAGGAGAATGAGGACTGAGAAAAGGACACTGGATTTAATAATTAAGAGCTCATTGGCAACCTTGGTTGAAGCAGTTAGAACAGAACAGGAGAAGCCTTGGAAAGCAGCTTGCAAGGGCTTAAGAAGTGAGTGAGAGGGAGGGAAATGGGAGGAATGAGAAGGGGAATTCTTTGTAGGAATTTTGATGTGAAAGGTATAAAAGATATAAGATAAATCTTGAAAATATGTCAGGATCAAGTGAAATTTTTTTAAGGATGAGACCAGGACATGTCTGTAGACAGTAAGGAAGCAGCCAGTGAGAAGGAGAGATTGGAGATAATGGGAGGGGAGGAAGAGAGCTCACTTTCACTGACCCACCCCCACCAACCCTCACCCCTGCCCTGGGAGTCTTTTGAGGAAAAGCTTACTTCTGGCTTAGCAACCAACTGAAGATTCCTTTTCTTCCCTACCCAGCATGCAAAGGAAACAGTCACAGAATGAATACCTGAGTATGCTCCTAAGCCCATGTGGATATTTTATCAGGCCAGGCACACTGCATCAGTTCGTAGGGACTAGGATTTCACTGACCATTGCCTTATTATTACATAATGTAGAGGGGTTTTAAGACATGGAGAAGGAGAGAAGAAAGAACTCATGTTGAGTTTTATTAGGCAAGTAGTAGGTAAAGTCTTCTAATGAGAAGTAAGCAGGGAAAGTGAATGGTATAAAAAACTTGAAGAGATAAGTTTTGGAATAACATTTTGAGGAATACAATTAAAAAGTCAATCATGTTAAAGTTAATCATGTTAAGCATGTTAACTCCTTGAGAACAGGGACTGCTTCATTTTCATCTTAATATTGCCAGCAGACATTTTAAAAATGTTATTGATTTACTTACTGAATAGTAGCAAAAAGTTCAGCATAGAGTAGCTAGAGTCCAGTTCAGATTAGATGACATAAATTTGTAGCAAACCGAGTCAGCGCAATTACATGGCTTTCTTGAGCAGCATTCCGCAGCACACAAATTGGAACATGATGTTAGATGGAGGGGTTGGTGTTTAACTAGGCATGAATGATGGGTAGGACAAAGGCAAGAGATATAAGACAGAGAAAATTGTATCTACATAGACTGATCAACCATATGTTCAAGACAGCGAAGGAAGAAAAAAGCAAGGCCAGAGCAGGGCTGGTGAGGGAGAAGGGGGGAGAGTAATTGGGGAGGGGGTGTGAGGACATCAGAATGAAGATGAAGAAAGAAGAATAGTGAAGTAAAGGGAGAATTATATGACGGGATGTTATGATTAGGCAGGAATTTTCATTTTTGTGAATTTCAATTCAGTGTTCCATTTGTGAATCGTGGTGGTAACACATTTATAGGTGACATTGAGATCTAAGATCCCTCTGAGTGGCTGAGCTGGAATGAAAGATGTAGGTTATGGGAATGCAGGTGCCTAAAAGAACTTAACAGTGTATAATAAAATAGGAGAGAAGTTAAAGGAATGGGGACTGGGAAGAAAGGAAGCCAATATATGATTTGGGGGTCATAGATATAGAGCTGGAAAGAACTTCAGAAACCATCTAGTCCAATCCCCTCATTTTAAAGATGAGGAAACTCAGGCTCAGAGATACTAAATGACTTTCCAAGGTCTCCTAGTCAGTAAGTAGTAGGGAAATACTTGGGGAAAACATGGCAGAGGAAAGAAAGGGAACAAGCATTTATGTAGTACCTACTGTGTGCCAGACACTGTGCTAAGTGCTTTTACAAATATTACCTCATAGGATCCTCACAACAACCCCATGAGGGAGATGCTATGATGACCTTTATTGTATACTTGAGGAAGCCTTGCCCAGGGTCACACAGTCAGAGTTTAAGATCAGATTTTAACTCAGGTCTTCCTGACTCCAGACTCAGTGCTCTGTCCATTGCCGCAGACATAGTAGTTGTCATCATGTTTCTGAAGAGTTACCAGGTGAAGGAGAAAATAAACCTGGTCTACTCGGACACAAGTAGTTAATCTAAGGGCAATGAGGAGAACTAACATGGAAATAGGTTCTGTCTTTAACTAAGGAAAAGCTTGCCAACAATATAGAACTATTTAAAAGAAGCATAAGCTACTTCAGCAGTTCTAGAACCCCAATCCCCCTGCAAGGTTCATCATTCAAGAGGTCTTTTCCAATTCAAGTCAAATCAGCAAGCATTCATTAAGCCCCTACTATGTGTGCCAGGCATTGTGCTAAACACTTACCATTCAAGAAGCCTTTCCTGATTCAAGTCCAGTCAATAAGCATTTATTAAGCACCAGTTATGTATCAGACACTACTAAGTGCTGGGGATATAAAGAAAGGCAAGGATCTCACAAACTAATGGAGAAAACAACATGCAGGCAACTATGTTCAGACAAGATATATGCGTGCGCGCGTGTGTGTGTGTATACATACATATATATGTATATATATCATATATGTGTGTGTGTGTGTGTATATGTATATATATAATAAATTAGGGACATCTCAGCCAAAGCACTGAAATTAGAGACGATGGAGAAAGGTTTTTCAGCGAATGACTACATACTTACTCTGTATATAGCCTCTATCTACTCATTTGTGAACATGCTGTATTCCTCCCCCCACCCTCGATAGAATGTAAGAAGAGCAAGAATTGTTTCATTTTGTCATTGTTTTTGTATCTCCAGGGCCTAGCACAGTGCCTGCTTCATGGTAGATACTTAACAAATGCCTGTTTGTAGATGGATAGTGAGTTTCCCCTCCCTTAAAAATCTTCAAGCAGAAGTTGGATGATCCTTTATCAGAGCTGCTATCAAGGGGATTCCTATCCAGGTACAAGCTGGAATAGATGGCCCCTCAGGTCTTTCTGACTCTGAAAGTCGATGACAGTGATTCTGCAAATTCTAGGCATCGGTGAGAAGGCTTTGATGTATCCCTTCATCCTCAAAACTGTACTATGTAGACTGACACCTGAGCCTCAGTTCCCCTGAGCTGTAAAATAAAAGAGTTGGGTTGGTTGATCCCTGAGGCCTTTGTCAGTTGTATATCAATCAATTTAATCAATAAACATCTATTAATTTTCTCCTATGTAAGATCAGGCAAAACATCCTACTCTGCCTATTTCTGAGACCAGTCAAGTATTTGAGAAATTGGGGGAGGATTATTTTGCTTTTTTCTAAATTCCATAAAAACCTAATTGAGCTCACAGTCTGGCTGTGAGGGGCCCCCTGGAAGAGCTAACTCTGGAGGCAGACTCTCCACCATGTATGCTCAATGTCAGAGCCAGGTGCTAAAAGCCTAGACAGGATGAGGTAAGTGTTTCTCCAGGCTTGGGCTTGTTTGAGAAATGCCAGAGCCCCACTTTCCCAAAAATGCCTTCTGTCCCAAGAGGGGCTTCGCCCCAGGCAGTCACGTCAGAGCCAAGCATGTGGAAGCCAGGGACATGAAAGGACTGATTACCCTAAGCACACATCTGTGGCTCCCCATGCCCAGGTGGTCACTGCCAGAGCCCACAGGAAGGGACAAGTAGTGAAGAGGATTCAAGGGTGGGGAATGAAGGGAACAGTGCTGGGAGACTCCAGTTAGGAGGGGAGGCCAAACCTTCCCAAACAGGTGGGAGCTCCCCTTCCCCATCACGGCAGGTCATTCCCTGCTTTCCTCTCTCCTCTCTCTACTCAGAATGTCCTTAGAAGCTATAGTTTTACTAAATCTAAGGATCATGACACCCGTCAGGCTCATACAAACATAATGGGGAAAGCATAGCTATGGGCAATGGTGTGCTGGTAAATGTCTAACAATTGGCTCTCGAGAGGAAAAAAAGGTACTCATTATACACTTTTAAGATTAATCTGCATTAATCTCTTTCTTAAGCCTAGACAATCAATAAAACAACAAATCAAGCCTTGATCTGTGGCATTTGCTGATTTCCCAGGTATAAACAAAAATAATAATAAATGATAACCCTGAAAATTTAACTACCAACCCTCTCTCAAGCAGGTAGGAGCTGGCTCCAGGTGTGGAAATGCCTCTGGGTGTGGGAATCAGGGGTTCTGGAGCCTAGTCTCCATTCAGACATGACCTTGGGCTAGTCACTTTGAGCCTTTCTGGTTACCGTTTCCTCACCTACAAACTAGTATCAACATGCTGGGGCAGCTAGGTGGTGCAGTTGATAGAGCACCAGTGCAGGGGTCAGGAGGACCTGAGTTCAAATCTCATCTCAGACACTTGACACTCACTAGCTGTGTGACCTTGGGCAAGTCACTTAACCCCAGTTACCTCATCCTGGGTCATCTCCAGTCATCCTGATGAACATCTGGTCACTGGATTCAGATGGCTCTGGAGGAGAAGTGAGACTGGTGCCCTGCACAGCCCTCCCTCACTCAAAACAAAGTCAAGTGCAAGTTGTGTTATCATTTCTCTGATGACATGGTCTTCTTTGGCAATGAAGGACAGGATAAACACACACATCAACATGGTCATCTCTGAAATCTCTTTCAACTCTAGCATTCTGTGTTCTTTGTTCTTTTTCAGAAGCAATCGTGGTTAAGTGACAGTGTCACACAGCTAATAAGTGGTTGAGGCTGAATTTCAATTCAGGTCCTCCTGACTCCAGGGCCAGTGCTCTACCCACTGCACCACCTAGCTGCCCCTATGTTCTTTGTTCTGAAGGAACATCCGTCTGTAACATTCCATGTTCTAAGGACTCTTTTAGTTCTAATATTCTATATTCTGGGTTCTCTAATCTTGGTCTTAGCCCTAAATCATTCCCCACCCAGCTGGACTCTACTAGACTTTCATCATGTTTTCTGGAGTTCCATTATCCTTCAAGGTCACAAGGTCTGAAACTCACACCTCACCCCTTCCTCCCTTTGACTGGAAAGGTAGTAGGTAGACAATGGTGAGCTCCTCCCAGCTCTCCATTTTAGGAGAATGCCCAAGGCAGCCATATCGTCATTTCCCACCTGGCTGCCCCACCTTTTATATGTTGTCTTCTGAATCAGATTGTGAGTTTCTCAAGGACAGGGACTATCTTTTGTCCATTTTTTGTATCCTCAATGCTTATCCCAGGGCTTGGCGCATAGTAGGCACTTAATAAATGTTTCCTGATTAACACATGTTCTATATTCTAAAGGTCCTTCAACTCTGACATTCTACTGTACCATGATTATTAAGAGTTTCTCATTTGGAGATACTCAGAGCACCATTTGAGTACAAGTCAATGTGTATTTTCTAAGCTGCTCTAATCGATTTCCATTTTTATGCCCTATGTAAATATTTCTGTAGCTCCATTAAACATGATGGTCAATATTCAAATAATCAAATGGATCTTCAATTCAGGGGTTCCTTCTGGCCATGCAAATGACAACCCATCCATGACTGCCCAATCTGTGCCACTCATCTCCATGTCTTCCCTAAAAATTCACCAAAGGAATCCACCCAATGTGCTTGCCAGTGGTCTTCCTCATCTCCTCCCAACACTTGGAGGGTACCATTGGAGCACACTGATCATCTGCCTATCATGCCTTTCTCTCACCACATGACCAGTCCACCTTCTCTTATTGCCATGTAATTCTTTGATAACATCCTTTTTATTCCTGTCCTTTGGAGTTGCTTACTGGCTAGATATTGCAACCTGCTCACACCCATGGTGTACTTTTCCATTGCCATCTGTGTAGTACTTATCTTTGGCTTTTTAGAAGCAGTTGTTTTCCAGGTCTTACTCCCATAGAGTAACACTGATTTTAAAAAAAGTTTGCATTGAAAAGATGTGTCTTTGCAGTCCTACAAAACTTAAGGTCAAGTCAATAAACATGCCTTGAAATTTCCCAAAAGCAATCTGGTGCATTCTTCCCCTCCTTTTTATTTCTAATTCCAGCTCATTGTCCATCTGTATGTACATGCATATGTAGACATACATCTGTACATATGTATGTCTCAGGCAGACATACTGGAGGGCAATTTCCATAGGGAATCCATTCATATACATGTTAAAATTCAGGCAACAGATATGTCTCATCCATTTGGTTTTTCCTCTGTGGATGGATGAATCAAACTTGTTTGAGTTCCAGAAGGCTCTTAAGTATCTTGGGGACTGATATGATCAACATAATATCATCTGCAAGTAGGAACATCTGGAAGCCCTCACCATTCCCAAAGAATCCCTTCTTTACCTGGACTCTATGTTGGATCTCCTCCATTAAAGAATAAAATATTTTTGGCAGGCTTATGGTTTTCTATTTTGTGCTTTGCCTGAAGTTAATTATGAGAAGGCCCTTGAATGGAGTTATTTATATTGTTACATCTTCAAAGAAATCTTGAATGACCTTGATATCTGAATGGGAAACACTGTTGTAAAAATGCCTTCAAGGTAGTGTCCCATTCTCCCTATTCAAATGCATTTTCAATTAACAAACCACAAGCACAATAGGACCTCATATTCTCTACATCCTTCAGTCAATTGTGAGATGGCAAAGATGTGATCCACTGCTAAAAAACTTTTGCAAAAGCTTACTTTTCTTCTACTAAATCCCTCATCAAGAAAGCCCTCAATTCATGTAGAGATGACCCTCATGTAAATGAGAGAGTAGGTATACAAGTTGGTAGTAATAGCCAATGTCCTTTCTGTTTTTTTCCCCTATATAAAGATCAAAGATTTTTTCAATGCCCCCATCTTTAGATATCTTGTAAATGAGTTCTTCAATATCATCAAAACAGTATCAGAATTAATAAGAAATAATATGTAATATATTAATTATTGATATTATATATAACTTTAATATATATTAATTTATTCAAATCTCAAAATAATCTCATGAAATACATCCTACATATATTATTATCTTATCTTGCAGATGAGGAAACTGAGGTCAAAAACTTCTAGCTTCCCCAGATTCACATATACCTAGTAAGTATCAGAGCTGGGATTCAAACCCAGGTCTTTCGTGACTCCATGTCCAGCATAGCTGCCTCTCAGCTGATCAACATCCTGCCTCTGTCATTTACTATCTCTGTGATATTGGACAAAGATCCATTTGGGCAAAGAGGTTAAATCTCGGAACTTCTATAAATTTCAGACTCATCAATAGAATGATAGGGATGGACTAGATGGTCTCTAAAGTTCCTTCAGATCTCAATATGTGATCTTAAGAGAAATTCCCAGGTGAGATAGTCCTAGACTCATGGGCCCTTCTTTGAGTGAAATTCTCTTTAGGACCACAAAGGTTTTAACCTCCAAGCAACATGAGACACCTTCACAATCTCTTTCACCAGCCTGCAGGGCCAAGAACCCAAGCCTCCAACATCCGGACTTCTCTGAGCCATTCCTACCATTGTGGGCATAGTACAGGCATGGTGGTATCAGTGGTCCCTGTCACCACCAATGGAGGAATGGGCTCACTCTCAAGACTAACAGTAGCTCACTTTGCAGCTGACAAAGCAAAATTTCATCAAAATAACCCTGCCAGGTAAGTAACGCAAATGTCATTATCCCTATTTCACAGATAAGGAAACTAAGGCTCATGAAGAGTAAGGGGCTTGCCCAAAGCCACATGGCTGTTAAGTGTCAGAACCAGGGCTTAAACCCAAGGCTTCTAATTCCAAGTTCAGTATCCTTTCTACAATGTTACCCTGAGTTTGGGAATACTCAGCTATTTGGGGCAGGGGGAGACATGAACCTCAGCTGAGCTAGGACCCATTCTTTGAATAGTTTCTGGGGTGAGCTCTCTAGAATAAACATGCTGGTTAATTTGAAAAAAGCCATTGTAGGGAGTCGGCATGCAGTAGTAGAAAGTATATTATATTTAGAACAAAGATTCCTGGTTTCAGGGGTATGCTGGGAAATATTAAACAATCAGGTCTCTGGAAAGATGACACCCTTTTAAATTTAATCTGCTTCAGCAACATTTTCTCCATCCTTTCTTAAGTCTAGACAATCAACAAAACAATAAATCAAATCCTGGTTTGTAGGCTTTGGGATTTCTGAGGTGTAGAGGCTCGACCTGAATGTACAGCCTTTGGTGGGCTCCCGCACACCCAGGCCTGGTTTTGAATCCTTGATGCTGCCACTTCAGAGAATGGAGACCTTGGGCAAATCATTTCCCCTGCCCCCCCATCTCATCTTCCATTTCCATCAAATGAGAGGGGGTTAAGTTAATTGAGCCTTCCAGCTCTCAAATCCTATGGGATGTGTTCATGGGAGGGCCCCTTCCTTGGGGTTAACTTTTCTGCCCATAGGGCTGCATTTCTTCTGCTCTAACCCCTTCCAATCCTCCCTCTGAGGACACAGAGGATTCTTCTTTCCATTAAAAGTTTATTCATATCCTCCCTTTAGAGGAAAAGGCTATGCTGATTGGCTGAGAATAGGGGAAAGTAGAGGCCAAGCCTGAGACTACATTTCCATCTTCCTTGTGTATGATATAATGGGATCTTTTCTCCAGTGTAATCAGAGAGAATAAACTGCTGGAAGGCATGTATGGTGATGGATGGAACTGGTAACTTATGAATAAAGAAAAAGGGAAGAGCTGGAGAGAGGTCAATGGTGGCAACCAAGGGGAAGAAGAGGATTTTCAAAAGGATGGCATTTAAAAATAACCTGTGGTCCAGAACCACAGCTCTGGGTCTATAAAAATCTTGTCCAACCTTGAGGGCTTCTCACAAAAATCATTCTATGGTTCATGTCCCCATCCAGGGTATTCCCTGGGAACATATGAATTTTGCTAATGAATGTATCTCTGTGCCAAGAGGAAAAGGACATTTGGTTCCTATGCAAGCACTCTGGTTAACAATACATCCAGTATAAGGTAGGTTATCACCTGAAGGAATATGCAAAAGTCTACTATCACAAGCAATCAAAACATCCAATGAGTCCTACCTATACTAGACAAGGACCTATAAAGTTCTCCAGGTTTATAGTATTGGCCTAAAGTTGAGCCCCCAATCGCAAAAAGAACATACTTTGGGCTGCTGGAGAGTCTACTTTCCCCCTAAGTCCAATAAAGACTCAATAGCCCTTCCCCTAACCTGCACAATTCACTTAACTGACAGAACCAGTGAAAGGTAAGGTCTGGGTTTCCTCCCTCATATTGTGGTTCTGTCCCTTAGTACCACTCAACTCCTGTTTGGTCCAGAAATTCCTTGGGGCCAGAAGGTTAAAGCCTGGAATTTCTCTGCTTGGTATAGAAATTCAAGTCATTCCAGAGTGCTTCCACTGGAACCAACATCCCACAGCATCAAGCTTGGCCCAGGAACCCCACAATGGCAGGCCACCATCTTCTTATTTCCAACACTTGGCACAGTGCTAGAACACAGTAGATGCTTAATAAATGTTTGCTGATAATTCTCCAGAGGAGCCCAATAGAGGCACAGACTTTCCCTATAGGGAACCATCTGAATCTTTGTATGTAACCCTTGTCCTCTTTGCATTTCTCTTTGTCTCCTCTCTCCCTAGGTATACATATCTGCCCCATTCTCTCTTTTAAAGGTCAAAATCAAGTGCATAGTCCAGGTATGTGAAATGGTCCTTAATCAGTCAATCTTTTTAATGTGGTATTAATGGAACAAGGGTATAATGATCCTCACAACAACTCTGGGAGGTAGGTGATACCTGCTATCCCTATTTTACAGTTGAGAAAACTGAGGCAAAGGTTATGACTTGCCCAGGGTCATGTAGCTATTAAGTGTCTGAGGTGGAAGTTTTGAACTCAGAACTTCCTGATTCCAGGCCCAGAGCTCTATCCACTACACCTCCTTTTCAATAGAGCAATAATATCTCATTAAGGAGGTATAAGAAGAGGCCTTCCCAGGCTTCTCCTGGATACTTTCTACACAAAAGACAAGAGGACTTGAGAGACTCCCCCTTGTTTGGTCTGACAGAACAAGTAAACCTGGTCACCATGGTATGGATCTAGAAATTCTATGAGGAATTTCTAGGATAGGGCAGCTAGGTGTGCAGTGGGGAGAACATCAGGCCTGGAGTAAGGAAAACTCACCTTCCTAAGTTTAAATCTGACCTCAGACACTTAGTAGTTGTGTGACCCTGGGTAAGTCACTTAACCCTGTTTGCCTTAGTTTCCTCATCTGTAAAAAGAGCTGGAGAGGGAAATGGCAAGCCACTCCAACACCTTTGCCAAGAAAATCCCAAATGGGGTCATGAAAGAAGGGTCAGACATGACTGAAAAATGCCAAAGCAACAACAGCACTGTAAGATGTTCACTGGAGATAGATGGAGACAGAGAAAGAGACATCGAGAAATCCACCCCACCTCCTACCCTGCCTACCCTGCTTCAGCTGGCTCAGAACAATGGGCCAAGAGGGGCATTTACCAGAGGGGCATTCAATGGCAAGCTTGTAATTGAACTGGAGCTATCACATAAATCTTTGAGACACACAGCAGTGAAAGGGTCAAAGGGAAAGCCCCTTTACATGAGCTCCTAGAATCTCCCTCAAAGCTACCCCAAATGACCTTTGTTTGACCTACATGGAAATAAGCCTGAATTTGGAGTTAGAAAGACTAGATTCAAATCCCAACTCTGCCATTAACTGGCTGAATAACCTTAAGAAAGTCATTTGCCTTCTCTGGGCCACAATTTTTTCATCTGGAAAATGAAGGGGTTGGGCTTGGAGGTCCCATCCCTCTCTACAGACTTCAGTTCTATTCAAATGCAAGACCCCACTGATCCCTCTTGGATGGGTTGTTTCAGTTCCTTTCCCCATTCAGAATTCTGTCTGGTATTTCATCCAGTTGCACATGAATTATGAACCCCTAAACAGTCATTCCCTGTCTGTGAAGAGAGAAGGGTCATTACCTGTACAAAACTGGCTGATTCGGTCCCCGGAGCAGCATTGGGGCTACTGAGCCGTGCTTTGCTCTCTAATCTATTATTGGCATTATAGAGTCACAGAATATGGTTTATTGAAGTCATAACCCTGGTAGAATCAGTCATTACCACAGCTAATGGCAGACTTTGGAGGCCATGAGAGGTCCTCAGCTTTGCCTCTGATGATTAAACAGCCAAATGGCCGCTGGCTAATGGGAATGGGAAGCCCTCACAGGGAGGCCACCATCATAGTTGGGACACAGACTGGGGTACCACCTTCAGGGAGATGCTCTCTTTTGCAGCCTGGGCCCCCGTAAGAAGAGAGAGGAAAGCCAGCTACAAAAATAGAATGTCTCCCTTTTCTACAGCTCCTTAAGGTTGCTATTATATTTCTTTTACAAATAAAACAAAATGAGGCTCAGATATAAAGCATGACCTGCCAAGGTGGCAGAGCTAGAAACGTTAATGCCAAGATTCAAACCCAAGTCTCCTAACTGGCAATCCAGTCCTCCTATTATACTAAAGAAAGGATGCTTACTTTTTTTGTGCCATGTCTACCTTTGATGGTCTGGTGAAGCCTTATAGGACCCTTTTCAGAATCATATTTTTAAATGCATAAAGTAAAATATGTAGGATCACAAAGCAAACCAATTATGACAAAACAAAGATGCAATTTTTTTCCCATTCAAGTTCATAGGTCCTCTGGAATATATGTACTGATCCCTTGGAGGTCCATGCATCCCAAGTTAAGAATCCCTGCACTAAAGGGAGGCAGCTATGGCTGGAAAAAGGAAAATATTCCTTCTGTATGTTGCACCTTAGGCTCCGGAAATGCCAGCTGACCAGAAACCCCTCTGTCAACCTTAATATATAATAAATATAATAATAAAACATAACTTGTCCACATTAATTTGTCCTGCCTTCAAGAAGACCTGTGATTCCTGTATTCCAAGTCTTATCCAGTGACATTTTTAGTTTGTTTTACCTCCCAAGTAACATGACCCCAAACCAGTGACCACCACCCCCCATGCCACTTTTCATTGCTTCCTACTAATGGAACCCTAAGGATGAGTGAAGGAAGGAAGAAAGGAAAGAAAGAAGGAAGGAAGGAAGGAAGGAAGGAAGGAAGGAAGGAAGGAAGGAAGGAAGGAAGGAAGGAAGGAAGGAAGGAAGGAAGGAAGGAAGGAAGGAAGGAAGGAAGGAAGGAAGGACCTATTAAGCCCTACTGATAAATTTAGTGAGTAGGTAGTATGGCAGAGAAGGTCCATATGACTCCCTTGAGGAGTTTGGTTCTCCATTCCTGAAGCAGCCTTTGTGCATTGGAAAGACCCTGGAGTAAGAGGTGGGTTTCCATTCTGCCTGTGTCAACTGAAGATCTACAGAGTTGCCGTGCTGAATTCATTATTGTATGCCTGTGTAATTGGGACAGTATACCAGTTCAGTGCCAAGTAACCTAATCTCTTTCATTTGAATTGTCTTAGGAAGGTTCTGAAGATCACCTGGCTAGATAAGGTACCAGACACTGAGGTCCTTTCTTGAACTAAACTGCCAAGCATTCAAACTCTACTGCAGAGAACACAACTCCGATGGGCTGGCAACGTTGTTCAAATGCCAAGCAGATGTTTGCCTAAAAGAGTATTTTACAGAGAACTCATATAAGGCAAGTGCTCACACAGAGGTCAGAAGAAGCAATACGAGGATACTCTCAAGGTCTCTCTTAAGAACTTCAGAGTAAATTGTGTGACTTGGGAGACGCTGGCAAAGGAGCACCCAGCACGATGTGACCACCTGTGCTCTAGGAGCAAAGTAGAACTGAAGGAGCTTGAAAGAAACATGAGATTCACAAATTTGGAGACATCTCCACTTCCAAGGTTCATATGGACTATTCATACCCAACCTGTGGTAGAGTCTTCCAAGGTCCTATTGGTCTGATCAACCAGTCCAACACAATATATCCTGATCCCAACATAATGAGCCCAACATTTTGGTCCTCTTTGAAAATGAAGGACAACAACCAACCAACCAACTTTGTGTCAGGGATTCCAAGTCAAGTGTCCTGCATTCAGATCCAACACTCTTTCCACTAGACTAGGATGAGCAGAAAATGAGATCCTTGCATCCTTCTACCTCCTTTGCTGTGCCTTTCTTTCCCTCCCAGAGCTCTCACCTCCTGGAGTCTCCTCTTCCCTGAGCCCTTTCACTTCAGGTTCACAGAGTTCTAATACTGCCCAAATCTGCCATAATCCTTCCTTCCTTACAGTGCTTCACTCACTGGATGGTGACCTTCATTATTATCCCTTCTCCCTAGGGTGCAGAGAGGAAATAAAGACTGAATGTGTCACCCATTTGAAAGTATTTGCATTTCAACAGGTGCCCCAAGAAAATAAAGCACTCAAGTTTGCACTGAATTTCAGATATCAACAGCAAGCTAGTAGAGAAGTCTTCTTAAATAATGGCAGCTTTCTATGAGTCTCACCTCTACCTCCAGCACTCCTGCCCAGTCCTGTCACTGGGCTTTCTGCTGCTCACTCTCCCAATCTGGTGTCACATGGCATCAGATCCCCCATTCTTAAAACCGACAGAAATAACAGGGGTGGGAAACTTGTGGCCTCAAGGTCTGACTGAGACATGTCAGGTCACAGAAGCAGAGGCTTATCGAATGTCTGAGCTACAAGGGGCCTTCAGAAATGGTCTAATCATAACATTTGACAGAAGATAAAACTGAGGCACAGAGCAGTTAAGTCACTTGCTCAGGGACACAGGAAGCTGTTGGCACCGGTAGAATGGAACCCCAAGTCTCTTGACTCCCAGTCCAAGGCACAAAAGCTAATTCATAAACGGAGAACCAAGCTCCTCAAGGGAGCCATATGGGCTTTCCCTGCCACCCTCCCCCACTCAGTCTCTGTGCACATAAAACTATTATTGACATCATCAGTAATAATTACAGTTCATATTTCTATAGTGCTTTACAGTTCAGAAGTGCTGTTTTCACCACAGCTCTGGGAGGTAAGGAATGAAAGAATCCTGCACAGCACCACCTTCAAAGTGCTCCATAAATATTTGTGACATGAATGGATAAAAGCAAATCAGCAAACCTGATCCAGCGCAAAGAGCCCTGGAAGAGAAGTCCAGAGACCTGGATTCAAGTCTCAGCTCTGCCATGGATTCAGCTATGTGACCTTGGGCAAGTCACTTTCTTTACCTAGGCCTTTTTTTTCTTCTCTACAAAATGAGGAAATGGACTTGATGGTCTTAAAGGGAGCCGCATCTCCCAGCTTTGACAGTCTGTATTTAAAGGCTCCTCCTAGGTCTGACATTCTATGTTCTAAGGTCCCTTCTAGTTCTGACATTCCATGTTCTAATGCCCCATTCTATGTTCTAAGATTCATTCTATGTTCTAATATCCCTTCTCACTCTGACATTCTGCATTCCAAGGTGCCTCCCAGCTCAGAGACTCTGGTTCTAACTCTGATATTTTGTATATACGTGTGTGTGTGTGTGTGTGTGTGTGTGTGTGTGTGTGTTTCCAGTGAAAAGAGCACTGGGAGAGAAGTACAGAGATCTGGATTCAAGTCTCAGTTCTGCCACGGATTCAGCTATGTGACCTTGAGCAAGTCACTTTCTTTACCTGGACCTTTTTTTTCTTCTCTATAAAATAAGGGAATGGACTTGATGGTCTTTAAGGCATCCCCCTCTCCCAGTATATACATAAATTTACACACACACATATACACATACATATATTCATACACATATATAATAAGTGTGTATTGCCTCCTTCAATTGGATCCAAATTCCTCAAGAGCAGAGATTGTCTCATTTTTGCCTTTAAATTTCCAGTGCCTGGCACAGGGCCTGGCTCCTAGTAAGGTTGAAGTTAATAAATGCTTGTCGACTGACTGATTGATAGATTCTCTGGTCTAAGCTCTAACCTGCTGTGTTCTGCGGTCCCTTTATGTGTATAACCTCCTACTAGACCATGAGCTCCCTGAGAATATGTTGGCAGCATGTCTAACTTTATTTTGCATCCCTCTCAGCATTCGCTGATTATTTCCTGAAGTGCTTCTTGATTAATACCATCTTGAAGAGAAGGAAACTGAGGTAGAAGGAGGGAAGTCACTTGCATAAGGTCAAGCTAGGAAACGTGAAGATCAGAACTTGAAAACAGATCTTTGGACTCCAATTTCCCATTGTTACACTCTACCTCTAAACAAAAGTTTGGGCAGGACAGGAGCCTGGGATATTGGGTGTGAGATTTAAATAAAGAAATCCCTACCAGCAGCTTCCTCGATGTCGGGTGGCTTGCAAGAGGCTTCCCTGTGGGAGGCAACGCAACTTCTAGAATGATGTGTTGCCTCTCAGCTCCCACCTCTTCCCAAGCCCTGAAATCAGAGATTCCTTTCAGCTCTGGCCTGAGACTGGGGTGGGCTGGAGGAAGGAGGCTTAGTCTCTTCTCAGCACATGGCCACAGCCAGGCCTGGTTGGCCACACTCAGCCCCATGCTGGGCTCCTCTGGCAGCCGCCCAGGACCCCCAGGTGGCCTTCCGCTGCTGCATATATTAGCATACATTATTTAATCAAAAATAAACCCACACAGCCAGGGCCTTCCAGGAGGGGGGAAGGGGAAGGGCTCATGGAATTCCCACAGCAACAGAGACCAAGAGATTTCCCCTGGCCCTGGGCTACAGACAGATAGATAGACAGATTTGGGGGACCTAGTAATTCAGACGGTTGGCAAAGACCCAGAGTGTCCTTATATAGCCCCAATGCCCCATCTCTAAGTAGATCTGTGCAATTCTGTCAGCTCTTGCTCTAAAATGATCTCTCTCACTTGCCAAATCATACCCCAAATTCCATCAGAAGTCTATTCCTTTGGTGAAGGATGATAGGATGGAGTACCCTGGTGCTAAAGTCAGGGAGCCTCAAACCTCACGCTGACACTTACCTTGTGAGCTTAGGCAAGTAGACCTTCGTTTCCTCACCAAAGAAGGGGTTGGACTAGATACTCTTTGAGGTTCCTTTTCTAGAAGCAGTTGGTGGCAGAGTTATATAGAGCACTGGGCTTGGAGTCAGGAAGACCTCAGTGCAAATCTAACCTTAGACACCTACTGGCTGTGTGACTCTGGGCAAGGTATTTTACCTCTGTTTGCCTCAGTTTCCTCAACTGTGAAATGGGGACATTAATAACACCTACCTCCCAGAGTTCTTGCAGGGATTAAAAAAGATAATATTTGTAAAAAGCTCTTAGCATAGTGCCTGGCACAAAGCAGATGCTATGGAAATGCTTGTTCCCTTCTCCTTGCAGCTTCAGGCACCTCAGAATGTGGAACCTAGAACATAGAACCCCTGCAGCTGGAAAGGGCCTGAGGAATCATCAAGTCATAGATGAGCATGATGAAGCCCAGAAAGGTATTCACCCCATTGAGCAGGATTTGGAACCCAGGTCTCCTGACTTCCAAGCTTGACTCTTTCCATTATACTAGACAGCTCAGATAGGAATTCCCTCCTTCCTTTCATGGATTGTATATAATACATAGCCTGTGAAGGGCCCTGTGGCCTAAGAAGGTTCACGGCAAAGTGGAAAGAGAACTGGTCTTGTGGTGAGAAAACCTGGATTGAGTCCCATCTCTGCTACTTGCTAGCTGTATGACCTTGGGGAAGTTACTTAACCTCTCTCTGGGCCTCAGTTTCCTGATCTGTACCATGGGGATAATATGAAGACACTGCCTACTTCATGGAGTAAAGTGCTTTTGTCATGAGGAAAGTGTTTTTGTCAACCTAAAGACAAAAGTTATTATGATGAGTTATTACGATGACAATATACTTCATGATCTAGGAGGGGAGGTAAAACTCACGTTCAAGTAACTGCCATACAAGGCAGACAATAAAAGGGCAACAAGAATATGGGAGTTAAGAGAACAGTCTGTCCTTTCTGCCTAAGATTCAAGAAGGCTTCATGGAGGAGGTGGCATTTGAGCAGAGCCTTGAAGGATGAGTAAGAATTAGGAAGAGCCAAAGGGAGCGGTATAAAAGACAGAAGACAGAACAGAACAAGTGGGGCAAAATATGCTCATGGTATGGGGAGCACTCCAAGATGGTTGTGGCCTAGAGCAGGGAACAAAAAAGCTTTAGTGGAGACTCAGCATCTAGTTCAACCCCTTGTTTTGATAGATGAGGAAACTGAGGTCCAGAGAGGTTAAGTCATTCACCCAAAGTCACACAGGGAGTAAGTAATGGAGGCAGGATTTGAACTCAGAGCCTTTAACTCCAAGTCCAGGCCTCTTTCCTTCCATTTTATCATGGATGGTTCTTCCTGGTCCTGAAGGAAAAACTGGAAGCCACAGTATAGGATTGGGGAGAGGGGGAGGGTAAGGGGGACAGGGAGACAGATTATTCGGACACCAAATAGGAAAGAAGGCACCACAAAAGGGAAAAATGCTTCTGAAAGAGCAGCTGGGGTGCAGATTCTACTTCCTCCCTAGCCCTCATCAGGGCAGTCTCTACCGAACCATTCAAGCTAGCATGAGCCCAAACCTTGTGCTCACAACCCTTTCCCCTCTCTCCTAGGTTCTCAGAGTCACGTGGATCTTCAGAGGAAATGTAATCCAGGTGTGTTAGGTTCCTTTTGCCTGAACTCATTCCCATCTGCTGTCTTATACTGGGGGATGGCCACTTAATTGGTCTCTCTGCCTCATGTCTCCACTCTCTCCACACAGCTGCCAGAGTGATTTTCCTAAAGCACAAGTCTGACCACACCATTCCCCTACTGATAAATTCTAAGAACTTTCTGCAGGATCACACATAAACTCCTGTTTGGCATTAAGAGTTCTTTCCAAGATGACTCCAACCTATCTTTCCAGCCCTATTGCACAGTATTCCCCAGCTCCATGGTCCAACCCAAGTGGCCTTGTTCTTCTTCCAATCCAACACTGCCTTCTACCTCTGTGCCCTTGCCTGGTTGGTCCCGCTGCCTAGCACATGTTCAGTCCTCACCTTTGCCTCTTAGAATCCGGGCTCTCTTTCCAGCTCAGGCAGTCCCTTTCTTCTACACAAAACCACTCCTGATCCCCTCAGTCACTACTGCCTTCCCCCCTCAAAATTACCTTGGTTTTAATTTGTATCTTTTGGACACATACCTGTATATAACCATGTTGTGTCTCCTGATACGATGAGTGTAAGCTCTCTGAGAGCAGAGACTGTTTTACTCTTCATTTTGGTCTGTGTATCCCCCAGCACCTACCACAGTGCCTGGAACATTTGTTGTAGGTCAGTTGTTTCAGTTATGTCTGACTCTTCATGACCCCATTTGGGGTTTTCTTGGTTAAGATGCTGGAGTGGTTTGCCGTTTCTTCTCCAGCTCATTTTACAGATGAAAAAGCTGAGGCAAATAGGATTAAGTGACTTACCCAGGGTCATACAGCTGGGAAGTGTCTCAGGGCAGATTTGAACTCAGGAAGATGAATCTCCCTTACTCCAGGCCTGGTGCTTTATCCACTGTGCCACCTTGTTTCCCCTGCCTGGCGCATAGTAGGTCCTTAATAAATGCTAGTCGATTGATTGAGGAAGAAGCAGCTTGGTGTCATGGAAAGAATACCAAGTTGTATTTGGATATACAAGTTATATGGAAGGAATTTCACACAGAGGATCTAAACTGACCTAAACCAGATCTCCTCCCCAACCCCACAAGATCCCTGGAACATGTTGTATGTAAGATGAATTTTAGTGTAAGTAAGGTGGATTTTAGTATATGTCAAGTGAATTTTTGTTATTATTTCTCAGAGTTCAGTTTCCCAGGATCCATAGCCATGACAATCTTCAGTTCTCAGGTACTAGATATGAGTTCCCACAGTTATGGTTCAAAACATCTCCACCACACTTGCACATAGTTATATAATAATAAATAGCAAAAACATCCACTGTGGCTGAGCAGTGAGATACAGAGTTGGGGGGGAAGTAAACTTGTGAGACTATTGGAGGCAATATGCCTTCTTTGTCTGTTGGTCTATAAAACAGGTGGTCACTAGACAGTGAATGGGGAACCCTTAGAGTTGAATGCACAAAGGTCTGTGCCTCAACTGGCCCCCACTGAGGCTTGGGGGGAACCTTAAGGTTGAGTGCACAAGCTGGAATGCGCCCCCATCAAGGCTTGGGGGGATCTGTGTTTGCCTCAAATAGCCCCCATTAAGGCTTGAGAGGATTTAGGGGAAGGACAAGTTATGCCTGTTTCGACTGACCCAATCAAGATGTAGGGGTAGTTGCCCCGCTCTTCTCACCAGCCCCTGTGAGAGGGCGATTAGGGAATGCTGTAGGAGTTTGTGCTCTCGCTATCAGGAATCTCTTCTAAGAAAACCGAACTAGAATAAAGTAAGATTATTAACCCTTTTTCAGTGTCTTTCCTGTCCGACCAAATCAAGAGTGAACCTGTGCTAGCGGCCCTCAAGTGTGCTGTCTTACACATTCCCATCCAGGCTCTGTTGAAAGAACTCCAGTGTAGGGGAAGTCACTGTCACCAAGGCATTTGAGGACAGCTCCAATTATTGGAAAGCATTTCCTTATATTTAACCCAAACTGCCTCTCAGAAACTTCGACCCATTGCTCCTGGTTCTACCCTCTTGGGCCATACAGAACAAGTCAACCCCTTCTTTGACATGATGACCCTTCAAGTCCTTGAAGACAGCTGTCATGTTCCTCTCCTTCTTTCTCCTCCTCAGTTCCTCCCCCAATTCTTCTCTAGGCTAAACATTCCTAATTCCTTACATGGCACAATGCCTTTCACCATCTTGATCACTCTCCTGTGGATGAGCTACAATTTAACAATGACGTCCTTCCCAAAACATGATGCCCAGAACATGGAGACCAGTACTCCAGGTGAGGCCTGACCAGGACAGACCCCAGGAAGACTAACATTAACAGCCATAGGTAGGAACCTTTTTTTTGCCTAGGAAAAAGCAATTCAAGGAGCCAGGGGAGTGAATGCCCAAGTTCACACAGCCATTGAGTGGCATTTGAATTTGAACTTGAATTTGAATCCAAAATCCTTAACTCCAAATACAAAGCCCTATTTTACTATATCATATATATGTATAATATTATTAACACAATATATTATTAATATTATATCCATTACTACATATAATTATTTTACAGATGTGGAAACTGAGAAAACTGCCCAGGGTCAGACCAATAGTAAGTGGCAGCCAGGATAAAAGCAGTTTTCAAATATTTGAAAGGTTGTCATATGGAAGAAGGACTACATTTGTCCCTCTTGACCCCAGAGGGCAAAACTGGCACATAGCTTGTGCTTACTAAATGCCCCTGGACTTACTGACAAGACTAGGAGAAATGGGTGCAAATAGCTCAGAGATAGGTAAGGAGAATTAAGGGGGAAGTTCCTAATAATCAAATCTAGACCAAAGTACCACGGGCCACCTCAGAAGACAGTGGGTTACTTTTCACCAAAGATGCTCAGATAAAGACTTGGCTGCCCACTTGCCAGGTACGTTATACCAGGATCATAGGATGTTTAGAATATAGATCAAGAGCTAAAAAGGACCATAAGAGCTCATCTGATTTTACAGATGAGAAAACTGAGGCTCAGAGAGGACATGTCTGGTCCAAGAACACACAAGTCATAGGTGGCAAGGCAGGATTTGAATAGAGGTCCTCCAACTCCAAATGCAGTTTACATTCACAATCAAGTGGTACTACATGGCCCCTGAAGTCTCTTCCAACTTTGAGATGCTGTAATAACCTCTATACCATGGTGAAACATTAGAAAACATCAACAGAGAAACAAGATTTTTTTAAAGGGGGAGAGAGTTCAAGATAAACAAGGCTAACAGGAGAAAGGGGAGGAAGAGGTAGAAAGGGGAAGCTAGGCGGGCCAGTTGGATAGCAGATGCAATTGTTTAAATCACTCCAATCCTTAACCCCACAATGGCTGAGAACGAGGGAAAGAACACCATAAATACAGAATCCTTCAAAGGGGTAGAAACATGATCCTACAATGGTGATTATGACAGAAGACCTAAAGGCAAGGCTTGTGACTGAATCTGCCAAGGTGAGAGTGCCCCCTGCCTACATCAACACTCTGGGACAAAGCCCTGTGCTAGTTACAATTTTGCTATCCCCTCTTACATTCTCAAACTTTTTTCTTCTTTCAGGATCCATGACCTTTTTGGTGTTGGGGCTCCTTCTTTCAAAGTGGACCATAGCCTCTCAATAACTTAGTGGATGGTCTTGGGGAGTTAATGTATTTATCACCCACTCAGAGATCAACCTAATATTGAACCTGTCCAAATGTAGCTCAGATAACATGCATAAAATCCATCACTGGGTCCATTCTCATAGCCCATAGAACTGGAAGGGACTGCTAAAACTATCTAGTCAAACCCTCTCATTTTATAGATTATACATGGAGGTTAAGTAACTTGCCCATGTCACACAGACAGTAAGCATCAGAGAAGAGATTGCTGTGAGAAATATCAAAAGTCCCAGATAAACAGACAAAACCACTCTGATGGGAAAAAGTAAAGAAAAATTAAGAAGCCTCTTAATGAGGGAGAAAGAGGAGAGTGTAAAAGCTGGCTTAAAGCTTAACATAAAAAAAAAATAAACTAAGACCTTGGCAACTGGTCCCATCACTTCCTGGCAAGTGGAGAGAGAAGAAATGAAAGTAGTGTCAGATTTTATATTCTGAGGCTCAAAGATCTCTGCAGATGGCAACTGCAGCCATGAAATTAAAAGATGCTTGCTCCTTGGAAGGAAAGCTATAGCGAATCTGGACAGCATACTAAAAAGCAGAGACATCACCTTGCCAACAGAGGTCCATTAGTCGAAGCTATGGTTTTTGTCCAGCAGCAATGCGTGGCTGTGAGAGTTGGACTATTAGAGAAAGCTGAGGGCTGCAGAATAAACACTTTTGAATTGTGGTGCTGGAGAAGACTTTTGAGAGTCCCTTGAACAGCAAGGAGATTAAATCAGATAATTCTGGCTATTCACTAGAAAATCAAATATTAAAGCTGAAGCTCAAATACTTTAGTCATATAATGAGAAGACGAGACTCGTAGGGAAAAGACCCTGACGTTAGGAAAGATTGAAGGCAAAAGAAGGGGACAGCAGAAGATGAGATGGATGAATAGTTTCACGAAAACAGCAAACATGAACTTGGACAGATTTTGAGAGATCGTGGAGGATAAAAGAGCCTGGTGCACTATGGTCCATGGGATCCCAAAGAGTCAACTGAACAACTGCCCACAACCTATGAATCAAGAGTTAGTTTTCTTTATTCTGTAGCATAAACTACTCAAAATCTCTCCAACTTGGAGGACATGCCAGAGTCTGCACTCAGATGACATGGCCTGAGAACCTGGGGTCACTGATACATCATGACAAGATATCACAATAGGCTTTTGAATTCTAAGTTCTGAGTTTTTGTTAATGCAGCCTAAAAACGCCTCTGCTTTAAAAAAAAAAAAGTTGTCATGTCATTCTCTTGACTTACATGAAATTGAAGTCTACTTAAGACCCCTAGATCTTATTCACACAAGTTTTGTCTAAGCCCCTCTCCCTCATCCTGTATCTGTCAGAAAATCTAAGGTTGAGTTCAGTGTCTAACTCACTAGTTGGGACTTCGGGCAAGTCAGTCCTTCTCTTACAGCCTCAGTTTCCTTATTTGCAAAATGGAGATAATGTACTCCCAGGGTTCTTATAAGGAAAGTGCTTTGTAATCTGTAAATTTCTATTAAATTTCAGTTTTGATCATCACCATTGTCATCAGTATTAGCTTTATAGCTTGCTCAAAGCCTACAAGACAGGACTAAAGGGGAATTTGATAAAGGAGAACACAGCTCACAGAGAGATAATCTCACCCCCTGAATCTGAGTTTCTGTTTCCTCTTGGCCATACGCTGTTGGAAACAGCACCATCAATATTATGTACACAGAAACCATCTGCAGTATCTAATAGCAAAAAGGTTATTACAATTTGTGACATAAGGTGTTTACTGAATTTGGATTAATTACATTTGTGCCCAAACAAATCCTGCTATTTTGAGAGGGGGAAGGGGTGAGGAACAACTCTTTCAAGCATCCAAGCTTCTGAGATCGAGGTTTCTAACTCAGCACCTGAGCAAGAGGTCAGCAGGAAATGGGGCTGGGCTGCTGGAGGAAAAGGCATAGAAAGTACTGGATTTGGGATTAGAGGGTATAGTTCAAATAAGAGCTCTGCCCCCTTACTTGCCCTGAAGGCAAGTGCCTTCAATGATTTAAACATGGCAAGCATTTTGAAAGTCATCTAGTGACTTAGATACTCATCCAAACTTCTCATTTTGCAAATGAAAGATCATAGACCTAGTGAGGTTAGTTAAGTGACTGATTTGCTAAAGTCACATAGGTAATCTGACAAAAATTTAATCCAGGTACTCTGACTTCAGTTTCAATGTTATTTTTTCCCCATGGCTCCACTTCTTTCTGGGCCCCTTCTTTTTTTCACTTCTAAAATGAAAGCTACTTTACAATCTCTAAGATTCCTATCAGGTTTAAATTCTAAAATGCTAAAAATCCTTTAAATCTATAATCTAAAGAGAGAGACAGAGTAATAAAGTCAGAGAGAAAGACAAAGTGAGATAGAGAGACAGAGAAAGAGAGAAATAAAGAGAGAAACAGAGACAATGAAGGGGAAAACAGCAAGGGACCAAGATACACAGTATGAGAAAGATAAAAAAAATGTAAATGAGAGGTACAGTAACAGTGAGAGATACAGAGATGAGTGCAAAACAAGAGGTAAGAAAAATGGAGTAAATGTGCTATTTATAGAGATGGGAGGAAGGAAGGAAGGAAGCAAGGAAGGAAGGAAGGAAGGAAGGAAGGAAGGAAGGAAGGAAGGAAGGAAGGAAGGAAGGAAGGAAGGGAGGGAGGGAGGGAGGGAGGAAGGAAGGGAGGGAGGGAGGGAGGAAGGGAGGAAGGGAGGGAGGGAGGGAGAAAGTGAGAATTAAATTCAATAAGCACTTGTTAAGCACCATCTATGTACCAGACACTGTTCTAGGCACTAGGGATACAGACAAAAGTGAAGCATTTCTCTGTCCTCAAATAGTTTATCTTCTACTAGATGAAAATGTTATATACAGAGATAATAAATACAAAGCCTTCTGAAGGAAAGAGAGGCAGAGAAATTGAGACAGAAAAAAGACAGAGAATTAATGAAGAGGGCAGGGATCAGGAAAAGCCTGGAATAGGCAGTGGCACCCTAACTATGTCTGAAAGGTAAGCTAGATAATTAATCTAAGACATAAAGGTAAAGAGGGAAAAATGGAAAAAGTGACAGAAATAGACAGTGAAAAAAAGAGACTGACAAAAATATAAGGAGAGATAAAAAGAGAGACAGAGGCTTCAAATCGAGTGAATAAAAGTGAGAAAGATAGAGACAGACAGAGTTAAGTGGAAGACAAAGGAAGAAACAAATGTAAGTGAGAAAGACAAAGACAAAAGAGAATAACAGAGAAAGGTAAAGGAAGACCTTTTCTAGTCTTTTGTACCTTTCAGATATTTATTGTATTCTCTTTTGTGTTGTTACACATTTTTGTCTTATTTTTTTCTACAAGACTGTTCTGTGAGGCTGAGGAGCTTAATATTGTTGGTACCTCTTTCAATGCTCAGTATAGTACATCGAACGTAATAGACACTTAAGTAATGAATGCATTAATAAAAGACAAAGACAAAAACAGAGAGACAGAGACAAAGAGATAGACAGAGAGAGACAGAGACAGAGAAAGACAAGAGACAGGGTTAGGAAACAAGAATAATAAATGGAGGTGGGGGGGAAGGTCAAAAATACAGGGAGAGCCACGAATGAAAGGAGAGGCAGAGACATACAAAGATAAAAGGGAAACGGAGACTTCTGATGCCATGCACGGTATCCTACCTTCACTCTCTGGAGGTTAGCCAGAAGTCCCCAAGGGACAAAGGGCTTACATTTTGAGTAGGAAAGCAAGAGACACTTGATCACACATACACACACACACACACACACACAGATACTTTTCCCTCCCCTGCTTCCAGTGGACCAAGTTAACTTAAAAATTCCTGATCTCTGTACTTGAGATTCAATTCCCTTGAAAACTAAAGGAAAATCTTCAGCTTTAGCAGGGCTGCTGGGGAACTGGGGGAGCTGCCCAAGCTTCGTTAGGGGAGAGCTCACTACTACATGCCCAAAGGATGCTGCCAGGTAATTACCAGAGAATAGCAGTTAATTACCAGCTCTTTTGAAGGGGAAAACATTGGTTTTGGCAGAGAGACCTCCATTTTTTATGCATCTATCTGGTGCCAACAATCCAGCATCTCTCCTAAGGAATCCAAGTTCAAAAACTGAATTCATCTTGTCTCATTATGGGACATCTCTCATCATCCTCCCACTGGGTGCCAGCAACTTTTGCATTTGCACAGTGCCAGCCATCTGGAAAGCACAAGGTTGGTGGATGGTCTCTAGAGTCCCTTCCACTTCTCACCTTTCCACTGAAGTCAATTCAATTCAATGAGTATCTGTTAAGTGTGATTGCAATGCTAAGGATATTCAAGAACAACCTCTATACCACTCCCTCTCCAAGTCTGATAGTCTCTGTTCTGAGATCACATCAGATGCTGCACTCCTAGTAATTACAGTGATGGACCTCACTAGAGATGTCCAACAGGCTTACTGAGTTTGTAAACGGTATAGCAAGTAGAGCTGGAAAATCTGAGGCAGCTGAAAGGCAAATGTCTTACCGGGATCTTAGGGAAAATCCCTAGCAAAGGAGATCATCCAGGGTCCATCTCAGATCTTCTGGTCTCCACATCAGCCTACAAGCTCCCTGAAGGCAAGGGCTGTTCCATTTCTGTCTTTGTAATCCCCAGCACTTAGCACAGTGCCTGGAACCAAGTCAGTGCTTAACAAATACTGATTAAAGGATCCCATTGCTCTCTGTCTGAGCAGGAAGAAATAAAATATTTCAGAAATTACAATAGTTCCTTAAATTTCTATAGTTCCTACCTTCCTATCTTTTTATAGCCTACAAAATATTTTCCTGACCATAGACTTTTGAGGTAGTTGATGTTAGATGACATGTGAAGTTGGTAACAACAGTTAATATTTCCATAGTGCTTTGAAATTTACTGATAGTTTGAATGCAGACTGAGGCATGTTGTTTTTCACTTTCATTCTTTTTCTTTTATTCAAGTCTTCTTGTACAAAATGACTGATATGGAAATGTTTTACATGATTGCACATGTATAACTTATATCTGATTGCTTACCCTCTCAGGGAAGGGGGAGGGAAAGGAGAGACAGAATTTGAAACTCGAAACTTTTTTTTAAATGTTAAAAATTTGTTTTAACATGTAATTGGGGGGAATAAAATATATTTATATTTTTTTTAATTTACAAAATGTGCTACCTATATTGTTACATGTGAGCCTCATAACAACCCTGTGAGGTAAATGATGATGATGATAAAAGTTGACATTTATATAGAACTTTAATATTCACAGTTTATTTGAGTCTTACAACAAAATGTGTACACTTGGTGTTACTATTAACATCATTTTACAGATAAGGAAACTGACGTTCAGAGGGTCAGACAGCTAAATATCAGAGGCAGAATTCAAACCCAGGTCCTCCTAACTCTAAGTCCAGCACCTTTTGCACTATCATCATGTTACAGTTGAGAAAGCTGAGGCCCAGAAAAGTTAATACAGAACTATGGGCTATATGACTGTGGGATCTGCTGCCACCAAGTCTGGGCAATTTCCCCACCATACTACACTGCCTGGCATGGATTACTGTCCCCATTTGGCAGATAGGAAAGTGAGGTATAAGGAGGCAGAGTGACCTGTTCACATTCACACAGTAAGTGGCAGAGCTTGATCTTGAACCCAGGTCACCCAATTCCAAGTGTAGTGCTCCATGCTGTCTAGGAAGAAAAACAAGGATGGTAATCCCACAGGTGTCAAAGGTATCTACCAACCTTTGGTCTGCAGAAGACAATCAGTTTATCAATTTTAAAAGCATTTATTAAGCAATTCTGATATGCCAAGGGCTGTTCTAAGTACTGGGAATATAGAGAAAGGTAACAGCAGTCCCTGCCCTGAAGAGTCTCACATTCTAATGAAGGCAATCATGTGTTAATTATTCAGTACATACAAGATAAAATCCAGAGTTTAGTAGAAAGTTATCTCAGAGGGGATGGCATGAGCAGCTAGTGGGACCAGGAAAGACTTCTTGCAAAAGATAGGTTTTTAATCAGGACCCTGAATGGATCATATTCAAATTGGGAAATTTCTAACATGGGAAAAGTCCAAAGAATCAGGCATCGTCTGAGCTCCAGAACAGGAAACAAATAAACTTTGTCTAGTTCAGAGGTCTTAGAGATGGAATGCATCTTAGAGATCATCTCAGACAACCCCCTCATCTTACAGATGCAGAAACTGAGTTTCTTTCTTCCTCTACCCCTCTCTACTCAGGCTACTCACCTAGAGTAATAGGAAGGAGCAGTGCCCAGGAGTTAGGAGACTTGGGATGAAGTCTGTTGGATCTCACGGAAGTGACCTCTTGTCTCTGGGCTTTCTCTCTAATGACTGTTCCTGCTTCCATAGCACTTTATGGTTTACCAAGTACTTTCTAGATAAAAATCCAGAGAAAAGTAGGGTCGGCATTGCTATCCCCATTTCACAGATGAGAAAACTGTGGCCCTGAGATTTGAGGCTGGAAGTGATCTTAAAGACCAAACTACTCAGTTTACAGGGAAGTCTAGAAAGAAGAAATGACTTGCCCAATTAAGATAGATGTGGTAAAGTCAGACTTCAAATCCAGGTCTTCTGACTCCAAATCCAGGGCTCTTTCCACTGCCCTGGATGGTCTTGGGGTTGTCAATATCATGGAGCAGCTACCCTTGCAGGGTCCACCTGGCATTCCCCCACAACTCTGCCCAGTATGGCCAAGGGCACAAAGCATTAGACTCAGAGTCAAGAAGACCAGAGTTTGAGTCCTACCTCAAACACTTAGTAGCTGTGCCATCCTGAAACACCTCACCTCTGGGAGCCTCAGTCTCTTTATCTATTATATGGGGATAATAAGAGAACCCACTAAACAGGTTTACTATGAGGATCAAATGAGGCAAAGTGATTTTCAAATTTTATAGCACTATATAAATAGATGTGGTTTTTCTTTTTTTAGTAATTAAATTTTATTTTTTCAATAAACAGAATCAACCTTATTTGCCCCCTTTATATCTCCTCCCACCAAAAAAGAAAGAAAAACAAAACCTTTGTAACAAATATACATAATTGACCAAATCAAACTCCTGCATTGTTCATGTCCAAGTATATATTACATATTAGTAGAAATATTATGTGTGTATACACATATAATAATATTTAGAAATGTTATGTTATATATATACACATGTATATGTCTATATGTGCATGTACATATATGCCTCAGTCTGTACCCTCAGTCCGTCAAGAAGGGGGTAGTATATTTCATCATGGGTCCTCCAGAGCCCTAGGTGGTCACTGACTTGATGGGAGATCTTAAGAATTTTAAAGTTGTTTGTCTTTACCAAGCTGTTGTTATGTTAAATTTTTCTCCTTATTCTGTTCATTTCCCTCTGCATCAGTTCACACAAATCTTCCTATGCTTTTCAAAAAAAAACCCTTCATCATTCTTACAGCAGAACAGAATTGCATCCCATTCCTCTAGTATGACTGAGAGGGCAGAGAGCCAGCCAGAAGGACCTGAATTCAAATCTTTCTTCTGACACCTACAGGCTGTGTGACTGAACAAGTCACTCCCTCCTCAGTAGTCTAGACAGCTCTCTAAAACTCAAAGTTGCAGAGTTCCCTATATCCATGAAATCCTAGGTCTAATTCCTATCCCTGTCCCTGTTATTCCTCTCCCTACCCCAAACAAAGCGCTGAGAAGACACCATATAGGGTCTCTCCTTGATAGCAGGCATGGCCCTGAAGCCTCGGAGAAGTAATGAATGGGTGCCAGGCAGAATTATTAAGACAGGAGTTTACCAGTCTCCTAGACTGACCACTAAACTGACCTACTCCCTGCAGGTCATGGGCCTGGAAAGCTATTAATGCCTCTTCTCACACTGCCTGGCCTCCGCACAGCAATAGATGAATCTCTTCCCTGGGAAAATATGTGTTAAGGTTAACTGTATGTCCCCCAGTGCCAGCTTCAGTGTGGTTAGGGGAAAACAATTAACCCATTTAAAAGCAAATATTTGGAAGATGAAATTACTGCTGGGGAAGCCAGGCAGCTCTTCCATCCCATAAACCAAGCATGGTTCAGTAGTGTCCACACAGACTCACCATTTAGGCTATGGAATGGAAAAGATTTTGTTAATGATATTGGCATTTCAGGTTATTGGAATAATTCATGTTTGCTCCTGCTGAGAGAACTTTTCAGGAGGACAAAGATTCCTGTATCTTAATATATACATATATTTACATATCATATGTGTGTGTGTTAATAGATAGAAGCAGAGAGAGGAAGAGAAAACGGAGAGACAGAGACAGACAGACTGAATGGAGTCTGGCCTTATGATTTTATTAATATAGAGAACAGCTGAGTGAGAAAGTGTAGACTGACACCTTCTCTGCAATTTACAGCCCCAGAGAATACCAAGTAGTTAAGAGACTTACCCAGAGTAACAAGTATGCATTAGAATTGAGATTTAAACCCAGGACTTCCTGTATTGAAGGCTGGTTCTCTATCCAATATGCTACACACATACTGCCCTCTCCCTGTCCCTCCAACTCAATTTGCTGCCCCCACCTCCAACACACACATACACACATACACACATACACACACACACACACACACACACACACACACACACACTCATAAGCACAGATTGATATAAATAGGTGCCAGGTTTTCCTGATCTAGACCTAGCATTACAACAGCATAGGAAACTCCCCTTATAGAAATACCCTCCACACTCCCTCAAAACAGATTGCCTACTGGTCTGCAGCTTACCTTTTCAGACAGTTGTTTGTACCCTTGAGAAGTTAAATGACTTGCCCATGTCCACACAGGTAGCATGTGAGACAGGTAACATTTGAATTCAAATCTTCTTAATTCCAATCTATCATACTGCTCTCACAAATGTGCATATACACATATGTGTATATATGTGTGTTGATGCATACACACATTTATTTAATCCCACATATATACATAAACATGTGTGTATATATGTATTTATGTATACACATTTATTTAATCCACATGTATTCATACACATGTGTATATATGTATTTATACACATATTTAGTTAATCCCACATGTAAACATACACATTATATATATATGTATTTATGTATGCTCATTTATTTAATCCACATGTATTCAAACATGTGTATACGTATTTATATGTACAATTTATTTGATCCCACATTCATACATACATGTGTGTATATATGTATTTATGTGTACGCATTTATTTAATCCCACATGTATACATACACTCATAAATGCTGCCTCATACCACTGTGCACTCAACAGAGCATATACTTCCTTCTTCTTCACAAACTCTGACGCAATTGATCATTTGCTCCCAAGATTCCTACTTAAGCAACTGCTTTTTCCTTGTTGACTAGAAGGAGGACTAGAGCAGCAGTTCTCCTTCCTCTGTATTTTGAAAGATAAATTATCATTAAAGCAAATCATAACTTTATCAGCTGTTGTGATTTTGGCAGAGAGAGAGCTCCAGAAGATACCTACATACATCACTGCAATCCAAGCCAATCCAATAAGCATTTATTCAGCACCTATTATGCGTAAGGCGCCTACTCAGTGTTCCTCAGCACTCAAAGACAAATGGAAAAATAGTCCCTGCTCTCAACGTGCATACTTTCTATTGAGGGAATACATGTAAACATAGAAACATGATAGGAAAACTAAGGCAATCGTGGACTTATTAAAAGAGACATAATAATCAGGAATAAGAAAGTGACGATCCACCAAATTCTTCCCTGGTTAGACCCAATCTGATAGATTGTGTTCATCCAATAATAAGCCTCTTGCCTGAGTAGCTGATCTTTTTCCTGGACTCCATATATAATTCCTCCTCCTCTTTGGGTGGTCTGGAATGGGGTCAGTCCCATAACAATACTATTTCTCCTTCCACCTGCATTGATCCTTCACCAAATGCTCTCCAGGGTGTTCCCTGCTCTGGTTCGAAGAGTAGATCATGCTGTCAGGTTGTCAGGTCTGGGAAGACTTCCCATAATATCCAGACTGTAAGATACAGACATGCACTCTGGGAGAACCCCAGAATTCTTTGTCACTTATGTCAAATCAACAAATGGCTACCTTTGTGCCCAGCAGCATGGAGCCATCCCACCTCACCCCAACACTACCACCACTTGTCTCTTCTTCCTCTGACCAGCACCAGAGGGACTCTTCTCCAGGGGCCCCTGTAGATCTATATTATTACTCCTAGGACCACAAGGAGTTGCTTCCTCCTGAAACTGGCAAGTTCTCTCCTCGGTGGGAAGAGTTCTGTGCCTAGGCAACTAGGTGTTTCAGTGGAGAGAGAGCTATGCTTGGACTCAGGAAGATCTGAGTTCAAATGCTACCTCAGACCCTTCATAGCAGTGTGACCCTGGGCAATTCACTGAACCTTTGCCTCAGTTTCCTTAACTGTCAAATGGGAATAATAATAACACCTTATAGAATTATTGTGAGGATCAAATGAGATAATATTTGTAAAAGCTTAGCACAGAGATTAGTATATAGTAGGCATTTAATAAAAGCTTATTCCCTTCCCCCTCCCCACTATATAGTAAGCATTTAATAAATGCTTATTTCCTTCCCCTCCCCACTATTATTTAGCTCAAATATCGTGTTATTTTTACTTCCCTCCTTTCTCTGCTCCACATTCACCCTGCAACCTCCTGATCCAGGTAAGAATTCCCCTTTGCCTTTTCATGTTCCTTTTCTTCTGTTTACCCCTTGAAGTACTTTTTCTTCTATTTCTTCAAGGAACATTTCACTCTCTCTGAAAACCTAGAAAGACAAATTCTGCCTGCCTTTTTCCTCCTTCCTCTAGGACCAATTTGCATTCAGTGCTTATGGAAGTGTTATTTAGGACTAACTGAAACACAAACATTTTCCCCTCTTTACAGATCACTGCAAATTCTCCTCGCCCTTTTTGCTTGCTTGAAGCCAGATTCTCCGTCCTCTGTGTTCTTTTTGCCCTTCTCTGAGCTAACCCTTGTGGTTAGCTGCCGTGGCAAATTGCCTAGTTGCCACACATAGTTGCAGCTTTGTAGGTTTCCTCACAGGGATGTCCAGAGTGAGTCTTCATTTATATAGGGCAGGTTTCCCACTTTTTCTCTCCTAAGAAAATACAATGGGTTCACAACTGCTTTTAATTAGCAGTTAGACTTTCCTATTGAGCCCTAAGGCAGACAGAGGCAAACAGAAGCTGATCCATAAACAGAATTCTGAGCTCTACCTGCTCTAGGTCCTCCTGGCCCACTGATCTGCTGACATTTCCCAGGATTCCCCCATTGACCTTCACAACTCACCCTTTGGAGTTGGTCTCCTCCTTTTCTCAATATAAACCATGAATGCAGTCAGACTAGCCTCATTGCTGCCCCCATCACCTCCAGGCCTGCTATTGAGCCAATATGCCTTTCGAAAAGCCCTCTTTGTCATTCCTCTTTTCTTTTCCGAAGTCACACCTCCTCCAGCAGAACTTCTCTGACCACCCCAGCCCACACTAGTCTCTGGCTCACCTGAGCGTATGCAGGATTTGAAGTTAGTGCCACAGAAGTACCACAGGTGGAAACGTTACACATATACAAGCCTCCTTTCTAGTCTTTGGCTATTGAAATGCTTGCAGTTCTTGATATATGTTAAGATTATAATCAAAAAGAAAAAATAAGAAATACTTGGTTTTCAAGAAAAGAAAGCACTCATTGTAGAAGGAGGATCTCTATTCAAATTCCACCTCTAAGGTTTAATACTTGGATGCCTTTGGATGTGTGACTGAGTCTCAGTTTCCTCAACTGCAAAACAAAGGGAGTCTTCAAGCACTATGTCTATGATCCTGTATCATAGATTCTATGATACTGTTATCCTATGTAGAGGCAGAGAATTAAGACCCAAGTTCCTAACTTTGGCTCCTGAGTCCTCAGTGGTAAAGTCATTTCAAGTGACAGTCATTCCCTCACTCACCTACCCAATGCCTCACTACATCCTTTTTCTCTCTTACTCTCCTCCTCCTTGGGTTCTAGAGTTGCCCATCTTACACACCACTCTTTGAGAATCATGGGATTTTTTTATTTTTTTATATTTTTAATTTATTTTACATATATACATAATTAGTTTTATATTTTTAATTTATTCATTTATTTTAGTTTTTAGCATTCATTTCCACAAGATTTTGAGTTCCAAATTTTCTCCCCATCTTTCCCCTCCCTCCACTCCAAGACACTGTGCATTCTGATCCTTCTCCCAATCTACCCTCCCTTCTATCACATCCCTCCCTTCCCTTCTCCCTATCTTCTCTATTTTCTTGTAAGGCAAGATAGATTTCTATGTCCCATTTTGCATGTAAAAAACAATTTTTAACATTCATTTTTAAAACTTTGAGTT
Source organism: Bettongia penicillata ogilbyi (assembly GCA_023548195.1). NCBI lineage: Eukaryota > Metazoa > Chordata > Mammalia > Diprotodontia > Potoroidae > Bettongia > Bettongia penicillata. The sequence goes on from JAJHZJ010000292.1 coordinate 19,745,710, forward strand.
CCAGCTTCTCTCTCTTCCTCCCTCTCCACTCATCCCCACTGAGAAAGCAAGTAATTCAATGGGTAATTATGCAAAAGACTAATTATATTTCCCTCCATCCTATCTTGCCCCCCATTTATTCTATTGTCTCTTTTGACCTTGTCCCTCCCCAAAAGTGTTTACTTCTAATTACTTCCTCCTCCCATTTGCCCTCCCTTCTATGATTCCCCTACACCTCACTTATCCCCTTCTCCCCTATTTTCCTGGAGTGTAAGGTAGATTTTCATACCAAATTGAGTGTGCATGTTATTCCCTTCTTAAGCCAAATATGATGAGAGTAAGTTTCACTTTTTCCCTCTCACCTCCCCCCTTTTCCCCTCCATTGAAAAAGCTTTTTCTTGTTTCTTTTATGGGAGATAATTTGCCCCATTCCATTTCTCCCTTTCTCTTCCCAACATATTCCTCTCTCATCCCTTAATTTTATTTTTTAGATATCATCCCCTCCTATTCAACTTACCCTGTGCCCTCTTTCTATATGTATACAATCTCTTCAACTACCCAAATATTGGGAAAAGTCTCAAGAGTTACAAATATTATCTTTCTATGTAGGAATTGTAAACAGTTCAACTTCAGTAAATCCTTATGATTTCTCTTTCCTGTTTACCTTTTCATACTTCTCTTGATTCTTGTGTTTGAAAGTCAAATTTTCTATTTGGTTGTTTTCATCAAGAATGCTTAAAAGTCCTCTATTTCATTGAATGACCATTTTTTTCCCCTGAAGTATTATACTCAGTTTTGCTGGGTAGGTGATTCTTGGTTTTAATCCTAGCTCCTTTGACTTCTGGAATATCATATTCCAGGCCCTTTGATCCCTTAATGTAGAAGTTGCTAGATCTTGTGTTATCCTGATTGTATTTCCACAATACTCAAATTGTTTCTTTCTGGCTGCTTACAATATTTCCTCCTTGACCTGAGAACTCTGGAATTTGGCTACAATATTCCTAGGAGTTTTCCTTTAGGGATCTCTTTCAGAAGGTAATCAGTGGATTCTTTAAATATTTATTTTACCCCCTGGTTCTAGAATATCAAGGCAGTTTTCCTTGATAATTTCATGAAAGATGACATCAAGGTTTTTTTTTTTGATCATGGTTTTCACATAGTCCCATAATTTTTAAGTTGTCCCTCCTGGATCTATTTTCCAGGTCAGTTGTTTTTCCAATGAGATATTTCACATTGTCTTCTATTTTTTCATTCCTTTGATTCTGTTTCATAATTTCTTGATTTTTCATAGTCATTAGCTTCCATCTACTCCATTCTAATCTTTAAGGAATTATTTTTTTCAGTGAGCTTTTGGATCTCCTTTTCCATCTGGCCAGTTCTGCTTTTCAGGGCATTCTTCTCCTCACTGACTTTTTGGATCTCTTTTGCCATTTAGGTTACTCCATTTTTTAAAGTGTTATTTTCTTCAGCATTTTTTGGGTCTCCTTTAGCAAGCAGTTGACTCATTTTTCATGATTTTCTTGAATCACTCTCATTTCTCTTCTCAATTTTTGCTCTACTTTTCTTACTTGATTTCCAAAATCCTTTTTATGTTCTTCCATGGCCTGAGACAAATTCATATTTTTTTTTTCATATTTTTCTTGAAGGCTTTGGATGGAAGAGCTTTGACTTTGTTTTCTTCTCTTTGCCTGCTTTGGTCTTCCTTGTCACCAAAGTAAAATTCTACAGTCTGATTCTTTTTCTGGTTTTTGCTCATTTCTCCAGCCATTTACTTGACTTTTGAGCTCTTTGTCAAGGTAGTTCTTTGCTTCAAGTGGAGGGTGTACTATCAGCCTCTTGATTCCCCCACAATCTGTGGGCCTAGAACTCAAGAAAAAGTGGCTACAGTTGCCCCGCTGCAGGTTCCCCCCCTCCCCCCTCTGCTGCCCTGAGGCTGGGACTAGACCACTCCACTCTCTTGCACTGGTCCCACAGGCTTTTCCCACTAACCTTCCAATTTATTGTCAGCGTTTTGGGGTCATAAAGTCTGAAAACCACCACAGGAGTGAGAGATTCAGTCTCCACAAGGCCTGCTCAGGTCCCTTCTGTGTAGACACAGCCCATGTTGGACTGTATCCTGCCCCCAGTGTGGTGCAATAGACACTTCCCAGTGACCTTCCAGGCTGTCTTGGGCTGGAGATTTCCTTCACTTCATCATTCTGTGGGTTCTGCAGCTCCAGAATTTGTTTAGAGTCATTTTTTACAGGTATTTGACTGGGCTTGGTGAGAGCGATCTAGAAAGTATGTGCTGTTACTCCACCATCTTGGCTCCACCCACCCTCATCCCCAGAATCATGGGTTTTACAGAAGCAACATGATAGAAGGGAAATTACATTGCATCTGGAGTGGCAAGTCCCTGACCATCCAGACACTTCCTAGGAGCATGACTATGGATGAGTCATTGCCCCTTTTTGAACCTCAGTTTCCTCGTTTATAAAACAGAAACAAATTATTGAAACAGAAACAAATACATCATGTACCTCCCAAAGTTGTTTTTAGGAAAATACTTCATAACCATTAAATTTCCATAGATATTTGAGCTGTCATTGCTATTTTAAAATCATACACAACCTAGCCCCCACCTACCTTTCCAGCCTTCCTACTCTCTATAGTTCAGTCAGCTGACCTTCTTAATGAGCATTTATCAGCATCCCATTAAGCCCTTACTATGTGACAGCCACTGTATTAGGTACTAAAGATGCAAAGACAATAAATGAAACAATTCCTATTCTCAAGAACACATGACTTTTCACTCCTGTCCTCCAAGGCTTTACATCAGTTGTCTCCATACCCAGAATGTTCTCCCTCCTGATTTCTACCTCATAGAGTCCCTGAGTCTCTTCCAGGAGCATCTTAAACATAAAATAACAATAGCAACTAACATTTGCATAGTACTTACTATGTGCCAGGCATTGTGCTAAGTGCTTTATAATTATTATCTTCATTTGACCCTTAGGATACCCTGGAAGGGAAAGACTATATACTCAGATGCTGGTGTCCTCCTCCCCCAAAACTATCTTCTATTTATTTTGAATGTAACAAGTACCTCAGACTCATTCTTCAAAAGTGAGATAGGCTACTTCTTCCCCTCAGGGCACTAGGGGTACCCCTGAAGGGTTAGTGTCTCTTCTCTAATGCTATCAACTCAAGGCATCTGTCCAGCTAAGCTGCTCCTACTGTTAGTTACCAGTGATCAGAGCCCCACTTCCAATTAATGTTAATTACCTTTTACAGAAGGATATTTGCTCCCCACCACCACCACCACCTTGGAGGCACATCCTGCCCATACCACCTCAGTCTCTGAGGAGAGTGGGCTCAGACATAACTCACTGTCATCATAGCACTGGTCCTATACCACGATCATATCCCAAATCATCATCTCAGCTACTCTTGGGTTGGGTCCTGAAGGTTGCTTCTCAATCCTCAGGACATCAATGTTGGGCTGGCTAAAAAACTACATGAGAACTACTGGACGTTAGATGGCTTACTCTCTTGACCTTTCAAAAATCCCAAGATTGTAACTTCCAGATTAAACTCTTTCACCTAAACCAAAAGAACAAATGCTGAGGCTAAGAACCAAGGACTGTTTTCATGGGTCACTCATTAACTGGGGAATAGGGATGGGAATGGGCCCATCATCACACTGGAAGGAGCCAGCTGAAGAGAAGACATCAAATCAAACTAACCAAAGCTGGGGAAAAGGTCACACAGTGCTCAGCTAGTCCAAGGGGCTGCTGTGTACTACATGTTTCACAGAAGAGAACCATTTACAGAATGTCTGTCCATACTCCAAAGTCTCTCCAATGTACTTCCATTATACATTATTACAATTCTACCATAGCTCAACCTTTTCCACGAGGGGAATTACATCATGGACACTGAGCATGTTCACAAGGATTTTTGTTGTTCAGTTGCTTCTGACTCTTTGTGCCCCCACTTTGGGGTTTTCTTGCAAACATACTGGAGTAGTTTGTCATTTCCTTCTCTAGCTCATTTGACAGATGAGGAAACTGAGGCAAACAGGGTTAAATGACTTGCCCAGGGTCACACAGCTAGTAGCTATCTGAGGCCAAATTTAAATTCAGGACTTCCTGACTCCAGCCCTGACACTCTATCTACTATCCCCCACCTGCCATTCAGAGAGAAAGGGCTCAACATGTGTATTTTGTAGGGAGTGAACACAGGTGTGCCAGTAGGTTCTCGTTATGAAATGAATGAATTTTTTAAAAGAAAATTAACTGAAATGAGTGAAAAGGACAGTGAAAAGAGCACTAGAGCAGGAGTCAAGAAATCTAGATCCCAGTCATAGCTCTGCCATTTACTGCACTGTGTGACCTGGGATAAGTCACTTCCGTTCCCTAAGCCCCACTTTTCTCCTTTATAAAATGAGGGAAAGGACTAAGTGGCATAGATGTTCTCTAAGGCCACTCTGCTTGACCTTGTCACAGTCTGTATTTGAAGGTCCCTCTCAGCTATAACATTCTATATTCTGAGGTCCCACTTTGCATTTACCCACAGAAAGACATGCTGTCTCTCTCGATAGAATGTAAGCTTCTTGAGGTCAGGGACTGTGCATTTTGTCTAGTGCCTGGCATATCGTAAGCATTCAATGAATATTTGTTGTTGGACTGATTTCAGAAAAACAAACACAGACTTTTAGAACCAGAAAATTATTTTACCTAACCTTTTCATTTTTGTGGTTGCTTTATCATTTTTCAGTTGTATCTGACTCTTTATGACTCCATCTGGAGTTTTCTTGGCAAAGACACTGGAATGATTTGCCATTTCCTTTTACAGATGGGGAAACTGAGGCAGGCAGCATTTGCCCAGGATCATAAAGCTAGTAAGTGTCTGAGGCCATATTTGAACTCAGGAAGATGAGTCTTCCTGACTGCAGATTCCGATGCTCTATCCACGGCACCTTGTGCCATCTAGCTGCAAAATAGGAAACTGAGGCCCAGAGAGGAAAATTACTTACACAAAATCACACATCTGGGAAGTAACAGAATTGTTATTAAGAAGTAAGGTATTTGGGTAATAAAAATTTCATGGACTGAAAAAATAACCACTGATTCTCAGTGAGGAACCACCATACTACATGATATCGCATCCCTATTGCCCTCTGGCTTAGTATTAGGGCAGTGGAAGATAGTCCTTCCATTAGTAAACCACAAGTCAATTAAAATCACAAATTATAGCAGCCCTAACATAGAAGGACCTCAAAGAAGAACCTGCCCCACCTAATGCAGCAATCTCCTAATCTGCAGGCTCCTTGACATTCTGCTTATACACACCCAATTACAGAGACTTACAAAGTAGCATCCTAACTCCAGCTGATCCAGCTGTGTTTATATGACAGAAGATTTGAAATGCTGATGCCTAGAACAAGTCATGGAACCTTACGCAAATCCCCTCAGTCTGTTCTGTTTCCTCATCTACAAAATGAGTTATCGGGTTAAATGATCTGTATAGGTCCTTCCAACTCTAACATTCCATTTGTTTAGTTTCCTTCTACCCCTAACACTAAATATCATTCATTTCTAAGGTCCCTTCCATCTCTGATATTCTATGTCATTTGTTCTAAGATCTCTCAATGCTAACATCTACATTCTATGTTCTAAGGCTGGTCTAGCTCAAATATCATTTTTGTGTTGTTCAGATGCTGAGAGCTCTAACAGCAATGTTCTGTGTTCTAGGGCTCTGCCTACTCTAACATTCCATGTTCTATACTTTAATATTATGGGCCTATAATACTAGTTTTCCGATTGCTAAAGTGCATATGATGGCTTTGATCTTTTAAGATTCTTTCCTGTTTCAAATAACCCAACTTTGTGTCTTTGGAATCATGGGTCAGTCATTTGTAAACAGACAGAGCAGCTCCTCTTAGTGCCTCACAATAGTAACTCCTTAATAAATGCTTCTTGACCGAATGACTGATTGACATGCCAGAAGTCACTGAGTATTTAGGCCTTTATATAGAAAGCAGCTTCTTAGCCTATGAAAAGCATCTCCGATGAAGCACCATCATACTACTGGAAAACAAACTGCAATTATGCAGTGGAAATTTTTGCTGGGTCTTTCTACATAAACATGTTCATTTGTTCATTCAAGAAATCCCAAGCACATCAAAGACACTGTTTATATTAAAAGGAAGAAACAGAAAATTTGTCTTGGCCCCTCGCCAGCTCTCCACCTACAGAGTTGTCAGGCTGTTAGATCAACATGAGGGAGTGCTGGTGTTTGTGCTGAAGGCATCACTGAAGCCAAAGGTGTAACTTCTTGGACGAAACATCTAGGCGTGTTTAGCCAATGGACCCAGATTACTGGAAACAAAATGACCAAACAAAATTTGCTGGGAAGTCAGAGCCAAACTGGGGACTCGATGGAGATGTCAGCATGCGTGCTCACGCCCACCCTGGCTAAGAAATCTCCCTTCCTGCAGACAGATAACTGCTCTTAACAAGTAGTAACATCTGGATGCTTCTGTTTACTACTGAACTCATATCCCAGAAGAACTGCTCCTTCCAAGACCCAGATGTTAGATCCTCCCCAAACACAGATAGTTTGTGAGCATTTAGAAAAGAACATGGAATCACACTTTAAGGAAGACAGCAACAAACAATAGGAGGGCAACCAGATTGGTGAAAAGTCTGGATATCACATCACATAAGGAATTACTGAGGGAGCTGAGCATGAGGGACCTTACAGAGATCACAACCTTTAGACCTGGGCTGAATGGGACCTCAGGAATCACGAGGTCCAAGCCTTACCCAAATCATTAATCCTGTGTGTAACATTCAACCTCTAAACAAAGCTCTCTAGCAACAGGAAACTCACTAACTCCTGAGGCAACCCATTTCATTGGTAGGTCTCTCTAACTATAAGAATTTACTACTTATATTGACCTCAGATTCCCGTTCTTTTGACTGCCCCTCCCTGTTGATGCTAATTTTCTTTTTATAGTCAAGCAAAGCAGGTTTCATTTCTCTTCCACAAATACCTTTCATTAAATTCAAGATAATTTTCATGGTCTCCCTTATAGCCTCCCTTCTTTGGACTAAGAAAAAAAAATTCATCCACCCACACATATATTGCTAGTATCTTCCCCTCTGAGATTACCTTCTGTTTTTTCTTATCTTTTATGTTCAATTCAGACATTTTTCAGACGTCTGACTCTTCATTAACCTCATTTGGGGTTTTCTTGGTAAAGATACTGGAGTGGTTTGCCTTTTCCTTCTCCACAACATTTTATAGATGAGGAAACTAAGGCAAACAGGAGTAAGTGACTTGTCCAGGGTCATACAGCTGGGAAGTGTCTGAGGCCAGATTTGAGTTTAGGAAGATGGGTTTTCCTGATGTCACTCTATCCAGTATGCCACCAAGCTTCCACATATCTTGAATGCGCACATATTAGTTTACATGTAGTCTCCTCCATCGGTCTGTGAGCTCTGTAGTTGTTTGGTTTGGTTTGGTTTTTTCCTGTCTTTATCCTGTATGTAACTTCCTTTACTCTATATCTATTCTGTTTGTACAAAAGTGTTTGCATCTTGTTTCCCCCACTTAAACTGAGCTCCTTGAGAGAAGAGACTGTTTTTTGTTTCCATTTATATCCTCAGCATTTAGCACAATGCCTGACTGACAGCAGGTATTAAATCAAAGCTTATTGACTGACTGACTGGTATATAGTAAGCACTTAATAAGTGTATGTTGGCTCATCCATTATATAGCATGAGCTCCAGTCCTTCTCGCCCTTTGACCCCATGGCGTTGAGGGGGTCAAATGGGACTAGAGTTAGCAGAGGGCATCTCATCCTTAGACTCTTAGAGAGTTTGAGATCAGAGAAGTTGACAAAGTTTCAAACATCCTGGACACCCTCCTTTCCGGCCTTGGGATAGCTGAAGACAATTAGCATTTGCTCCGCCATATCCCCAAGCCCAAGATCCTTTTCTTCAAGCTACTCCTCTTCCTATGGCATGACTATGAACTACCCGCCATCTTGGTCATCTTCTTCTAGCTATGCTCCAGCTTATGAACAAGGTTCAGCATAGCACATCATCATCAATTCACAGCTTGAGGAGACTTTAAAATTCATCTACTCTAACCCCCTTCATTTTACAGATAAGGAAACTGAGGTCTGGAGCAGTGAAATGTCCAAGGTCTCACAGGTTTCAAGTAGCAGAGCTAAGGCCCAAGCCTAGCTTCTCTGATTCCACACCCAGCACTCTCAGAAGGTGCCCCCCAGGAGGGGGTAAGTTCAGATAGTATCCAGAGAAAGTGTTGGCTTAATAAGCTGTTCCTCTGATCTCTCTGTGTGATCCTCCAAGGGATGTCCTAATGCAATCTTCTGCACAAGAAGCACAAAACCTCCTGTCTCTATTGTGATTTATGCTTTTTGAAGTGTTTTCATATCTCATTTCATGTCTCATATCTCATCCCTAATAAGATTCCCACCACCATCCCCCACAACATCCGAGAGCTCCTTAAAACTGCCCCTGATAGCTCTCAATTTGAATTTCCGGAGCTAGCCTCAGTGGGCAGGCAGTGATGGATAGTGGAAATATTTGGAATGAGAAGGCCTGGGCTTAAGCCTTGTCTCTGCCACCTTCTTATTAGCTGTGTGACCTTGGGAAAGACAGTTTACTTTGAGGAGTCTCTGCTTCCCTACATATCAAATAGAAACAAAAAAAAAATCCCATCACAAAGTTGATGTAAGAATCAAGTGAAATAATGGCTGTGAAAGGAATCTTTTGCTATAGTGCAGAAAGAGTATTGGCTCTGGAATCAGAAGACTTGGATTTGAATTCCACCTCTGACCCTTATTACCTGTGATCCCTGAACCTCAGTTTCCTCATCTGTATAATAAAGAGGCTGGAATAGTTGACCTCTAGGGTCCCTTCCTGTTCTAAATCTATGGTTCTCTTTCTGTTCTAAATCTATGACTCAACACAATGGTATGTGGTAAATACTTATTAAATGGTTATTAACTGACAAGCTTCCTATCTCCAGAGCTTATTTAGAATAGTGCCAGCTATATTTTTGCTGTCATTCAGTCATTTTTGATCACGTCCAACTCCTTCTGATCCCATTTGGAATTTCTTGGCAAAGATACTGGAGGAGTTTGCCATTTCCTTCTCCTGTTCATTTTGCAGATGAGGAAACTTTGGTAAACAGGGTTAAGTGACTTGCCCAGGATCACACAGCTACTAAGTGTCTGAGATCAGATTCTAACTCAGGAAGCTGAGTCTTCCTGACTCCAGGGCTGGTGCTCGATCCACTTCATACTTAGCTGCCTATTTTAGTATATAGCAAGCACTTAAGAAATGCTTGTTGTGACTAATGTGGAAATAGGTTTAACATGATTGCACATGTACAACTTGTATCAGATTGTTTGCCATCTCAGGGAGGGGGAAGGGGAAAAATGGAGGAAGAAAAATTTAGAACTCAAAATCATATAAATAATAAATGTTGAAAACTATCTTCATATATAATTATAAAAATAAAATACTATTTGCATAAAGAAAGAAACATTTGTTGACTGATTCTTTGTAATGCATAGGTTCCAGTCTTTATCCTTTTATCCTAGGGACTTATTATTATTATCAAATATCTTTCCAGGATTTAGAGTTGGAAGACACCTTAATGATTATCTTTTTAACCCTTTAATTTATAGAAGAGCTCCAGAGAAGCTAAATCTTGGTCAAGACCACAGAGCAAATGAGTAGTATAATCTAGATTCGAACCTAGAATCTCTGACTCCAAATCCCATGATCTTTCCAGTGCATTAGCCTGAGTTAACAGCTGCCAGACCTCCTTCAGCAGGCCCAGTCTGGGACAGAGATAGCAGTCAGGCTCAGACTCCAGGCTCCCCATCCTCCCAGTCTTTTCTCTGGTCTCTTCTCCCCCTGCCAGTGACAATAATCTCACCCTGTCAAGGAGGGTGGTTAGGCACTGGTGGACTTGCGCTAGACTAGAGGAGGTTGTGCACCCAAGAGAGCTCAAGGGACCAAGGTGTAGCATAAGTGCCTGCTGACCAAGGAAGAAGGCAGCCCTCTCAGAGATAGCATCACGTTTCAGCTTCCTCTCTGCCTGCACAGGCCCAAAGATGTATTTACTGTAATTACATCTCATAATTTGCAGCCTTATTCGGCTTTAATGAGCAAGCCAACCAATCCTTCAGCTGTTCTCTGAAGAAGGAAGCTGGTTATGTGATCTCTCTGTGGGCTCTGGCTGCAGAGAAGGGTTTGGATAGAACTGCTCCACCATCTGCCTTCAGACAATACCCAAGGCAGAGGCAGAAAATGCTCTTCTGATAGGAGAACTCCAGCTCCCACTGACCTGCCCCCCAAAAGAGGCAATCTAGATGATTCCTCCAGGAGCAGGGGTTGGCCAAATGGAAAGCACCCACCTAAAGGGTTGGTCAAAAGCAAGTAGAATGGACACTATGTCATGGGAAGGGCACTAAATTAGGAGTCAGTAGACCTGGGTTCAAATTCCATCTTTTTCACTACCTCTCTGGAGGACCCTGGGCAGCTTACCCTGTCTTGGAACCTCAAAATTATGGTACAGTAGAAAGAGGGATGAACTTGGAGGCACAGATACTGAGTTCATATCACATCTTTGTCACTTACTCCCTGTGTGATCTTGGACCAGTCATTAACTTCTCTGAGTCTGACCTTCCTCATCTGTAAAATGAGGCCTCTGTCCCTTCAGCTCTAAATCTATGATCCTATAAATCCTGTGGGACTGCTAGATGGCGTAGTGGATAGAGGACCAGGTCTGGAATCAGGAAGACTCATCTTCCTGAGTTCAAATCTGACCTCAGATACTTCTCAGCTGTGTGACCTTGGGCAAGTCACTTACCCCTGTTTGCTTCAGTTTCTTCTTCTGTAAAATGAGCTGGAGAAGGAAATGGCAAACCGCTCCAGAAAACCCTAAATGGAGTCATGAAGAGTCAGACACAACTAAAAAATAATTAAACAACACGTATCCTGTAAATCAAGGAAAATACTATTTGTACCACTGACCTCAAAGGGTTGTTGGGAAGAGAAAATAAAAAGTCGCTCTAGTGTACTAGGCAATAGTAATTCACATTCTAAAACATTTTAAGGTTTACAAAGTGTTTTGCCCTGTGACAAAGCTGTGAAGCAGGTAGTACAAGAATTATTACCCCATTATATAGAAGGGGAAACCAAGACCAAGGGAGTTAAAATGACTTGCCTATGACCATAGCAGTGGCTGCAGTAGTACTAATTGTACTAATACTTGCAGTAGTTGTTACAGTGGTAAAGAAGGAACGATGATAATAATAGATAGTATTTACATAGTGCTTTAAGGTTTGCAAAACACTTTACATACCTCATGTAACAGTAATAAAAATAATAGAAAGTCAAGAAAAAGATAATTGTCATTATAAATAATAGAACTCAAAGGCAGGATTCTACTCTAGGCCTCTGGGCTACAAATCCAGCTCTCTGATGCCAACCTCCCCAAACTCACTCCCACTGCCACCTGCACTACAAAGGCCACCAATTTACTTTAGCAGACAAAGCTCTCCCAGACAGAGAGAAAAGGGGATGACTTAGAAAAAGCTGAGGGGTCAACCAGGGTGAGTTCTGTGAGGCTCTATTAACACTATGCCTTCTCCCTCCCCAGCAATCCCCTGGATCTCAAAGAAGGTAATCTAAGGACATGTAAGAGACTTCCCAAAGCTGGGAATAAACATACAGAACTTGTTAGCTCAGGAGGTTTTATGTTGAGATGAACAGTGGTAAAAGCTAGAATTATAAATTTGAGAAGGGTTCAGATTAATTCCTGGAGTTATAAAGCAAGAACTGCATGGAAGAGCACTCTACCCTTTCAAGTTTGACAATGAAGCCATTGGTGCTCCCAAGTCAGAACCCTGACTCAGATGGGCCCTGGAGTTGTGCTGGTAGCCTGGGAAATGCAACAGGATGATCAGATCCAAACACTTCTACCAGGCCTTTAAAGCTAGCTAGGTAGCTCTGTGGATACAATGCTGGGCCTAGAGTCAAGAAGATTCATCTTCCTGGGTTCAAATCCAGCCTCAGACACTTAGGAGCTGTGTGACCCTGGACAAGTCACTTAACCCTGTTTGCCTCAGTTTCCTCATCTGTGAAATGAACTGGAGAAGGAAATGGCAAACCACTCCAGTATCTTTGCCAAGAAAACCCCAAATGGAGTCATGGAGAGTCAGACACGACTGAAACAATTCAACAACAGGTGATATCCTCAAACCTGCAGTTTGAGAATCTACAGGAAAAGAAAACAATAGTTCCTTTCTGCTCTGTGGTTTGCGGTGGGGGAGAGTAACCTTTTATCACCCAACCCCCACCTAATATAGGTTTACTTTACGGCACTGGAATCTCGAGCATCTCTTGTGACTCGCCAAGAAGGGAATTTCTTCTTTCTCTTCTTCTCCACTCTTTTCTCAGACAGCTCCTCCAGGGACTTCCATCCCAAGGCTTTCTCAACCCAGCGTCCGTTGTTCTAACAGTCCAAACATGAAGGGGACTACCTGTGTTTAAAGGAGAGCACAGCTCCTGCCCTTGGTGTCCTCTCCTGCCCCCTCCGTGTGACTGGGGGTATTAGTAGGAAGAATCCAATGAGAATTGTAGCTTACTAGGATCATAGGAGATTTCCTGACTATGACCTAGAAACTTATCAATTCTACTCAACTCTGTGGCAATGTTCAAATCAACCATGAGAACCCTACCACTGGGGAACTGAGGAAAAAAGATTTTCTTATCTTCACACCTCTTCCCCACCAAAATTTGGAATGAAAGTGACCAAAATGGGATTTTCTAGCTCCAGCTTTGGCAATGCTTAGCTTCCATTCCTGGGGTGGACTCCGAGTGATCTCCAAAAAAATAAGAATGATGATGATGATGATGGTGATGGTGATGGTGATGGTGATGATGGTGGTGGTGGTAGTGGTAGTGGTGATGATGACTATGGTGATGGTGATGATGGTGGTGGTGGTAGTGGTGGTGGTGGTGGTGATGGTGGTGGTGAGGGATGGTGGTGGTGATGATATGATGGTGGTGGTGGTGGTGGTGGCGGTGGTGGTGGTGATAATGATGATGAGGATTTATTTGTGCAATGATTTATTCATGAAAATGCAGGTGTTCATGAGGAAAATTCAAAAACAGCTCATTACTCTAGAAACTACAAAAAGGTTATCCTTAAGGAACTCAGACAGTGATTAACGCAGATCATTCAAGAAAAGAAACTGTACAGCCCATATATTTCCTCCAAGAAGAACTCCCCACAAATTCTGGAGCACTGCAAGGCACGCAGAAACACAGTGAAAAAGATTTCCGTTCCAGAGAGCCCTGGAGAGCCGTCCCCAAAGGTCTGTTGCGCTCCGGACAGTGGAGCCCACCCCTGAGCTGCCCTAGCCACGTGGCCCCAGAGGAGCGGATCCAAGCAGGCTTCAGGGATGGAACCTCCGGCGTCCGGGAAGGTCCCTCCACCCACAGACGCTACAGGTTAGTGAGAGAGACGTCTAGGCTGGCCGAGAGGGGAGCAGGGTGTCTCCGTGACTCAGGCCCCCTCGGGAGGCAGCGGGGGAGGGAGCAGCAGAGACAGTGGGGTGGCAGCAGCGGCAGCCCAGGACTCCCTAAGCAGGAAGAAGTTCAGGGCCATTACCGAAGGTCTCTGCATAAACCCCCTGACGGAACAGAGTCTGAGAGACAGCCCTGCCCCCACCCCCACCATCACTGAAGGTCTCTGCATAAAGCCCCTGAGGGAACTGAGCCTAGGAGGCGGCCTTGCCCCCACCCCAGCACCAGAACTTAAGCTCACATTGAATAGCAGCCACGCCTGCCACAGAAAGCCCATTTGAATCTCAGACCATAAGCACTAGCTGGGTGGATCTAGGCAGGGGTGGACAGGAATCTCAGAAGTCAAGTAACTGGCTGGGAAAATGCCCAGAAAAGGGAAGAAAAATAAGACTATAGAAAGCTACTTTGATGGGGTTCAGATGTTTCCGCCTTTCAATTCTGATGACGAGGAACTATTCTTACCATCAGGGAAAGATGTGGAGGTCGGGGCCTCTCTATCCCAGACATCTGAGGTGGATGTCTGGTGGACTCAGGCCATGGAAGAGCTCAAAAAGGATTTTGAAAAGCAAGTTAGACAGGTGGAGGAAAAACTGGAAAGAGAAATGAGAGAGATGCAAGAAAAGCATGAAAAACGGGTCAATACCTTGCTAAAGGAGACCCAAAAAAATGCTGAAGAAAATAACACCTTGAAAAATAGGCTCACTCAATTGGCAAAAGAGGTTCAAAAAGCCAATGAGGAGAAGAATGCTTTCAAAAGCAGAATTAACCAAATGGAAAAAGAGGTTCAAGAGCTCACTGAAGAAAATAGTTCTCTCAAAATTAGAATGGAACAGATGGAGTCTAATGATTTTCTGAGAAACCAAGAAATCACAAAACAAAACCAAAAGAATGAAAAAATGGAAGAGAATGTGAAATATCTCATGGGAAAAACAACTGACCTAGAAAATAGATACAGGAGAGACAATTTAAAATTATGAGACTACCTGAAAGTCATGATCAAAAAAAGAGCCTAGACATCATCTTCCATGAAATTATCAAGGAAAACTGCCCTGATATCCTACAACCAGAGGGTAAAATAAGTATTGAAAGAATCCATCGATCACTGCCTGAAAGAGATCCAAAAAGAGAAACTCCTAGGAACATTGTGGCCAAATTCCAGAATTCCCAGGTCAAGGAGAAAATATTGCAAGAAGCTAGAAAGAAACAATTCCAGTATTGTGGAAATACAATCAGGATAACTCAAGATCTAGCAGCTTCTACATTAAGAGATCAAAGGGCATGGAATAGGATATTCCAGAAGTCAAAGGAACTAGGACTCAAACCAAGAATCACCTACCCAGCAAAACTGAGTATAATACTTCAGGGGAAAATATGGTCTTCCAATGAAACAGAGGACTTTCAAGCATTCTTGATGAAAAAGCCAGAGCTCAAAAGAAAATTTGACTTTCAAACACAAGAATGAGAATAAGCATGAAAAAGTAAACAGGAAAGAGAAGTCATAAGGGACTTACCAAAAGTGAACTGTTTACATTCCTACATGGAAAGACAATATTTGTAACTCTTAAAACTTTTCAGTATCTGGGTAGTTGGTGGGACCACACACACATACACACACATACACATGTACACACGTGCGTGCACACACACATACACACATGCACGCACGCACAGAGACAGAGAGCACAGAGTGAATTGAATAGGATGGGACCATATCTTAAAAGAAATTAAGGTAAATGGTGAGAGAGAAATGTAGTGGGAGGAAAGAGGGTGAAATGGAATGGGGTAAATTATATCTCATTCAAGAGGCAAGCAGGAGACTTTTTAGTGGAGGGAAAAACAGAAGAGCTGAGGAAAAAAACAAGAAGTTTACCCTCATCACATTCGACTAAAGGAAGGAATAAAATGCACACTCATTTTGGTATGAAAACCTATCTTACAATACAGGAAAGTGGGGGAGAAGGAGATAAGCAAGGGGTGAGGGGATGATGGAAGCAAGGGCAATGGGAGGAGGGAGCAATTTGAAGTCAACACTCTTGGGGAGGGACAGGATCCAAAGATAGAATAGAAACAATGGGGGGCAGGATAGGATGGAGGGAAATACAGTTAGTCTTACACAACACGACTATTATCGAAGTCACTTGCAAAACTACACAGATAGGGCCTATATTGAATTGCCTGCCTTCCCAAAGGGAATGGGTGGGGAGGGAGGGATGGGGGGAATTTGGAACTCAAATTTTTAGGAACAACTGTTGAGTATTGTTGTTGCTACTAGGAAATAAGAAATACAGTTAATGGGGAATGGAAAGTCATCTGGCCCTACAGGACAAAAGAGAAGATGGGGACAAGAGAAGGGAGGGATGATAGAAGAGAGGGCAGATTGGTGATAGGGAAAATTAGATTGCTCGGTGTATTGGGGTGGGAGGAGGGGATAAATGGGGAGAAAATTTGGAACCCAAAATTTTGTGAAAATGAATGTAAAAAGTTAAATAAATAAAAAAAATCAATGAAAAAAAAGAAAAGAAACTGTACAAGGTATCGCTGCAGGTTTTAAAATTTTAACATAACATAAATACCTAGCAAGACATTGTCTATTCATGCACTGCTGAAGCAAGCCAAGAAAACTATAAAATAATGCTGACTATATTACATAATCTCAACTGGGCCATCAATGTAGCAAAGGCAATTCCTTACAAAGGCAGCCAATATCTGAGTTCAAATCTGACCTCAGAAACTTACTAACTGTGTGACCCTAGGCAAGTTACTTGATGCTATTTGCCTTAATTTACTAGAGAAGGAAATGGCAAACTACTCCAGTATCTTTGCCAAGAAAACTCCATGGACAGTCTTGGCATGCTGTGGTCCACAAGGTCACAAAGGGTGAGACACAACTGAACGATTCAGCAACAGCAACAACAAAGATTTTTATTCTACTGAAGAGGTAGGAAAGTAGGGGACGATGAAGAATAAGCATTTTTAAGGGCATATTATGTGCCAGGCACTATGTGCAAGGCACTATGCTAAGCACTTTACAAATACCTCATTTGACTCTCACAACATTTCCAAGAGGCAGGGGTATTATTATCTCCATTTTACAGTTGAGGAAACTGAGGCAAGTGAAGGTTAAGTCATAGTTACAGAGCTAATAAGTAAATGAGGCTAGATTTGAACTCAGGTCTTCCTAACTCTCGGCCCATCACTCTATCCATTGGTGCTACCTAGCTACACTTTTTCCAGACTTTTTCTATATATTTTATTTGTAACATGTTGTTTATATGTTGTCTCCCCATTAGACTCTACATTCCTTGAGAGCAGAGACTGGTTTGGGGAGTTTTTTTGTTCTGAGTTTTTGGGGGTTTTTTTTGCCTTACATCTTTATATCTCTGCCATTTAGCACAGCATCTGGCACATACTTAATAACTGTTTATTGACGGACATCTCAGACCATGTGTCTGTTCTGGTTAGCTCACTATCAGGGCAGCGTGGCCCTGGTGAAGGCAGTGGTTCCAGGGCAGAGCTCTTCCCTCTGTGAGTCACCAAATGAACTGACTTCATAGATCTGACAAGGGCCACAGGATGCAGAACATGAAAGCATCCAAGCTAGAAGAGATTTAACAACACAGAATATCAGAGTTGGACAGGGCTTTAGAGTAAGGGCTGAGACTTTGGAATATGGAATGTCATAGAACTTGCTGCCTTTCCTGACTTCCTTCAAGTCTCAGCTAAACTCCTTCTATGAGAAACCTTTCCCAGCCCCTCTTTATTCTAGTGCCTCCCCTCTGTTGGTTCTTTCTAATTTATCCTATATTTAGCTTTTTTATACATAATTATTTATATGCTGTCTCGTTCTTCCATTAAATTGTGAGCTCGAGGACAAGGACTGTCCTTTACCTTTCTTTGTAACCCCAGTGCTTAGCACAATGCCTGACACATAGTAGGTGCTTAACTGTTACTGTTCTTTATTCTCAAAGAGGACCAAAATGACATCATTATGCTAGAGTCAAGTTTCCATGTATCTGACTGTGACTGATCAGACCAATACAAACTCAGAATGAACATTTGGGGTGGATTCTCTAAATTTGTGCATCCCATGTTTCTTCTGACCTACTTCATTCTGCTTTATTCATAGAGCAGAGATGAGGGCGTACCACACTGAGGGGTCTTGTATTAGTGTCTCCCAGGTCACACAGGCAATTCCAAAGTTCTAAAGAAAGACCTTGAGACTAACCTTGTATAGTTTTTTCTGACCACCAGCAAGATCACTTGCTCTGTGTGAGTTCTCCATAAAATAGTGTTTTAGGCAAAAATGCATTTGGCAATCGAACAATGTGGCCAGCCCATCAGAATTAAACTCTCTAGAGTAGAGATTGAATGCTTAGCAGTTTAGTTCCACAAAGGACCTCAGTGTCTAGTATCTTATCCTTCCAGAAGATCTTCAGAATCTCCTTAATTCAAATGGAAGTGATTCCGTTTTCTGGCATGGCACTAGTATACTGTCCATGCTTCACAGGCATACAAGAATGGTAGTCACCCTAACACTTCTTCTCCCCCACCCTCTCCTTCAGAGCCTTTCAAACACTGAGCTAGCTCTAGCAATGAGTGTCAACCTCTATCAATGACTTATCCACAGCATTCAAAACTTCTCCATTTGCTACAGCCAGTGGTTCCATGTATGGTGCAGTACTGGCTGGTAGAATTCTGTTTTCTTGCTGTAAATTGTTAGGCCAAAATTAGCACAAGCCACAGAGAATTAATCCATACTTTCTTGCATCTCAGCTTCAGAGGCTGCATTGAGTGCACAATCATCTGCCAACAGAAAATCATGCACCAACACTCCCTCCACTTTGGTCTTTTCAAATTGAAGAACTTACCATCAGTACAGTAGCTGTCTGTGTTGCCATGTTCATGGTCATTGAAGGCATTTGACACCATGACTGAAAACATCGTCTAAAAAGCATGGGAGCGAGCTCACAGCCTTGTTTCACTATGTTGGTGACTGGGAAAGTGTGAGAGTATCACCCATTGTCTAGAACCCAGGCAAGCATTGCTATCATGAAATCAATACAATACTAATGAACTTCTCCAAATAACCAAATTTTGACATAATCTTCCATAAGCCCTCATGACTAACAGTGTGAAAAGCCTTGGTCAGATTTCTCCTGGAGTTGCCAGGCAGCAAACACCATATCGACTGTTCCTCAGCCGTTTCTGAAGCCACACTAGCTCTCAGGTAGATGACCATCTTCCAGATGAAGGATCACCCTATTAGGGAGGAATCTAGCAAGAATCTTGCCAGCAATGACTGAGAGACAAACCCCACCCCCCTTTGATTGTCACAGGACAATCTATTCCCTTTACCTTTATGGATATGGTCAATGAATGTATCCTTGAATTTCTGGGAGATAATCTCCTCTTGCCATATAACCTGGAAAATCAGTCAGCATTTGCATGAGCAATGGACCCTGCCCCTAACCCCATCTTGTAAATTTCAGTTGGAATAAAATCAGCACCAGGTACTTTGTCACAGGAGAGGAGCCTAATGGCATTCAAGACCTCTTCTTCAGTTGGAAATTTGTCTAGAAAGAGATTGACTTCAACCTGAGGTAAAGGTCAACAGTTTCAGCATTGGTCTATACGGGAGTGTGCGGTCCATGTCTCCAGTATCATGTCCTTATCACTGATCAGTGTGACTCTATCAGCATTGAATAAAGAGGCATGACAGGTCTTTGGCCCATAAATAGCCTTGAGAGCATCATAAAAGCACTTTGGATTGTTACTGTCATCATAAAACTCAATTTCACCTGCTTTCTTACTGAGCCAAGAATCCTGCATCTCTCTAACCTTTGCTTATACTTTACTTTTGATGGAGTTAAATGCTGCCTTCTTAGAAAAAAGAATCTGGTAAACCCTGTAGAGTTCTCATTTTTCCTTTAACAGTTTCTGAATTTTGCCATCGTTTTCATCAAACCATTCTTGATATCTGCAAATGTTCTAACACAGATGAGTAAATGCAGTGCTGTACACCAAATCTCTGAAAGCTGCCCACTCCTGTTCTGCTCCACTGTTGCCAACCATGTGTTGGTTCAACTTTTCCTCCAAGTTAGCAACAAACTGTTCCTACTCAGAGAAGCTGCTCTAATCTGTTGACATTAAGTCTTCTAGTAGTCATTTTACCTTGGGGATGCCACTTTTGTTGAATGTGAATATTCAGCTTAGAGAGGATAAGTCTGTGATCAGTCTAGCACTCTGCGCCACATATTGCCTCCAGCTCTCTCACATTCTGTCTCTTCTTACAATCACATAATCTATTAAATGCCAATGTTCGCTGAAAGTACGTTCTCAAAGTTTTATTTCATTTAAGTAAGTGGAGGACAGTGTTGATGATGAGAAGGTCATGAGTTGTACAAGTTTTCAGTAGTAAGTGACCATTGCTGTTGCTGTTTCCAACTCCATTCCTCCAAGATTCCCTGCCATGCCTGGTAGTCTGAGTCTACTCCAGCATTAAAGCCTTCCGGAATTATATGCTTGTCCTCTTTTGGAACATTGATGATAAGAGTCTCCAGATCTTCATAAAATTTTTCTTTGACCTCATCAGGATTCGTCATGGTGGGAACATAGGCACTGATGATGGCAGAGTGGCGTTTTTCTAAAGGAATAATTACATTGTCATGAGCCTGTCATTTACTCCTTTTGGTAGGCATACAAGCTTACTGACTAGATTAATTTTGATTACAAAAGCTACTCCAGCTTTACAGAACTCCCCTTCACTGCAGCCTCTCCAGAAAAATATGTATGTACCTTGCTCCAACTTTAGTAAGCTAGCCTTCATTTGCTAGCCTTCTGCTGAATTCTCTTGCAACGAGAGCTGTTTGTCTTTCAGATCTACTGAATTTTGTGTTTTCTATAAGTGTGTATACATTCTATGGTGAGTGGAATCATCTTTGTAGAAGTTGTTGTATTCTTTTTTGTGCTTCCACCACAGGGTGAGATCCCTACCTGCCACAGTAATCAGTCCAGTTTGGGTAAAGGCACTTTTCTAGCCTCTTCCTCACACCAGGAGGTGAGCAGTGTGCTCACACACCCAGGGGGCTGCCAAATCCCATTGCTGCTTCCAGTGACAAGATGACCATATGGCCTAGGCCACCTATATGCAGGGTTGTAACTAGAGGTCCCAGTATATCCATATCTTTGTTACTTGCCTGTCACCACAGAACTTTGAGATAGGTAAAATGGTATGGGTGATGTTTTTTGATTCATGTATAAATTAGACCTAAGTGAGGCAGAATTGCACAAAGCTGTTGGCCTCACTCTCTCTTCCAGCCAGTGGCAGGACAGAGTCACAACAACTGGTGATAGTTCAAGATGGAGTGGGTGACCTTGCTGACTTTGGTGTCTAACAAAGCTCTAGGCGCTTAATAGCACCTGCTTCAGTTGCTTTCATGGCCATTAGAACAAATTGTTCTCATCTGTCCATCCCACTAGGGGAAGTCATTACATGCTTAGGGTAGACACCTCCTACCTCACCAACAGATTTGGGAACCCTCGGTTACTCTCAACATGGTTTAGCCTGCCTGCCAGAATGGTTAACTAGGGTATGCTACAGTTTCTTGGAGCCATGGAGTTGAGTGGATCAGGTGGACACCAAAGATGGAAAGCAACCCTCACACCACAGGTGCTAGTCCTGCATGAACACACCCCACAACCCAGGTGCTTAATAAATGTTTATTGACCTGACTTGGTAGCTCAAATTATACATCAGAGACTCGATACCTTTCATGGACTGAGTGAGGACAAATTCCCATATTACATATCAAGACCTCACCCAGACTGGTAAAACTTGAGAATTACATTTTTCATAGAACCTACCATCCCAAATACCCAAAGCCTCCAAGTTACATTGAACAAAAAGCTTTCATAGTATAGAGATCTGACCAAGGAAATCAAAGTGATGTGGGAGCAAGGTAAGGTATACTTCATCCCAGTTGTCCTATTTGCTACTGGAGTTGTACCAAAGATGCCTTAGAGAAGAAGGTGAGCTCACATCCTAATGTGATCTTTATACGCCTACTCAAAGCAATTCTTTTTACCCACCTGTACAATAGCCCCTGGAACACAATACAAATGAAGGATAGTAGCATAGTAATTTGTCCTGGGACCATTTCCATATGAATCCAACTGGAAAAGATGAGAAGAATGAGCTGACGACAATAATAAAGGAAGAGGCAAGGTGGTTCAGCGTGCAGAGAGCTGACCTCAGACTCAGGAAGATCTGGTTTCAAGTCTTGCCTATGGCATGTCCTGGATGTGTGACCATGGGCAAGTCACTTAAATGCTCAGTGCCAGAGGAAACTAAGACTATAATTTTCAAAAGAATGCCAACCTGCCCTGATAAAAGAAATTCCTCACCAGGAGCTCCCTACACCAATTAAATCACAGGTCTGGTGAAAATAATAACAATAGTTGCTATTATTATAGTTGTAATAATAATAAAAATAATCTCAACTTTGCATTTGATAAGCACTTTCACAAACTTTATCTCATTAGACCCTCACAATGAATATTTTTGTGATTCAATCCAGGCAGGATTGTAGAGATGAAGGGAAGTTAAGTAACTTTCCCAAAGGCACACTGAAACTTACTGATTGGGTAAGGCGTAGAACCAGGTGTGGAAAAGAAGTCAGCAATGAGGATTAAACTGAAAAATATGTCATGTGTAGTTTTTTCAGAGAGTTGGTTGTTAAACATTTACCAGTATATCTTCTACGTAGAACACAGGGCACACAGGTATAGGATCATAGATCTAGCTAGAGCCAGAAAGTCTACAGCTATGAGGCCATTTAGTCCAAACATCTCATGTTACAGATGAAAAAACTCAGGCCTAGAGTAAGTAATCTACCCAAAGTCTCATAGGAGGCAAGAGTCTGAGGCAGAATTTGAATCAAGGTCCCACAACTCTAAGTCAGGTGCCCTTTATACTTTACCACAAACTTCAGAATGACAGTTAACTACCACGGGCATCAAAGCCCCTGAGGGACTGGCAGGCACCTACCTCATCAAGGAGAAGTGTTTACAGCTGTGGCCCTAAAGGAAGAGATTAAATGCCCTTTCCCTTGACTCCATCCCTCACTGTTGAGTTGCACTGAAAATGCCGGCTTGCCTCTTTTAGGAACCTGACACAAACCAAATGGTGGGAGAAGATAAGCTTGAAGGAAAACAGACAGATGGACCCAGTGAGAATAAAAATAAGAAAGACTCCTCCTTAGGAGCCCAACCTTATTTCCCTCTAAGGTCTCACCTCCCACTTGCCATGTTCATCTCCTGTGTTTCCAAAAAAGGCTTCAGGGTTGGTATTAACAACTGAGTGAATCTTTGAGGAAAAAAAAAGGGAGATTTCCAAGGCAAAACCCAGGCCCAGTTTGCCAAACATAATAGTCCCTAAAGTCTATGATCCTATAAATTAGTAAGTACCTCCTGTCTACAAAGCAGAGAAGTAGAGCTACTGATTCAAAGTATGAATGTATGTACATTTAAAGTATGGGGCCAGGGCATTTGCTGTGACCATTGAGGAATAATGTTCTTTTGGAAGGGTACAAGGGAATGGAGTAGGACCACTCTTGGAGATTGTCCGAATACATAGCACAATAGAATCCTAGAATTTAGAACTAGAAGGGATGTTAGGGATCCAAGTCCCTCATTTTTCAGGTGTGGAAACAGAAACTCATATGGGTGGACTGATTTTCCCAAGGTTGCACAGCTAATAATAATTATAATAGCTAGCATTTGTATCGTTCTTTAAATAAAGCATTTTGCTCCTATGTCGTCACTTTAGATCCCCACAATACCCCTGGGACATAAGTATTATTATTATCCTAATTTTACAAGTGAGGAAACTGAGGCAGACAGAAGTTAAGAGACTTGCTAAGCCTCACACAGCTAGGAAAAATTTGAGGCAATTCCACATAATAGATGTTATCAGTCACATACACACATGAGTGTGAATGAGCATATCAAAACCTCTTCCCATACCTTGATTAAAAGAAAAAGGGCAGAGTTATCAGCATGTTGGGGGAACAGAGAGTATGACTGATAGAAGAAAAAACCCAGGAAAAACAGCAGGAGCATCCTGAGGCCAACTGACACAATTCTATCAAAGTCTCTAAACCCTATAATTTCATGAAGTGCAGGCACCATGGTGACACCCATCCAAAGTGGGGCTCTCTAGGACAATACACCTGTGCCCAACGACTTGGAGAAACTCAGCTCGAAAGATGTATTTATCAAAGTGGGAAAGGGGAAAGGAGGAAGAAACCCTCAGGGAAACTTAAATAGCCTAATACACTGAGTAGAACTTGAAAGCAGAGATAGCTAGACATAGTGAGAAGAGCGCTGAAAAGAATACATGCAAAGAAACTGAGTTCAAGTCCATCAAATGAGTAAGGTAATATCCAAAGCTACTTCACAGGACTCTTGTAAGAATACACTGATACAATGGATACAAAATTGACAGATGCTATATAAAAATGATAGCTTATTAATAACAGCTAATAATATATAACACTAACATTTGCAAAAAGTTTTACAAACACTATCTCATTTTATTTTCACAACAACCCCAGGAGGTAAGTGCCATTATTATTATCCATTTTCAGATGAGGAAACTGAGGCAGATAGAGGTAAAATGGCTTGCCCAAAGTCACACAGCTAGTAAGTGTCTGAGCATTTTCTTAGGGATATTAACATCTAGAGAACAAGTATAGTCCTTAAGTATATATAACCTTGGCCACTTCACTCCTCCTTTAATTCTCAGTTTCTTCATAAGTCAGATGGGGGAAGTAATACCTATGCTACCTACCTCTAAAGGCTGTTGTGAGGATGTAACAGCACCAGGTATATAAAGCGTTCTGGAACCAATAAAGCACTAAAGAATTACAAGCTATTATTATTTCATCATTGTATCCCCAGTGCCTAGGACAAGACTTTACATATAGTATGTGCTTAATAAATTTTGAATTGAAATTGGCAGTAGAGTCTAGGGGAAAGAGTCAGAAGACATGGCCTCCACAAAGCTGGGTGGCCTGGGTTTGAGCCTCAGTTTTTTCATTTGTCAAATGGAGATAATTTTTTTCCACCACTGTCCTCCTCAGGCCATTGTAAAAGCTTTTCACAAACTACAAAATGCTTTATAAACAAGAATTTTAATAACAATAGCTAGCACTTACATAGAACTTTAAGGTTTGCAAAGGCTTTAATCCATGTTAACTCAATTGATTCTTGGGTCTTGCTGGCTTCGAATCCAGCACTCTAACCACTGAGGCACCAAGCTGCTGCATAATTCTTACCGTTAGGGCAATGTCCCTGGATGTTTTGGAACAGTTGTCACAGCCTGTGTCCATTTCAGACCTGGTCATAAAATATGTCTTCCAGATGGGGGGTGGGTGGGTGGAATATTCCCCAGTTCAGTAAATAAGCTTCTCTTTTCTTTCTTCCCTACATGTTTCTTTTTGAAAATTTTCAAGCCCTGGCCCCCAGGCGAAGCCCTCTCTTTGCAGATGATCCCAGGCTTCAGTGTTTCCAAGACGACCACACCTCCTCCATCACTCCCAGCCCTGCATTGGGCATCAAGCCAACCATGTGCTCAGCTCCCTAAAAACTTCATCTTCTCCATCAGAATGGGCAGTTTGGTCAGTGAAAGATTTATGACTCCCAAGAGCTGCCCTACCCTTTTCATAATGCATCGTTATCCCCTCCCCCACTCCCCATCTCTTCCCCCGCTTCAAAACTCCCGAAGCTCCACTTTACTTGTCTCTTTGTTTATGACCTCCAAGCTTCAATTTCCAATTTCACATTTCCCCATAAAGGCTCTCGAGGAATTATAGTACAGAGAACGGGGGAGAGGGGAGGAGGGAAGGATGTGTTGTGGAGAGTGACTGGGCTGGCCTTGGGCAAAACTGTAAAGTAGATAAAGGCCCTTGGATGGCATTAAAAACTAGAACCAAATTCTGACTCTGCCACTTCTTAACCTCTTGGGTCTATATCCCTGTGACCTTGGGCAAGCTATTTATAAAGGCTCAGAGCTCAGTTTCATCCTCTATAAAATGGGGATAATAATTTATACCCCCACCTAACTCACAGGAATGGGATCAGGATCAAATTAAATAATGGATATGGGGTAGTGGAAAGTGCATCATAGGACCTGGATTCAAGTCCCAGCTCTGTTTTTTACTACTTTAGGCAAGTGACATAACTTTTGTGGGCCTCTGTTTCATCACCTATAAAATGAATAGTTTAGCTAGCACAATGGATAGAAAGTACAGCAATTAGGAGTCAGGAATTCTGCCATATATAGTTACTAGGTCAAATGGCCTAGGACTCTTGACAAGTCACTTCATCTCTCTCAGACTCAGTTTCCTTGTCTATAAAATGAGGAGCCAAAGGAATTAGGTTTAAATATTGACTTTGCTGCTATGTGAAATTAGATGAATGACTTCTACACTCTGGGCCTCAGTTGACTCAATTTTTTGAGTTGAATCAATTTTTTTAAAACAAAGTTGGATTACATTGTTATGTAAGGGATTTTGCAGTTTATATCTGATGAGCCTATATCCTAAGATCCCATCTAGTTCCCAAGTTCCATATGCCAAGAGTCCTTCTTGCTCTGTCAATCTGTGTCCTGATATCCTTCCCAGAGTTAACATTCTATGTCCTGTGTGTTGGGGTTCCTTCTTGCTCTGACCTTACCCAGAGTCATGGAAAGCCCCAGGCCCAAGGGTCCTGAGCTGGCATCCAGCCATGATCAGTCAGGTTGGGTGGGAAAGGATGATGGTGCTGGCAGATGGCGGTTCTGTGCCTTCACACAAAAAACAAGAGTCAAATGGAATCTTTCCAGGTGCCGAAGCCAGCTGTTGTTTCCCCCTGGGAGTTCTGTCAGGCCCACCACTTAGCTGCTGCAGGTGTACCGTGAAACACAAGGCTGTCCTTGCCAAAGACGAGCTGTGCTTATAAAGAAACCACAAGGCCAAAAGCATAAATGCTTATTAAATTGAATTGAATTGAAGGCCAGCAAAGGATGTGGAGGCTAACCTAATTTTTCTTACTTTGCAAAGCTCTTCTTTTTTCACCTGTATGCCCTGTGGCAGTCATGACACCCCCTCCAACCCCCCTGGGTCCTCCAAGGCTCCCCCACCCTTAACTTCAGTTTTTCTTTTATGGACCTCTCATAACTCATGCTCCATTTCTCCTTAAGTGTTTGTTTCTTCTTGGGTGGCTGCTCAGTTCCAAAACCCAGGGCTATATCCCAAAGATAGGCCTGTGATAACTTCTGGTATTTGGGACAGAAGAAACTGAATATCTCATTCACGGCCACATCTTCATGTGGTATGTGGGGAAATAACTTTTCTAGAACCAGCAAAAAACTTGGGTAGGTTTGAATTTCAGAGTAGATAGGCTTGGAGAGTTTTCAGAAATGCCACCATCAGCAAAGCTACCACACATGCTGGCCAACTGAAGGCAAGCAGCATCGGGACAGCCCCTGGCAACATCTGGCAGAGATAGCAGAAGAAGCACTAGGGCGGAAAATGGGAACACATGGCAGTGGAGGAACAGTGCTGAGGAAGCAATATCCCTCATTCTGATGACAGCCATACAGCCCAGAACATAGTCAACTGAAACCCAGAGCAGATCAGGTGATCCTAGGACATGGCAAGGCCAGAAGCACTTGCTAAGCACTTACTGTGTTCCACTACTGTGCTAAGCCCTGACGATGCAAGTACAAGCAAAAAGAGACTATAGCTGTCCTCAAGGAGCTTACATTCTGGTGGGAAAAGATGATATACAAAAGGAGTCACCATGGTTTCAAAATCCATAAAGTCAGGAACAAAGTCCAGAGGGGAATGGAGGCTGGTCCACCTTCAGGGATGGCAAAGTCTTGAGGTCACACACATGGCCTTCCAGGTCCTCAAGTGCCGCCTTTTGACTGAGTTCAAGTTTTATAGGACAAATCTTTTCATTAAGGGGATTTGTTCTGTAAAATCTGGATTCAGTCAAAGGACCACACTTGAGGACCTAGAGGGCCACATGTGGCATCAAGGCTGCAGGTTCCTCAACTTTGGCCCTTCCTCAAAATGGAGACCCCAGAAGGAGCTCACCAATGGAAGAAGGGTCCTGCCTAAAGGAAAGATATTCCAGGGTAAGAAGGCAACAAGTAAAATGAATGTTCCAGGGAAAAGAACATGAGACCTTGTTTTGACCTTGAGGACCCCAAAGGGTCTTAGGATACCCTAGAAGTCCCCAGACTACCCTTTGACCCTCTAAAAACTAACCTTCTTGGAACAGCTAGGTGTTGCAGTAGATAGAGCACCAGCCCTGGAGCCAAGAGGACCTGAGTTCAATTCTTACCTTAGACACTAACTGTACATATGGGCAAGTCACTGGAAAAAAAGGAAGGAAGGAAGATCTAGTTCAATCCCATCATTCTACAGATGGGAAAAAAAAAGAGCCAGAAAAAATTTAACTTGTCCAAGGTCACAGAGTAAGTCACCCACCACTAGAACTCTACTCTAATGGCTACTCCTGGCCCCTTGCTTTTTTTCTGTCAGAATTCATTGCATCTCACTTAAATTCTTTAACTTCAATTTCTTTGTCTGTGAAATGAAGGGAAGAGGAGAAACTAAAGGCTCTCTACAGTTGTTTTCTCTCCATGACATGGTGTTTCATGTTCCAAGGTCCCTCCCAATTCTGACATTCTAGGCTTTAGTTTCTCAGTTCCCTTCTATTGCTAATATTCTATTTCATGTTCCGAGGCCCCTTCCAACTCTGGCATTCTGCATTCTGTATCTAAGCTAGGCTTGGCAAACTACAATGTTTTGTACAACCCTCGAGCTAAGAATAGTTTTTAGATTTTTAAATAAAGTTTTATTGTATTTAAAAATGTAAAAACCATTCTTAGCTCCTGGGGGTACTAAAACAGGCAGAGGGCCATAGTTTGCAAACCTCTGTTCTAAGCTCTGACATTCTCCGAGTCTCGGCTAGTTCTGTCTCCCTGGGCCTGGCTGCTTTGTTCCTTGACTTTTGGAATAAATAATCCTTGAGAAAGGACACAGGAAGCTCCCTGGAAGGCAGAGCACGAATTTACATGTTCCTTGGGTGACATTCGAGGATCGATTGAGCCAAAGGAACAAACAGGCAAGAGCAGTCCATAAATAAGGGGAGGCGGCTGATTGGGATGCAGAGCTGAAGGGCAGTCCCTGTCGGCCTGTCTTTCTGTGCCACCCCCTTGTCAAGGCCAACCCTGCCTGACACCCTGAGCCTGTGATCCAGGAGCCAAAGGGTAGTGGCCAGGGTGATGGGGAGTTTTATAACCAAGATCCAACAGAAGGAAACAAACAAATATGTCTGATATTTCCCCAGTTTGGTCAAAAAGGCTGTAGGAGACCAACTGACTGGCAACTTCTATATATCTTCGCATCCTTGGGAAGCATTTCTTGGGGCCTAAAGCCCACAGGCAACAAGGTGTTTACTGCAGTTAGGGAACATTGCATCCCTTTATTTCACAAAGAGGAGGGTGTGTCTGTGATTTCTAACTGATATATCTTCCAGTCTGTGGAGACAATCCCTCTTAAAAAAACACCCTGGGATCATCTCTTTTGAGGAGCTAATTAGATGAAATCCATTTTGCTTTCTCAAAAGACAGATTCATTATAGTCTAAGACCTGGATTCATATCCAAACTCTTCTACTTACTACCCTGGGGAATTACTTAATCTCTCTAGACCTCAGTTTCTTCATCTATAAAATCAAGAGTTTTAAACCAGATGAGTTTTGAGATCCCTTCTAGCCCCAAAATTCTCAATATTGTATTTTAAAGTCCCTTCCAGCTCTGCCACTCCAAGTTCTGAATTCTAAGATTGATTCTACCTTTAATAATCTATGTTCTATGTTCTAAATTATTTGTTCTATAATCTATGTTCTATTTTCTAATGTCCTTCTCATCTCCAAATCCTATGATCCTCTGGCCAGAGGGAGATTTTTTAAAATATTGAATAACTAATATCTATATAGCACTTTCCCTCTATCACATACATTATCTCATTTTAACTTCTCAAAAGTGCCATGAAGTAGGTACTGCATGGATTATTCCTATTTCGTATCTTGAAAGTTGAAGAAAAGGTGCTTACTCATACCTGCATTAGCACAGGGAGATTCTTCATCCAGAAATTCCCTGTATCAATAAAATCCCAAGTCCAGTGGAGATCCCCATTCTTATCACTATTTTTGTTATGGAACTCTTACTTAAGACCTGTGAATGTATCACTATATAGAAATTCCCATTTGAAAAATTTCTCCACCAATGCAAATTATCAACTCATCTATAACTTATATTCTTTGAGGATTGTATTGCTGGTGGAGGGAAAGGTGACACTGACTGCAATGGCTTAGAGCTAAGCAGATAGTAACTAGCTAAACTCAAGTGACTTAGCCTTGGGCATTTAGCTAGTGTGTGTTACAGGCAGGATTTGAATCCAGGTCTTGTTGACTCCAACGATGGACCTCTGCCCGCTACATCTCTCATTCTCATTTTATAGATGAGGAAATGGAGGCTCAGAGAAAATCATTGACATGCTTAAGGTCACCTAGCCAAGTTGGGCAGCTGGAAGTCAAACTCAGAGCACTCCAATATCTTTGCCAAGGAATCCCAAATGGGTTGTTATGAAGATCAAATCACATAATAATTATAAAATGTCATATAAATGTTAGCTATTATTATCCATTCAGTAAACATTTATTAAACACCTTCTGTGTACCGTCGTTGTGCTAGGTTCTGGAGATAAAGAGACAAAAACAAAAGAGCCCTGGCCCTTGAGGTCCTTGCTAACATTTTATTAGAGTTATCACAGAGACAGGTTTAAAAAAATTTATATATGCATGAAGTAATTGGGAAAGGGCAGTAACAACTAGGGGGATAAGGAAACGCCTCATGTAAGAGTGGACAGTTGAACTGACCCTTGAAAGAAGCTTGGAAACATTCTAAAAGGGAGAGGGATAGAAGGAGGACTGCATTCCAGCCAGGGATGTTAGAAGAAAGGAGAACAGGTGGGTCCGGACTGTGAGGGGCTTTAAACATCACACAGAAGAGTTTTATATGCTATCCTAGAGGCAGCAGGGAGCTGCCGAAGTTTCTTGAGCCGTGAAATGACATGATCAAACCTGTGCTTTAAGAATATCAATTTAGCAGTTGTCAAGATTTGGAAATTGAGGGGATGCCCATCGATTGGGGAATGGCTGAGCAAGTTGTGATATGTGAATGTAATAGAATATTATTGTTCTATAAGAACTTATGAGCAGGAGGATTTCAGAGAAACCTGGAAAGACATATATCAATTGATGCTTAGTGAAACGAGCAGAACCAGGAGAGCATTGTACACAATAGCAGCCACATTGTTCGATGACTGACTTTGATAGACTTAGATCTTCTCATCCATTCAGTGATCTAAGACAACTCCAAAAGATTCATGATGGAAAGTGCTATCCACATCCAGAGAAAGAACTATTCCTAAAGAGTCTGAATGCAGATACTATTTGCTCTTTTTTTCTGTTGTTTGTTTTTTCTTTTGTGTAGTTTCTCCCTTTTGTTCTGATTCTTCCTACACAACATGACTAATAGGGAATATGTTTAATATGATTGTACATGTGTAGCCTATATAAGATTGCTTACTGTCTTGGGGAGAGGGGAGGAAAGGGAGAGAAAGAAAAAATTTGGAACTCAAAATCTTATAAAAGTGAATGTGGAAAATTATCTTTACGTTTAATTGTAGGGAAAATGCTATTAAAGGGGGCGGGGCAGGGATTTAGCAGCTGCTGGGAGAATAAAATGGAGAGAAGACATGCTGGAGGCAAATTCTCAATTAGAAGATTATTACAATTATCTAAACAACAGAGTATGAGAACCTGAGTGAGGATGATTGTCTTATCCTATAAGTGGAGAGAAAAGAAGGGGAGAGATAGAATCTTTTTCTAAGACAGTGAAAAGAGTTCTTATGGTCAGGAGACCTAGGTTAAAATCTGTTTTGAGGCTTATTGGCTATATGACTGTCACAAAATTACTTCATTTCCCTAAGCCTCAGTTTCCTTATCCATAAAACAGGAATGACTTGCAGTCCCCTACCTTGCATGATCGTTGTGATGAAAGTATTTTGTAACCTTGAAGTTCTACATAAAAGTGAGTTGTCATTATTATATTTATTTTCTCAGAATCAAGTACAAGATTTTGTACATAGTAGGTCCTTGGTAAATGTTTGTCCCTTGAATTTTTGTTGCACGAATTTTGATAGAGGTTGCTATGTTGACACATCTGCATTTATCCCCAAAGACCTATGAGTCTGAGCTCACAACCAACAGCCATAAAAACTTTGCAACAGACTTAATTTATGGTTGGAAGGGCACTAGCCAGTGCATCATCTTAACTGCCTTTAGGACAGGAATGAAAGGACTGTTTATCTTTATCATCACTTTGAGCTTGTCATGGCTAACAGAGTGGGGGTGCTGAATTTATCCACTAGATAGAAAATCCAAGATCAGCTGAAATGAATGGCTTCAGGGTCAGCCTTAAGTAGGTGGTCTGAAAGGAGTCCCTGTCCCCAAATCTTTCCTTTTCCAAGCTACTTCAATATCTGAAATTCCATGAGGGTCATTTCTTTAATTTAATTCCAAAGAGTCCTCTGGAAAAATTCAAACATCCCTTGGAGACAGAACACACCAAGCTCTTGTCATCCATTAAAACCTATAGAGAAAATTCATTTATCAGTTTTATTTCCTGTGGTCACAAGATTCAGTAATCACTGGGCTTGGAAGATGGAGAAAATGAAGAAAGTTGGATTAGTCGGGGACTGAGCCAAGGAAATCCCTGGGAATTAATTAGGATCACTGCCTTTAAATTATTTTAGGATCGTTGGTTTGAGGGAGAGCTGAAAGGGGCCTTAGAGATTACCCAGGCCAGGGCGATCTTAACCAGGGATCCACAGAACCATAAGATATCCAGAGATAGATTTCAAGGAATTTGTGAATTTGGATGGGAAGAAAATTACATCTTGCTTTTCACTAATCTTTGGCTTCCTTTCTGATCTTATGTGTTTTATTTTATGTATTTAAAAATATTTTTCTGAGGAGGGGTCCACAGTCTTCACCAGACTGCCAATAAGGTCCACAACACAGGCACAAAAAGATTAAGAGTCCATGAACTAGATAAATTCATACTTATTACAAATGAGAAAACTGAAGCCCAGAGAGGCATGCTGACTTGCCTAGTCACACAGAGATGTAAGAAGTAGAGCCAGGAATCTGACCAGAAATGGGAAGAGTTATCATGGGGAAGATTCTGCTTGACTGCAAAGAGAACTAGGATTAATGAACATAGGTTACGAGGTAAGCAGGTTTCAGCCCAATCAAATATAAGAAAGAACCTTCCAATATCTACAATAATCTAGGAAGGGGGCAGAAGGGGAAGGTGATGAGTTCCCCATCAAGAGAGGTGTTTGAGCAGAGATTAAGGATTCTCTAGAAGGGATTTATCCAGAAAGCCTGATGTAGACCAAGGTGGCCTTAAAGGTTCCCTTCCAGCTGACTCTGAGATTCTAGGAGCTCCATGCTCTGGCTGTATTGGCAGGGAGACAGCTGGTGTGGCAGGAGGTGGCTTTCACCTTCTGCAGTTGTGGGGCTGGTCCTCAAGGTCTCCCTAGTGGGAGGCCGGCACCCTGGAGGAGCCCAATGCTCCTCCTCATTTTTCTAATTGCACCAAGGATATAAATCCCACAATGTGTGCCCGGTCAGCTGTCCCATTTTTCTCCTAAGTAGCAAATTTATGGGGCACACATGCTCAGAGGTGATTATTCTCTGATAGTTTATAGTATCTGAGCTCTTTTTTTCGATAAATCTCATTTCTATGGATTGGCAGTTCAAACAATGCATTTCCTGCTCTCTGGAGGTTGCAAATAGCTCACTTTGGTTTAGTAACTTTCAGAGATTGGGGTTTTTGCATAATGTAAATCTGAAGGAGAAGATATTTGGTCTGCTCTACTCTGAGTGCAATTAGTGCGATAAATACTGGGAGAAATTCATTTTCCTTGCAAAGGGAAGGCAAGTCTGCTTGGTATGCAGAAGACGGAGTTGTTTGCAACACAGGAGTTTCCTAATGTGCTTAGCAATGCACCGAGTGAGGTTTGATTTGCAGCCTTAAAGAATTCAGGGATGAATAAAACATTGAATTAATTGCTGAGGAAGGATTGCCAGGCTGCATGAGATGGAAAGCCCAGGAATAAAAAATAAAAAGATAAAACCTGTGTTATCTGCAACCCATGCCCCGGGGAAACTGTATTTGATTTGGAGTCAGGGCTATTCACCCTGCTTAGAACAGCTTGCCTCTCTCTCCTCTCTGCCCAGATGAGGCTAGTTCGGGCTCCATCTCTCCATGAAGCTTTCCCCAACCACTCCAGTTCACATTATAGATCAAAGAACATAAAATAGCAGGACTAAAGGGGGCCTGAAAATATGGAATTAGAGCTGAGAGAGACCTCAGCACATAGATAGCAGTTAGAACTGGAAGTCCTTTTAAACCATAGAACATAGACTATTGTTAGAGCCTGTACTAGAAGGGACCTTAAAACAGAGGATGTCAGTGATAGAAAGGGGCTTCAGAATATAGAATGTTAAAACTGGAAAAGATCTCAAAACAAAGTATGTAGGATGCATTAGGATTGGAAGGAATTTTAGAACCTAGAACATCAGAGCTGGAAGAGACTTTAGACGTCACCTAGTTCAGTCCTCTCCTTTTGCATATGAAGAAACTGTGTCCTAGAATCCTAGAACCTCAGAGCTGAAAGTGACTCTTTACATAGATAGGACCCTACGATGCTAAGCCACTTCTGTCAAAGAAATCAGCATTATCTGAAGACTGACTCTAGACACTAGAAACATAGATACCTGCCCATTCTGGGCGTGCAGAGGGGTGCTGCATATTACCTTCTACCCAAAACTATTTCCCCCTACTCCCTGTGTCACTAATTTGGAAAATTCTACCTTTTAGAGATTCATTCCTTCAGATTCTTCAGGAGTTCGGGGTTTTCAATATTCCCTATTGATATGCAATGATCTATATTTATAGCAACACTTACTATATAGTAGCAAAGAACTGAAAACAAAGTAAATGTCCATTGACAAGTTATTACATG
This sequence comes from Bettongia penicillata ogilbyi, assembly GCA_023548195.1. Lineage (NCBI taxonomy): Eukaryota > Metazoa > Chordata > Mammalia > Diprotodontia > Potoroidae > Bettongia > Bettongia penicillata. The sequence goes on from JAJHZJ010000292.1 coordinate 19,780,525, forward strand.
TAAATTAATGGAATATTACTGTGTTGCAAGAAACAATAAATACAATGACTACAGAGAAATAGGGAAGACATATGAACTAATGCAAAGTAAATCAAGTCAAAAAGAGAAACCCAATATACAACGACTACAACAATGTAAATAAAAATAACCAGAAAACAATTGAAACTGAATTATGCAAAATTACAAAGAACAAGCTAGTCCCCCAAGAAAAGATGTGAGAAATCAGCAGCTCCATTCCTTGGTAATAGGAAGAGACCAGGGGGAAGGTTTACAGATGTGGAGATATACATACATATATATATATATATATGGATATATAGTCAGAATTTCATTTGATGTATTGATAAGTTTTGCTGACTTTTTTCTTTTTAAAGAAAAATCTTCTGTTAGAAGGGAGAGCTTTCTGGTAGGGAGAAGAGAGGGATACAGTGATATAATATGTTTTTTAAAAATTCTGCAAAGGATAACTCCTTTAAGCTAAAACCTCAGCAGGACTTCTTGGCTGAGAACTGAGAACAAGACCCTTGGACATGGAAGATAGGATTAGTGAAAGAGGTGGAGCAAGGGATTGGAAAGAGATAAAAGTAGGCACCAAAACCTCCTTCACTGTTTTGCCAATGTGTTGGGGGCAGCTAGGTGGTACAGTGGATTGACTGCAGCTAGGTAGTACAGTGGATTGACTGCCAAGCCTGGAGACAGAAAGACTCATCTTACTGAGTTCAAATCCTGCCTCATATAATTAGTAGCTATATGACCCCTAGACAAGTCTAGACAAGTCCCTTAACCCTGTTCACCTCAGCTACCTCATCTGTAAAATGAGTTGGAGAAGGAAATGGCAAACCACTCCAGTATCTTTGCCAAGAAAACCCCAAATGTGGTCAGAAATGACTGAAATGATTAAACAGCAGTAATAAGGGCTAAGATCTGGAGGATGCTCTCTGAAACAGGCATTAAAGACCTGTCCTTCTGAGAAAACCAAGCATCAAACACTGGCCTGGGATTCAGGAGACTCCATCTCTGCCCTTTATTAGCTAGATCTTTTCCTTTCTCAGAGCTTATGCATACTCATGGATCAAATGGGAGGGGGGTGAGATTCATTCACCTTACTTACCTCACAGGATTGCTGTGGAGCCCAAATTAGCTCATGGATATAAAGCACTATTTAAATTCAAAGTCAGTAGACGTGGATACCATTATCCTAATAATTCACATTTCTTGAGTACTTTTTTCTGAACAACCCAAAGAGGTCAGTCAATAGTACAAGTGTTATTTACTCCCATCTTACAGATCAAGACATTAAGCCTCTTACTTTACATGGCTAGTAAGTTAGAGAATCTGGATCTGAACCCAGATCAATTCTGTCTCCAGAACTGTTCAGGGGTCTTCTCATCATATGCCTTGCTATTATTAGCATTTCTTTTGAGCTCCATGCTAGAGATGTGAGAATTTAGTAAGGCCCCAAAGTTTCTGTGCTAATAAATCTATGAAAGAAAATTCTGCTTCAGATAAATATTTAGTGTAGGGTTCATAGGTGGAAAATATGGGCATTTCAGTGAGCTCCTGACAAGATCTCTTGGTTAATGATAAGGACAGTATCCACAGAAAATGTTCAAGAGATGAGAATAAGTTCAAAGAACTGATACTAGTTCTAGGTTCCCAAAGATCTTTGAGACCCATTTCTCTTTTATGTGAATTATAATGGAAAGATGCCCCTATGAACAGTCAGGACTTAATTGACCTTGTGTCAGGGGGAGTCCTAGAATCCTAAGATTTGGGGTGGAAATAATTTTAGAAATCATCTAGTCCAGCCCTACCTCACCCCCCAGCTTTAGAGATATGGAAAATAAGGATCAGAGAAGAAAAAATTATCTATCCAAAGTCACAGAGTAAGCTAAGAGTAGAACTGAGACTTAGATCTCTGTCTTTCAATCCAGTGTCTTCTCCACTGTACTGAATTGTACAGGGAATAGGAGGTCCTGGGTAATAGAACTTTCTGGTTGACCAAGAGTTAAACACACCCTCTCCCTAAGCCTTGCCATTTCAACTTTGTTCTTGTTGAGATTCTAAACCACCTGAGTTTATTTTCCTGCCTTAGTAAGTTGAACAGGAGCAGGAGAACAGGCTGAATTCTATTTGTGAAAGTTGTAAGTCTGTCAGAGCTCCTCAACTGCACACACACGCACACACACACACACACACACGCGCACGCACACACACACGCGCGCACACTCCTCTTTCAAATGGGCAATGTGCAGCAGCAGAAAAGAACATTGACTTTGGAGTTAAAAGACATAGGACCCTTCTCATGGGCTTCATCCTGAAAAAAATCTTTCATTTGATCTCTCCATCCCCACTATCATCTAAACTAGCTAAATTCCTCAAAAACCATCTCCAAGAAGTACCTTCACTTTCTCTCCTCTCACTCTCCTCTTAATTCCATATAATCTGGCTTCGGTCCTTATCACTCCATTGAAAAGGCTCTCTCCAGTTACTAATGATTTCTTGTCTGCCAAAGCTTTTTCTCTGTCCTCATTTTCCTTGACCTCTCTGCAGGCTTTGACACTGTTGATCACGTTCTCCTCCTTGATATCCTCTTCTCTCTAGGTTTTCAGGACACCATTCTCTCTTGACTCTGCTCCTACCTATATGACTACTCCTTCTGTTTTCTTCACTGGCTCCTCTTTGAGATCAGATCCCTCTAGCCATAGGCATCCCTCAGGATTGTGTCCCTCTTCTCTCATTCCTTTATACTACTTCAAGTGGGGATCTCATCAGCTCCCATGTATTTAATGACTATCTCTATGCTATTGATTCTCAGATCTACCTCTCCTGTCCCAAACTCTCTGGTGACCCGCAATCTCTGATCTCCAACTGCCTTTGAAACATCTCAGACTAATGTCCAATAGACATCTGAAACTCAAAATGTCCAGAACAGAACTCATCACCTTTCCCCCTAAATCTTCCTCACCTCCTACTCTTCCCTATTACTGTAAATTACTGTGGAAGGTAGCACCATCCTCCCAGTCCCTCTGACTCACAGACTAATAGTTATCCTCACCTCCTCACTGTCTCTCACCCCCATATTCCCTCTGTTGCCAAGGCCTGTAGACTTCACCTTTTCAACATCTTTAGAATATTCCTCCTTGTCTACTCTAACACTGTCACCACTCTGTTATAGGTCCTTATCACTTCACTCTGGGACCAACACACTCATCTAAGAGCCTACTAGTGTGTCTGCTTGTCTCACATCTCTCCCTATCCAACCCATCCTCCATTTAGCACTAAGATGATTTTCCTAAAACATAGGTCCCATCATCTCACCCTCCTTCTCAATAAACTTCAGTGACTCCCTATTGACTCAGGGACCAAAAACAAAATACCACCTTTTGGGATTCAAAGCCCTACCCTTCTCTTCATATACTTCCAGTTTTCTAGGACTTTATTTCCTGCCATATAGGCTTTGATCCAGTGACATTGGCCTCTGAGTGTTACACCAACAAGATACTCCATCTCTTGGCTCTGGGCATTTTTACTGGCTGTCTCCCCTACCTGGAATGCTCTCCCTCCTCTGCTGTACCTACTCACCTCTCTAGCCTTCATTAAACCTTAACTAAAATCTCATCTTTTACTGGAAGCCATTCCTAACCCTTCTTAATTCTAATGTTTTCTTTCTGTTAATCATTTCCTATTTCTCCTGTATCTAACTTACTTTGTCTTTATTTGTTTGCATGTTGTCTCCCCCATTAGATGGTAAGTTCCTTGGGGACAGGGACTTTTTCCCTCTTTCTGTATCCCCAGAGCTTAGCATAGTGTCTGGCACATAGTAGGTGCATGATAAATGTTTGATTGATTGGTCCACCTCTGTCTTTCCATCCTCCTTTCCAATCCAAACTGAGCTAACAGACATTCTCCTACTTAGTATTCTATCTCCTATAAAGGGAGAGAGAGTCTTTGTACAGGATGCCTGTCCCACCCCTGGAATACTCTCCCTCTTAACCTCCACCTCTCAGAATCCTTAGTTTCCTTCAATGTAGGTTTCACTTCCTATGGACTCTTTCCTGATCCTCCCAGTTTTTTAGTATTGTCTCTCTCTTCAAAAACAACCTGGCTTATTGGACAGAGAAGACTTACTTCTGACTAAGTGACCCTGGGCAAATCATTTCACCTCTCAACCCCCTAGGTAACTCCAAAAAGCTGCAAGGTTGATAGAAAATGCCAACTCACATTTATAGAACTCCTAGGAGTCCCAGGGATGTGCTGAAGGCAGTTCAGACCAGTTCTTTAAAGCTGATTGTTAAATTTTCAGTATGAGTATCTACACCTCAGAAATCAGCAAACACTACAAATAGAAGCTTAATTTACAGTCTTGTTGATTGACTAGACTTAAGTCTACACATAACTTTTTTAGAGGGATGGAGAATATTAATAATGCATATTAAACTTAAAATTGTATTGTGGATGATTTTTTTTGAGTCATTTGTTAACTATTTACCAGCACACCCCTGCAGAGTTCCCTATATCAATGAAATTGTAGTCTTTATCCCTAATCATCTGTATAAATCTCCCCAGCAAAATGCCAGTTCCTTGGTCGGTTGACTTTTTGTCTTCATATGCCTAGTGACACGCACATAGTAGACCTATAATAGATGTTCGTTTAATCAATTGAATTGAATTTCACTTCTATAGGCTTCAGTTTCCTCATCTGTAAAATGAGAGGGTTGGATTGGGTCCTTTCTAGATCTAATTCTATGGTTGGATGATTTATTGTTCATCTAGTGATGTGACCGCAAATATTCAAAGACATGTTATTTCAAGGAGTTCAAAGGCAATGGAGATACCCGTAGCAATGCAACATATTACTTTGTAGGCAAAACATGTAATAAAAAAACCAGAATATGGTGGCTTAGCTAGTTGGTCAAAATGTATTGAGAAGAAGTAACAACAGAGAGCACAAGTATTATACCAAAACCTCTAAAATTTTAGGAAGACATAGAGGAAAACTTCCAATGCATGGTGGGTGTGATGGTAATGAAAGATTAATGGTGAGTGGGGGGAAGAGTTCAAGATCTTTCCCATCCATTAATAGGCCTCAATATCATTTATTAATTTCTATTGAGGCACTGGGTCAGAGAGTCTGGTCCTCCAGCTCTGAAAAATGTGTAAATACTCAGAGGTGAGGTTTGACTTTGGGTTTTAGTTTTTGGAAGAAGGTTTGTGTGTCAGATGGAACTCTGGGAAGCCACTAAGGAGCTGCCCCTTCCCCCCTTTGAAAACCCAGATGTTGGTGCTTCTCTCTCTGAGAACTATGTATGGATTTCTTATGGTCAGACAGCTGGAAGCCCTGTCTGTTGATTTTTTTTTCTCTGTACTTTCTCTGAAATTCAGGGTGCCGACTTTTTCCCCCTGAACTAAGTGAATGATATATGTACTTGATTAAAGTGATTGTTGACCCCTCAAAAGTTGCTTTTCTTTTAGAAAAGCAGATCCAAGAAACTATACAGCAGGCTCTCCTACGTATGGCAGAGCCCTTGATGTTACAGTGGGTAACACCACAGTATAGTGAAAAGAGTGCTGACCTGGGCTCTCATCTCTGACACTTAGCAGTTGTGTGACTGTGGATAAGTCACTTTACCTACGTCTGTTTCTCCATCTGTAAAATAAGACTAATAACAATAACTATAGAACCTACTTCACATAGTTGCTGTAAGTGATCAGATGAGATAATAGTAAATAAAGCACTTTGCAAACCTCCAAGTGCTATTCCAATGTCAGTAATTATTTTTTGGCAGATCTTCTCTAGAGAAATTATAAGACAAAGAAAAGAATCACACAGGAGAGATTGATGGCCTTTGAGGTACCTTCCAACTCAGATTCTGTGATTCTCTAGAAGTCTCAGAAAGCATAAATGGGTTCAAGTCTATTTCAGGAGAGGGAACACCTATATCAGTCAGCTCACGAATGAGTGAATGAGCATAAAGCCCCTACTGTGTACACTATGATAAGCTCTAGGGAGACACACAGAAAAGAGACATAATCCCTGCTTTCATAAAGTTTACTTTCCAATTGGAGAAGACAATACATCTAAGTACACTCAGCTGCAAGGCAAATGGAAGGGCCTGGTGGACCTTAAAGCACATTGACGTGTCACTTAGCGATGTCTACATTGTCTGGGCAGATAATGGGACCCTTTGGCCCTCCGTCTTACTGGAAGAACTGTGATTGTTGACTTCTTGTTCATTCAAGTAATAATGAAATAGAGTCCATAGTTGAATCATTGTTGACAGACAATTAAACCTCAAGGTCATCTTTCTAAAAATAAATTCTGCTGAGCAGAATAAAAGAGAAGATAAGAGAGATTTGTTAGGAAATGACCCGAACCTAGAAGATACCTGGAACTTGTTTTGTAATAAACTCATTATGTGGATAGATGTTTCACTTAACAGGTATTCTGGTTAATTGGGGTGGGGGGAGGAAATCAACACTACACATAAGGAATAAGGACTGAGGGAAGGTGTAGCTACACAATCACTTGTATGAAAGAGATCTAGGAGTTTCCATGAACTGCAAGCACAGTATAAAACAGGGTAACATGGAGGTCAAAAAAGCTCCTGTGGTTTTGGACCACATTCATGGTGTGGTTCTCATTAAGTCATTTTTCAGTCATGTCTGATTCTTCATGACTCCATTTGGGGTTGTGTTGGCAAAGATACTGAAATGGCTTGCCATCTCCTTCTCTAGCTCATTTCACAGATGAAGAAACTGAGGCAAACAGGGTAAAGTGCCTTGTCCAGGGTCATACAACTAAGTAAGTGACTGAGGCAGGATTTGAATTCAGGAAGATCAGCCTTCCTGACTCCAGGTCCAGTGCACTATCCACTGTACCACACAGTTACCTCCATAGAAGTACACTGTCTAAAACAAAAGGGGCTACGGTACTACTCTGCTGTCCCTTGGCCAGATCCCACTGGAATGCTGAATTCCATTCAAGGAAACACATTTTTAGAAGGATGTTAGCAAACATACATCAAGAAGACAGCAACCAGGACAATAAAAGGAATGGAGACTTCTTCCTGCAGACTGGGACAAAGAAGTAGCTAAAGTATTTGAATATCTGTCATATTCTGCTTGGTCCTATATGTCCAACAAGGAGTAAAGCAGAGTTTGGGGGGAGGAAGGGGATTACAAAGAGGCAGATTTTGACTCGAGCTGAAGAAATCCTTTCTAGCAAAGCTCGCTATCCAACAATGACACAGGCTGCTGCCCCAAGAGACAGTGAGTACCCTGTCACCACATGTATTTAAGAAGACCACTTGTCAGGAATCGAGCTGAATTAAATGTCCTCTGAGGCCTTTTCTAACTCTAAGATTCTGTGATTCATCCAAATTGTCCAGAGGCCTGGGAGCTGAAAACAGCCTTAACAGGGTGGGCCTAATGGGATCCTCCACAAGACTGGAGCCCCCATTTTTGGCTCCTCCCTCTCCGCCCCCCAAAGTATGGTGTTTGCAAGACCTTTATCTACCATTTAGGGAAGATGTTCTCAGTTGCTCCCTGGAGAGAGGGAAGACAGACCTTTCTAATGAGAAATGAATATCCATACCCAGGCTTGTATCTCTAGAATAATTAACTTGGATCAGTTCTTTTCACATGGAAATGACTTGCACAGAGAACTGGCAGCTGGAATCCTTCCCTCCAACTCCTCCTCCCCAGCTGGAAGGGTGAGGTATTGGGAAGGTGGTAGGGGTCACAGAGGGGAATGATGGGCTCCATATTAATCAGGAAGACCCAACACTGGGTCGCTTCCTATTAGCCTGGAGCTTAAGGACTCATAGCTCCCCACCTGCAGGAGATGGCCACTATAGAGTTTGGTTCATGCTGATCTATGCATTATTATATACATTATTATTATATAATATACATAATAATTATATAATTACATTATTATTACATACATTATGACCAAAGGGTCATAATGACCCTTCACTAAAGTTCTCTTTAAATGCCTCATTACTAACAAGCCAAGCATCCAGGGCAATTTGGGGGTGGGAATTAGTGGGGGAGTTGCTGGACAGTCTGTCCCATTCAGGTACAGTTACATTAACCACTAAAAAGCCAGTTGAAGTGCACCACATGAGGCATATGACAATGGGGGAAGGCAGATTCCACGAGAAGAAGCTATATAGCATTAGAACCTTCAGGAATAGTGGCCAAGGGCTGGGCAATTAAATTGGGCTGGTTGTGGCACATTTACAGGGGTCATGGTATGGAGTCATCAGCTAGAAGAACTCCACAGGGAGCAAGTGCACTTCCTAGAAGCTTGTACCCAAGGCCAAAGTACTAGCTGCTCCATCCTAGTTATGGTTCTGTCTCATTATGACATAGAAGTAACCCTATACTTTTGAAGGCTATACCAGTTCAGTTGTCATATGTGCCAGTTTTCCTAGGACTATTTTGACTAAGTCTAGAAAGGCTCTGAAAAAAGTTTGATCCCAAGGTACTGAGTTTTGGCCACAGAAACTCCAGAAGACCCACTAAACCACAGAAGGATTATGACCTGGGTCAGTGGAAGGAGAAGCTACACAGATCTTTTAATAATTCACAATCACAAATAATTGCACTACAAAGGGTTATTCTCACAACAACTCTGAGGTCAATAATACAAGTCTCTTTTTTATGGATGAGAAAATTAAGCAGAAAAGGCAAAGAGGGTCTAGAAAGGGAAGTGATGTGCCTGAGGTCACACAACAAGCTAGCAGCGGATCAGGGACTTCTACCCAAGCAATCCCAAAGCTACGACTCAGTTCTACTCAGAACCAGGCTCTTTCTCCCACATCACTGTTTCCCAGCTAGGCAGAAACTCTGAATCTCAGCTTTCTCATATGAAAAGCAGATCACAGTAGCACCTACTTCCCAGGATTGTGATGATTAAATAAAAAATAAACATGAAGCACTGTGCAAACCTTAGGGTGCAACAGAAATATGAGCTATCATCACCATCACCACCATCACCACCATCATCACCATCACCATCACCATCATTATCTCCATCACTGTCACCATCATCATCACCATCACCATCACCACCATCATCACCATTACCTTCCCCATCATTATCTCCATCACTGTCACCATCATCACCATCATTATCACCATCACCATCATCATCACCATCATCATCTCCATCACTGTCACCATCATCATCATCATCACCATCACCACCATCATCACCATTACCTTCCCCATCATTATCTCCATCACTGTCACCATCATCACCATCATTATCACCATCACCATCATCATCACCATCATCATCTCCATCACTGTCACCATCATCATCATCATCACCATCACCACCATCATCACCATTACCTTCCCCATCATTATCTCCATCACTGTCACCATCATTACCATCATCATCACCATCACCATCACTGTCATCATCACCATCATCATCCTACCTCATATTTCTATAGGGATTTAAGACCCATAAAGGGCTTTGTTAACAACAACCTTTTGAAGTTGGTAACACAAGTATCCCCATCCCACAGAAGAGGAAACTGAGCTCAAGGAGACAACTTGCCCAAAGATGCATATCATATTTGCAATCCATTGAGAGTTCCAGTTAATCAAGAGCAGCATAGAATAGTAGATAAAGAGGCAGCCTCAGAGTCAGGGATAATTATTATTATTATTTTTATTTATTATGTGTAATAATAAATTGTGATTATTAGCATTTTAAGATTTGTCAAAAATATATATGTGAAAAATCAAGTGAGATTACATATATATGTGCAGATACAATATCATTTAAATGAGATTATATGTATGTGTATATCTATAGATAAGTATACATATATATATATATATATATATATATATATACCTAGAGATATAGATATATAAATTGATTCTCACAACAGCCTTGGTAGGTAAGAGTTGCATATTGTTTAATGTGTGTGTACATGCATGCATACATATATACACACAATTTCATTTAAATGATATATATACATAGGTATATATGGGGCAGCTCGGTGGTATAGTGGCTAGAGCACCAGGTCTGGACTCAGGAAGATGCATCTTCCTAAGTTCAAATTCAGCCTCAGACCCTTACTAGCTATATAATCCTGGGCAAGTCACTTAATCCTGTTTGCCTCAGTTTCCTCAACTGTAAAACATGCTGGAGAAGGAAATGGCAAACCACTCCAATATCTTTGCCAAGAAAATCCCAAATGAGTTCATGAAGAACTGGACACAGCTTAACAACAATTATTCCCATTTTACAGATAAAGAAACCAAGACAGAAAGAGGTTAAGTGACTTGCCCAGGATCCCATAGCTAGTAAATGTCTGAAGCCAAATATGAGCTCACATCTTCCTGCCTCCAGGTCCAACATTCTATCCTCTGGGCCACCTAGCAGGAAGACCTTGATTCTGTTCCCTTCTCTGATACATTCAGACTGTGCAACCCTAGTTAAGTCCCTTAACCTCTCAGTGCTTTCCCAACATTTTAAGAATACAAGTTATAGGGGAGGTGATGATTTACATTGGTTAAGGAGTTTCCTCATAGTGAGGGAACATTTAAAGATTGTATGTGTGTATATGTGAATGTACACACATATACATAACTGCATATATATAATCTCATTATCGTGCATATATAATGTATTGTATAGTTTTTAATTATATTATTTATTTGCTATATTTTAACTATAAGTATCCATAATCTCACTTGATTCTCCCAGAAATGTTTTGCATATCTTAAGTGATATATAAATGCTAATACTAGTTATCATCATCATTATTAATATTATTACCAATGACTCTGAGGCTAGTTCTTCTCCTACTTTCCCATGCTGTTCCTGATCATATGCCACTCATCCTTACAAGAAAGTCTCAGGTCTGACTCTCTCACCTACCCTGGCTGGTGAATCCAGAAGTTAGCATATTACATCAGAACATCACCCTTGTTGCAGGCTTCCCATGTTCCAGTGAGGAAAATGCTCAGGTATTTCTGTGGCATGAAGAATATGGTCAGAGTAGATCACCTCCAGGTGTTTGACATCAGGTCTCTTCTATATTAGAAAATGAGGAGTGATTCAATTCAGTTCCAATTGAGATCCTATTTATTAAGCTGTCCAAAGCTGGTGGACAAAGACAAATATTAAGCAATCCCTGCCCTCAAGGTGTATAGATTCTACTCGGGAAAAGATTGAAGAAGGGCTGTTTTGTTGTCTCTCTTGAGATCACAACCTACCCAGCATTCGAACAGGATTCATCTTCCGCCCTTTCTTCTAGGTCTTCTACGGCCCCACTTAATAGAAGAAGACAGTATGGAGTAATGGAAAGTGCGCTGGACCTAAGGCTTTGGCCACTTACTAGCTTTGTGATCTTAGGGAAATCACATGATACTTCAGAGACTTACTTTCTTCATCTGTAAAACAAATAGATGAGAGACAGAAAGAAAGAGAAAGAGACCCATCAATAGAGACAGAGAATATTTATTGTTTCTTATGTGCCAGGCACTGCTAAGCTCTGAGAATATAACATAATGTAACAAGACAGACCCTACCCTAAAGAATTTACATGGTGCTATGGAAAGATAACAAAGAAAGGTGAACTAGAAGGGAAGAGGTAGAAAGGAAGGTCCCTGATTAGAAGCAAAGCTTCTGAGGAGGAGATAGAGAAGCCAGGAGAATGAGGTGACTTCACAATATTTTATTTTTTTCCATTTACATGTAAAGGTGGCTTTCAATATTCACTTTTATAAGATTTTGAGTTACAATTTTTTTTTCTTTCCCCTTCCCTCCCCTCTTTCCAAGGCAGCAGGCAACCTGATATAGGTTATACATGTAAAATCACATTAAACATATTTATACATTAGTCATGTCATGAAAGAAGAATCATAACAAAAGGGAAAAACCATGGGAAAGAAAAAAAAAGAGTGTACGCTTTGATCTGCATTCAGACTCCGGAATTCTGTCTCTGGATGGGGACAGCCTTTTCCTTCATGGGTCTTAGATCACCGCATCGCTGGAAAGAGCTAAGTCTAACAAAGTTGGTCATAGCACCCTGTGCTGTTACTGTGTACAATGTTCTCCTGGTTTTGCTAACTTCACTCAGCATCAGTTCATGAAAGTTCTCCAGGTTTTTCTGAAGTCTGCCTGCTCATTGTTTCTTATAGCACAATTGTATTCCATTACATTCGTGTACCACAGCTTATCCAGTCATTCCCCAGTTGATAGGCATCCCCTGAATTCTCAATTCTTTGCCACCACAAAAAGAGCTGCTATAAATATTTTTGTACATATGAGTCCTTTTCCCTTTTTTATGATCTCTTTGGGATACAGACCTAGTAGTGTTATTACTGGATCAAAGGACATGCACAGTTTGGTTGCCCATTGGGCATGGTTCTAAATTGCTCTGGAAAGTGAGTTGAGCTGCAAGTAGTGGGCATGGCAAAGGTTGCTCATAAAATGGCAGTCTGGGCTAGGGGCTCACCAATCAGGAAAGCAGGATCCAGAGTAGAGGGCATTTGAGAGGAACAGTGGTGCAGGGCACTTTGGAGTGCTTTGGAGAAGGTAGAGAAGATATGGTGATAATAATATTTCTATAACCTACCATATACAACTTTAGGAGGAAAACGCCTTATAAACCTTCCAACTCTATAGAAATCTAGTATGCCTGATAGAAAGACATCCGGGGTGGGAGTCAGGAGATTTCCCACTAATTAACCTTGTGACTCTGATGACTCCGGTTACACCACTAACTACCCATGTCAGGGAGAAGATTATATTCAAAGGAAGACAGACTATGTGCACAAATGGTGACAGCAACCCAAGAAACCTGGAATCCCTGAGGAAAGAACTTAAGATGCTGAGAGATGGAAGCAGTAGGCACTGGCAGAGAGGAGGCACTCCCAGTTCTTGAACCATAGGGTATTGAGCGTTCAAGCCTCTTCACCTGTCAGTGTCTCAGTTGTCTCACCTTTAAAATAGGAATGATAGCAGAGATCTTCCTTATCTCAACCCAGTAATGTCACAGTATAAAAATACTTTAAAACCAGGAAGCCCTGTGCAGATGAGAGGCATTATTGCTGCTGAGGGCCAGCCCCAGACAGCAGCCACTGAGGGAACTGGAAATTTTGTGGCCAGCAGAAACATCATCACCCAAATAAGGGGGCTGGAGAGGTGTTTCAGTGAAACCCCACAGAGGATCACCAGTCCTCTTAGCATTCAGCAGAGATCATTCAGTGCTGGGATTCCGAAATTAAATCTTCAGGAGTACTCCATCAGCTGAGTGGGATGTGTGTGCATGTACCTTGTGACGGCTGTTAGGGAGGGAATTCTGGAAAGGGAGAATAGTGGTTTTTATAAATGAAGAATGTAGCTGAGCTGATGTAGCACAGATTAAACTACTTGAGGTGGGGGGAAACTGGAGGGGATCTGGGTTGTTTTCAGTCTTGCTGAGCCCCTGGGAGTGTGAAGACCACGTTGGGAGTAATTTCTTTCACAGTGCTCAAGCCACCTGGGTTGGACTCAGCCCTCATTCCCTTTGTGCCCAGCTCCAAACCACTTTGTCCTACATCTGTCCGGACAACTCCATTAAATTTTCATGTGAAAGGCAGCAGCATCGTGCTGCCCTGAGACCTGACATTCAGGGGGGAGGGCACCATCTGCTCTGAGACTCCAAGCATTGTGCTGAGAATTGCATTTTTGCTTTAACACTGACAAGCCAGAGATGGTTCATAGGAAGGGGTCAAGCAGAGACAGGAAAACCAACAGAAGGCAGCTTTCATTGACTAGGAAACTGAGAGCAGCCCCGCCTAAGGTTTCTGCTTCTGGAACCCAATTTCTCTCTTGATAGGGGCTGCCATCTGCATCTGAAAAAACAGACCCTGAATCCCTTTGGAGCCCACCCTCCATGTGGTGCCCATTCTTCCCAAGAGAGAAAAAGACAGGAGACATAATCTTCCACTGGCAAAGGTTGCTGGTGGTTGAGAACATTGGGCATTAGTAAGGAGGGGACACTCCCAGTTTTTGAACCCTGGAGAAAAGGCTATTTTATCCCAGCTTTCCAAGCCTGGAGTTGGCAGGAATGAACCTGAGTGGACTCCTAAGGCCTTTCACCACAGCCTCTAAGGCAAAGGTGGATTGGCTCCTCTGTTTCAGCTCTGAAACTAGAGGCCTAAATTAAAATAGAAAGCCAAGGGAATGAGGACCCTCCTTCATTTCCCATACCCCAAAACACAGGATACTATTCACTCTTACTAGCTGTGTGCCCACAGTACAGTAGATTGAGTTCTGCACCTCAGGAAGACCAGAATTCAAATGTGACCTCAGACACTTAGTAGGCAAAACACTTAACCTCTGTTTGTCTCCATTTTCTCAAATGAGGAAATGGGGCTAATAATAGCACCTAGCTCACAGAGTTGTATCAAAGGAGATAATACTGATAATGCCCTTAGCACAGTGCCTGGCACATAGTAGATAGTTAAGAAATGCTTATTCCCTTCCCCTATACCAGGGGTGATAAACCTGCAGCCTCAAGGCCACCTGTGGCCCTATAGATCCTCAAGTGTGGCCCTTTGACTGAATCAAAACTTCACAGAGCAAATCCTTTTAATGAATCCAAGTTTTAGAGAACATTTTCTCTAAAACTTGGATTCATTAAAAGGGCCGCACCCAAGGACCTGGAAGGTCACAGGTGGCCTCGAGGCCACAGGTTCCCCACCCTTGCCCTATACCTTTCAGCCTTAGTTTCATCAGCTCTGAAATGGAAATACTGCCTACTTCACAAGGTTGTTGTGAGGAAAATACTTTTTAAATCTTAAAGTGAACTTTCAGACAAAATAGGTCCCTAAATGGAGACAGAGGGCCCAGGTCCCAAAAACCAACTTCAATAAAAACCTGAAGTTCACACTGGACCAAATAATGATCAAAAAATCCAATGAGAAACTATAATCAGTCAGTCAATGCCCATTTGTTAGACATTTACTATGGCCCAGGCATTGTATTAAGAATGAGGAATACAAGTAGAAAACAGTCCCTGTCCTCAAGGAACTGACCTACAAATGAGGGAAGATGGCACATAAAAGCCCACCAAAGAGGAGGGTGGAAATGAGGAGAGATGAAGGCACTTGGGTATGGCAGAAGTCCAGAGTACACAAGGTGGCCTGAACACTCTACTAAAACTGAAGGTTCAGGTGAGATCCATCTAATCAGGAGAGACTGCAGAGACGGAAGATACTTACAATGTGTGAATTCTAGGTTTAGAGTGAACTTTAGATTGAAGACCTGGAGGATTTGAGAGAAAGTCAGAGTACATGTAGACAGGAAAGGAATAAAGAACTAAAATAAGAAACTTCTTATATCCCATAATTATGCAGAAAGTCATCCAGAAGCCCATGGGTGGTACTGGTCATGGTGGTGGTGGTGGTAGTGGTGGTAGTGGTAGTAGTAGTAGCAGCAGTAATAGCAGTAGTAGTGTCGTGGTGATGGTGACAGTGGTAGTAGTGGTGGTAGTGCTAGTAGTAGTAGTAAGAGTAGTATAGTGGTGATGGTGGTAGTAGTAGTACAGCAGTAGTAATATTAATAATAGCCAGCATTTATATAGCACTTTGCAAAGTAATTTACAAATATGATCTCATTTTGTCCTCACAACAACCTTGGAAGGTAGGTACTATCATTATCATCCTCATTTTACAGATGAGAAAACTGAGGCTGAGAGAGGATAAATGACTTGCTCAAGGTCACACAGATAATAAATATCCGAAGCTAATAAGAAAGGGAGCCATGACCAAAGCCAGCACCAGAACAGGCAAATCAATCCACAGCCTCCCAATACAAGGAGAGACTATACAGATATACACACATCTTGTGTACAAAGCTCTGTGTCTAGAAGCAGAAAGAGAAGAGAGCTCCTTAAGAAAGGTCAGGAGAGTCTCACATCTCCAAAGCATCCAGAAATCCACAATCCAGAAACCCCGGATACTAACATGGACTAGTATAAAAAAATTATAGATCTAAAGATGCCTGAAATCCAGCCTAGAAGTAGTAAGTAACCCAAACAACTATAAGCTAAGACTAAAAGGGAAAAATGGATTTTTCTACAAGGATTACATGAATACCCAGAAGAAATTAAGCAAGAGATAAAAAATAAGACAAGACCTCTGAAGAAAAAATTGAGAAGAGAGAGAATAGCTTAGAAGAGAAAGTAATAAACCTTATCCAAGAAATGGGGCAAAACCAAACAGAAATCAATTAACTCTATGAGAGAGCAAAAAAAATTAGAACAAAATCAAAAGACTAAAAGAGGGAATAGGAAAAAAAAAGTGGAAAATGGAAGTGGAAGAAAATATAAGTTACCTGACATCAAAAATAACTGACCTGGAAAACAAATCAAGGAGAGATCATTTAAGAATCATTAGATTTCTTGAAAACCATGATTTTAGAAAGTCACAACATACTATTTCCAAAAAACTGCTCGGATCTATTAGAACCAGAGGGCAATGTAAAGAAAGGAAGAATCCACTCATGAACATCTGAAACAAAAATGCCAGAAATGTCACAGACAAAATCTGTAGCTTTCATGTCCAAGGAAAAAAATACTGTTAAGTCTACAAAAAGAAGCTGTTCAAGTACCAAGGAACTACAGTCAGGATCACACAAGACTCAGTAGTTTGTACTATAAATGAAAAGAGATCTTGGAGTACAATATTTCAAAAAGCAAAAGATGCAGGCTTACAACCAGGAATAACTTGCCCTATAAACAGACCTCAAACACATCAGTGAGTTTGGGGAATGTCCACCCCAAGTAAGTGAAGACTTACTAGGGAGGAATAGGTAGATGAGAAAAATTTGTCCCAACTGCCATGCAGATGGCTGAAACAGGCACTGTGGAGTATTTAGAGCTTGGTCAGACATCAAAGACACCAAAGTCATCCACCATATCCCAGACCATCACCAGTGGTCCTAACTTTTGACTTGTCGCTGGACTTGGATGACTCTGGAAGAGAGAATGCAAATAAGGACTTTGTGCAACTCTGCCTCACTTAAATCCTATTCATGCACAAGTCAAGATATTAACCTGTGGTGTCATTCGTCCTCTTTGAAAACAAAGGACAAACAACAATCCTAGAGGGAAAAAAAGGGGGGGGGCTTTTAAAGGAGCAGGGAATTTCAAGTATTTTGATGAAAATCACCGGAGCTGAGTAGGAATTTTGCAATGTATACACAAGAGCCCAGTAGAACCTAGAAAGGAAAATTTATTTGATCGATTGGAAGACATTGTATGTGAATGAAATAGAATATTATTGTGCTTCAAAAAATTATGACAAGAGACAATTTCAGAGAGTCTTCATGTTCTGGTCCCCTTCTAGTCAGTAAGTTTATAAGTAGCCAGTAGCAATAGCAGGAAATAAGGTTGCAAGGGGAACCTAGAAATTGTGTACAAAGCATCCCAAAGACTGAAGGAGCATAATTTACAAATGATATCATATATTAACCAAAAATTACATCCTAGTAATCTGTGTTGAATCAAAGGAAGTCACCTAGGTTTTGCTGTCAAGGCCTTTTGGTCCTATGATGTATAAATCTCAAGACAAGTTCCAGACATCTGCAGTTAAGACCAGGAGATCACCAAGTGGAACTGATAGCTTTGAGATGACATGGACATGCTACCTTTTAAATATACTGACAACTGTGAGATGATTTGGACATGTTAATGAAGTAACCCTAAGGTAACACAGAAAAGAGTCAGTTTCTTCCCCTAAAAACGCCTATAAAAACAAGACCTCAAACTCTTGCCCCCGCCAAGCACTCCTCTGCTTCTGTCAGCTCCATGATGCAAAGTGCTCCAACTCAAATCCATGGTCATGTGAATGATACTATGTCTCTCCTCCTCCCCAATCTCTTCTGCATCCCTGCCTGCCTTCCTTCACCACACCATGCTCCATCCCCAGGCCATTTGCCTCTGTGCCTCTTTTGAGGGGAAGAAACTAACTCTTATCTGTGCCATTTGCCCCCACACCCTCTGGGTCTTATTAAAATGTACCTGTAGCCTCCATTCCCACTGCCATTGTGACCTTTCCCTGAGAGAACCCAAAGAACCAGGCATGCCTGTCCCATTTCATAATTTCATACATTAATTATCAATTCACCTGGGTAAGATGAATCAATGTGGAGAGAAATAGGAAAACAATTTACATAAGATACAGAAAGAACTCTCAAGAGCATTCTGAGTTCTTTCTCCATAGTTTGACTTCTTCTATACAAATATGAAGTATTAATATCATACTTATTTTAATATATAATTGAGGTGTGACTTCAACAGTGTTATTGCTATGAACCTGATTCCCTCCTTTTAGCACAGAGAATTTAAAAATAAGCCCTAGAAATCTCCTGAGTCTTCGTGCCCCGGCTCTTGCAGAGAATAACAAATATTTCTATATCCATACAAACAGATCCTTGGAGGATTTGCTTCTGTAGGTTTACACAAATCTACTGTTTAACTCAGGCAGATGAGAAACAGGTAAATCACATTGGCAGGGAGAAGAGAGAATTTATATAGATTAAAAAAACCAAGCTGGTCCCACTCTGAGACATTCAAGAAGAAAATTCATTATGGAGGAAGAACTAAGCTCTTGAGAAAGTTCTTGAGAGATTTCCTTATACCTTTTAGCCTTCTCCCTTTGGAAAATACTGAGGTGAGAATCAGGGAGAGATTTCTTGTTCCTCCCTGCTGCCATTATTTGGCCACAAAGCTTGAAGAAAAGAAAGAAAGAAAGAAAGAGAGAGAGAAAGAAAGAAAGAAAGAAAGAAAGAAAGAAAGAAAGAAAGAAAGAAAGAAAGAAAGAAAGAAAGAAAGAAAGAAAGAAAGAAAGAAAGAAAGAAAGAAAGAAAGAAAGAAAAAGAAAGAAAGAAAGAAAGAAAAAGAAAGAAAGAAAGAAAGAAAGAAAGAAAGAAAGAAAGAAAGAAAGAAAGAAAGAAAGAAAGAAAGAAAGAAAGAAAGAAAGAAAGAAAGAAAGAAAGAAAGAAAGAAAGAAAGAAAGAAAGAAAATAAATAGCTGAGTCTCCTTTCCTGACTTCCAAAGTAGAATTAATTGAACAGGATTCAGTCTCTGTCTAAGTTGCCAGTGCTCGCTGTTGTCAGAACATTGACCATGCTGGTGAACATAGCTGTTGGTGGATCTACAAGCTCCAGGACCCTATCTGCAAGGTTCCATTAAAACCATTTCCTTCTGGTCCCTAATACCCTGCTGTGTTCCAACCAGAACAGCCCTGAAAAGGACAAAGAAGGAGCAAGAGGAGTCATTCTTGCATCTAAAGGTAAGAGATATGATAGTAAAGGAGTCCAACTATTTATTGAGAGAATCTGTGGAGACAAAAACAGGTTTTAAGACTTAGAGATAAGGGGCTATGGTTGTTTTTTCCTTTCTTACTTCGATATTCATCTGATTCCATCATGCCACTTCATAAGGGATAATTCCAATGCTTCATTGCAAATGCCTTTTTGTGGTTTTTGAATTTGTGGCTGATTTGACAGATGCTGTGAAGTGCTGACCTAGGCGCTATTATTATTTTTTTAATTGAGACTTTGCATTTCTGACATTGCCATCCCTGCATCCCTAGATCCTGAGGTTGGGGGTGGGGCAAGAATAAGAGAGGAAATATGTATTTGAACAGCTGCACAAATTAACCAGAACCAGCCAGAAACATTTGTGGATGGATTTTCTGATGCACTGCACATGGGGTAACCCACACAGTCTGTGTGTCCTCTGTCCATGGTAGAGTAATGGAATGTTCAACCCAAGCCCCTCACAGCCAGGCGCACTGTGATTAAAATGTAATGGGAACTAAATGAAAGGTCTCAGACCTGGCATAATGCCAGATGCTCTGGCTAGGTTTCTCTTTGCCACGCCCACCCCTGCTTCATTCCCCTTTTTCAAACTGAATCCGCAGATGTGCTGTTCATAATTAGAGAGTAATTTAATTATCCACCCAAATTTTCATTTGGAAATTAATATTTAAATAGAGTCTAACTGCTGTACAATGTGCTTTTTGTACTGCTCATAAAAACAAAAAAGCCTGGAGAGCAAAGGAGACAAGAAAAAGGCAGTGAGAGAAAGCTGTAGATCGTCTTGGATACCTTCTGGCATCCTTATAAGCTGACCCCTCAGCCTCACCAGGCCCCAAGTTTAGATCCAACTAAGAGGGTGGCTAGCCATCTTGTGAAAGACATAAGCTTATATTTAGAAAACCAGTATTTTCCTTTCTATTTTTTCATGCCCTTGATGAACTTCCTAGTGACCTTGAGTAAGTCATTTAAGTGACACAGAAAATGGATCACTGGTCCTGGAGTCAAGAAGACTTGAGTTCAAATCTGACTTTACATACATAACTGCTGTGTGACTCTAAATAAATCACTTAACTTCTGTCTGCCTAAGTTTCCTCAACTGTAAAATAGGGATAATAATAGCGCCTCCCTCACAAGATTATTTTTTTGGGAGAATCAAATAAGATAATATTTGTAAACTACTTTGCAAGGCTGAAAGCCTATACAAATTCTATTGTTATTTAAATTCAGATTTGGATATAGAAGAGATCTTAGAAACCATCTAATCCCACCCCCTCATTTTTACAGATGGAGAAACTGAGGTAGACAGAGATTAGGTGACTTGTCCAGAGTCATATAGGTAGTAAGTGTCTGAGGCTGGATTTGAACCTGGGATCTCTGAATCCAGAGTCAGAACCTATTCCCTTGTTTCTTCTTCAGGAAAATTTCTTTCCCTGGAAAATGAAGGAGATCCCTTCTGATTCTGATATGACATGCTATATTCTACACAACTAGAGATTTAATGTTGCATGTTCCATGCCAGGCTGGGGAACCTGCAGCCTCAAGGCCACACATGGCTCTCTATGTCCTCAGGTGGGGCCCTGACTAAATCCAAACTTCACAGAATAAATCTCCTTAATAAAACGATTTGTTTCATAAAACTTGGACTCACAAAATTTATAAGAATAATGGTCATTCCTCAATTGATAAATGGTCAAAGGATATGAACAGGCAGTTTTCAAAGGAAGAAATTAAAGCAATCTATAGTCACATGAAAAAATGTTCTAAATCACTATTGATTAGAGAGATGCAAATCAAAACAACTCTGAGGTACCACATCACACCTATCAGATTGGCTAACATGACAAAACAGAAAGATGATAAATGTTGGAGAAGATGTGGGAGAGTTGGAACACTAATTCATTATTGGTGGAACTGTGAGCTGATACAACCATTCTGGAGAGCAATTTGGAACTATGCCCAAAGGGATACAAAAATGTGTATACCTTTAACTCAGCAATATCACCTCTAGGACTGCATCCCAAAGAGATCATAAAAATGGGAAAGGGTCTCACATGTACAAAAATATTGATAGCAGCTCTTTTTACAGTGGCCAAGAACTAGAAATCGAAGGGATGCCCATCAATTGGGGAATGGCTGAATAAATTATGGTATATAAATGTAATGGAATACTATTGTGCTATAAGAAATGATGAACAGGAAGACTTCAGAGAAGCCTGAAGGACTTACATGAACTGATGCTGAATGAAAGGAGCAGAACCAGGAGCACTTTGTACACAGCAACAACCACAGTGTGTGAGGAATTTTTCTTGTAGACTTAGTCTTTCACAGCAATGCAAGGACTTAATAAATTCTCAATGGACTCTTGAGACAAAAATGCCTTCCACATCCAGAGAAAAAATTAAGAAATTGGATCACAGAATGAAGCAGACCATTTTCTCTTGTGTTATGTTTTGTTTTGTTTTATGGTTTCTCCCATTCATTTTAATTCTTCTATGCACCATGACTAAGGTGAAAATGTATTTAATAAGAATGTATGTGTAGAACCTATATAAGATTACACACCGTCACGAGGAGGGAGTGGGGAGGAAGGGAGGAAGGAGGGGGAGGGCGGGGGAAAAAAATCTAAGATGTATAGAAGTGATTGTAGAAAACTGAAAACAAATAATTTAAAAAAAAACTTGGACTTAGTCAAAAGGCCACATCCGAGGACTTAGAAGGCCACATGTGGCCTCAAGGCCACTGATCCCCACCCCTATTCTATGCTGTAAGGCAGCATAAACCAAATTTATGGTTCCAATTCCAGCTCTACCACAAACTAGGAAAGAAAATGAACACTTACCATGTATCAGTCATCATTTTACAGCTGAAGAAACTAAGGCAGACAGAAGTTAAATGGCCTTTCAACATCACACAACTCATAAGTGTCTGAGGCTGGATTTGAACTCAGGTCTTCCTAACTCAAGGTCCAGTTCTCTATCCACTGTACCACCTAGCTGCTTCATACTATCTATGTGACCTTGGACAATAATTTTATTCCCTTGCCCTGACTTTTCACATCTATAAAACAAGGGAATCTAAGGTGCCTTCTGGCTCTAAATCTATGAGCCCTTTCAACCTCTGATGCCCTATTCCAAAGTCCCTTCCAGCCCTAACACTCAGTGTTCTCACTCCACCTGTACCCATGTAAATGCAGGGGGTGCCTACGACCTATACTGCCTGGGTGGGTCCCTCCAATGGCCTTTCAAACTAGACTGGCAGGTTTTCAACTTTGCATTTCTAAGGCTGTGACATTAAGACATTCTCTCTGCAGGCTCTGACTGTTCCTGCCTTACCTCCTCCATCAACTAAGCCTTCACAAATAACAAGGGAGGAGGGAATAAATTCTAGTTCTTTTCTCCTAATTAAAAACCTTTCCAAATGAGAGGAACTCTCCCTCTCAGCAAGAGCATAATCCATCCAGATAACTCACAGAGAACAAATGCCAGGCAGAAATCCGTTAGCAACAGAAAACTAATTTAAAAACCGCAAAGGGGTGGGGGAGAGGGGCAAAGGGGGAAGCCACAGAAATGCAAATGGGCCAATAAAGGAGACAGGCTGGGGAAGGAACTGTCTAGATTTCAGAATCCAGAGTAATGGATCCAGTGTCTGCACTGGAGAACAAAAGGAGATTCTAAACCACAGCTGGGACAGAAGTCTTTAAAGGAATAGCACCCACTGAGGCTTAAATCACCGTCCCTGACTACAGCTGCTCAGAGGATCCCACATTGAAAGGGACCCCCTCAATCTTGCAAGCTCTCTTGGAAGTCCGCTGCCCACCTCCTCTGCCCTCTCCCTAGTCCCTCTGAACTCCCCCAGGCCTCTAGGCCTTCCGCTCTCTCCCTGCCTCCTCTTCCCCAGGCCCTTCAGGCCTCTCTATCCCTTGTCTCTCCCTCTCCACTCCCCGGTACCTTTATCTTCTCCCAGTCAGTCTGTCCTCTCCTCGGTCATCTCCCCACCACTCCTCTCCTCTCCCTAATTCCTCTGACCTTTACTCCCTCTCTCTTCTCCACTGTCCTTCTGTCCTCTCCCTAGCCCTTTCACCTAGTCATTGGCCAATCTAGATAACTAGATAAAGTGTTTATTAAATGTCTACTATGTGCCTCGCCCTGTGCTAAGCATTGAGTTCACAGAAACAAGAAAACAAGATGATCCCTACTTTCAAAGAACTTATATTCTAATAGAAGAAGATAAATCATAAAAGGGAGCTGAAAACCAGGGGAAAGAAAAGAGAGGAGCGATGTAAATGGAGGGTACATCTTGGGACATGGCAGCCAGAAAGGAGGTGGAGGTGGAGCAGGCAGGAGGAGGAGCTGGAAGTGAAAAGAGAAGCAGGCCTGGGGCTGTCCAGGCACCGGCTCAGCATATAAGGCCCAGGATGGGGTTGCCGTTAGTGGCCAAGCCACTGCTGCGAAAGCAGATCTGAGGGAGCCTGGAGGGAATTCTACATTAGGAATGGAAGCAGAGGAGAGGATGTTCCACCCAAAGAAGAGATGTGTTGATCTCTACATTCTCAGCTGCTTTCAGGGTAGGCATTTAATACAGGCAACAGTGAGGATGGTCAGAAGTCTGAGGAAGGCTCCTCCCTATGGGTGCTTTCAGGAATCAGAGCCCCAGAACATTCTGGTCTAGGCTCAAGGGTTCCTGGAAATAGCTTAGCTTAGAGTTATCACTGTCCCTAATTTTGGTCCTCATTACAAGCAGTCAGTGAGTATGAGGGTGACAATGAATAGGGAAAGCTGGCACATCCTCCTATAGGTGGGTGTCCATTCCCCTCAATACCCAGCGATGCCATTGCCCTCTGTAGCAGTCCCATCTCTCCTCAGCTTAGCATGGTGGAAAAAGCACATGACATGGAGCCTGAGGAACTCAGTTTTAGGCCTAGCTCTCTCATTTATTAATTGTGTCATTCTCTAGGCCTCAGTTTTCTCATCTGTAAAATGTTGATAAATAGATTTGTACTACCTTCCTCACAGAGTTGTTTTGAAGGTTGACTATGAAGATGTTCTGTGAACCTAAAGAGCTATGTAAATGTCAGCTCTAATTAGAATTCGTTTATGTAAGTTTTTACTTGGCACTTATATAAATAACCCAGTGGGTATTACAAGAGAAGTCTGAAACTTGCCCCCTGCTCTCAAGGTGCATGTATGCTATTTGGAGGGGAAAGAGTCATACACACTGAACACCTAAAAGAAGGGATAAGATCACACAATTAACGGCAAACTGTTACAGACATAACCACAGAGTTCAGAGAAATAAGAAATTACTGGCAGGCTGGCAGGAGTGGTCTGGGAGGCATCCCAGAAGGTCTGTACTCTGACTGTGTAGGATTTATATAAATGAAAAGCAAGAGGATGGGGACAGGTACAGGATGAGCCAAAGTATAGAGGGCACAGTGTGAGGGGAACAACAGGCTGACCTCCTGGCTACCACGGAGGGCACCTCTCTGAAAAGGAAGGAAAGATGAGTTAAGGGAATAGATTAAGGGAAACTAGCAACATGCCCAGCCTGATTTTTACCTGTTTTCATTGAACAGTGGGTTCTTTTAAGCCTACAGAAACAAATCCTCCATGAGTTTGCATGAGTGCAGAAATATTTGTTACCCCCGCAAGAGAGACTGGAGGACAGGGTGTAAGGGCTCTCCAGTTCCTCTGGGCTTGTTTTCAAATTCTTTGTTCTAGATGAGAGGATTTGGGTTAATAATAAAATAGGACAGTTGCAGCCACACTTCAATGATGCTTTAAAAACAAGTTTAATAATAATCATTCACATTTATATAGCATTTTAAGGATCATAATATTTAGTTGGCATAGTGGATAGAAGGTCTGCCTTGGAGTCACTAACGGTGTCATAGAGAGTTGGAAACAACTGAAACAACTCAACAATGACAAAAACAGGAGCTCTTGATATAGATCACTTTCTCCAGCCAGGAGATGGCCAAGGCATTAGCAACTTACAGTTGGTGAAACACTTGGAGGACTGGGATCATGAGAGGTTAAGTAACTTGTCCAGGGTCATACAGCCAGAGACCATACTTGAATCCAGGTTCTCCTGACTTAGTTTTCTTTTTCAAGTCCTATATCAAGGATATAGGTAGACCTTCTATCCACTATGCCAACTAAATATTATGAGGAAAAAGAGTAGTAGTAGTAGGAATAGGAGTAGTAGTAGTAGTAGTAGTAGTAGTAGTAGTAGTGGTAGTGGTAATGGTAGTAGTAGTATCATCTTCTAGAAAGGCATAGATTCTCATGGTCCAATAGAAAGCTACACTTAGAGAGATTTTCATAAAGACTCCAGAAAGGGAGAAAAAGACTCAAGAGTCTTGAGGTATCCCATGGCTCTATGTGTTCTCTGTCTTTATATTTTAAGTTTGAACTCACTCTCCCCTGGTTAATTCATATTTGCAAGAGGAGAGTATGCCCTAGTTTGCCCTACTGTTATTGCCATTTCTTCTCAGTAAATTCGCCTTTTACAAAGTTCTATACTAAAAGTAGAGTTCTAATGATTGATAATATTAGCTAGGAACTTTTAAGAAATGGTACTAGAAACGGTACAAAAAAAAACAAGAGGTACCCCTGGAAGTCCTGAGAGAAGAACTAGCTACTACTTGTTGGAAACCCAGCTTGCCAAAGCAAGAAGGAATTGGAAAAGGCCCAAAAGGGATGAGAAAACTGAGTCCCAGAAACAGTAATTGACTTACTGATTTTTACAGATAAAAAGTAGCAGAGCTGACAGTCAGCTGCAACACTTTCTACTACACCATGCATATTCTTATGAAGTGCTATGAGTATATGTATTTGTCATTATCTTTGTGAATTATCTCTTGATATAGGACTTGAAAAAGAAAACTAAGTTTTGTTGCCCTATATAATAAATTCCAAGAAGACCTGGACTTGGGCACATACTGACTGTGTGACCCTGGGCAATTCACTCACCCTCTCAGTGTCTTAAGCAATTCTTTAAGCCTCTAAATTGTAAAGAGAGGGTAGAGTTGCATTGGCAGAAGGAATTTCATCACTCATGAGTTCCTTATACTAATGAAATCATAGGTCCAGTCCCTTTTCCTATCTCATTTCATCGATTAGGTTACTGAGGCACAGAAATACTCAATGACCTCTTGAGGTCACACAGCAGACCTGGGATCAGACCTCTTGACCCTGCCCTGCTTTTTCAGTAAGAAAAGAGAGCCAAGAATGAAAAACATTAAACTCCATAGATTCCCCCTAGCACCAAAGACATTTTGAGCCTCGTTTTATTTATAAGACTATTTCCCTGTGTTCCATTGGGGGAGTTGAATGCAATCAATAGCCTGGGTTTCCAGGAGCCAAGGTGGAAACTGCCACCAGGTCTCTCTGCTGATAAGAAAGAACATGTATTTTAAAGATCCTGGTTCTAGGAAGTGTTTAGCCTTACCAGTAAGCTTCAGCAGACAAAGGTATTGATCAGGCTGGTGATGTGGGGGCTGTGAGTCATTCTGAGATTCTGAGAAACCTTTTGGACCTCCTGTTCCAATGGGTCAGGTTTCCAGAAGCAGAGAGATTCAATTCAATAAACACTTATTAAGCACCTCTGTGTGCAAGACCTGGTGCTAAATGCTGAAAACACAAAGACAGATGTAACATAGCCCTTGTTCTTAAGGAGTTTCTAATGCTAATGGGAGGGGGAAAGGGAAGGACAAATACGCAAAGAACTATAGTAGAAGCCAACCTGTGCACATCTCTCCAAATAACCTGCCTGGGAACATAGGTCTCATCATACCATTACACTGCCAAAGGAGCATACTATTGTTGATTCCAGGATAAAATGCAAACTCCTCAGCTTAAGGCTTAAAACCTTTCCTACCCTGGCTCCAGCCTTTTGAAAATTATTCCATATTACTCCCCTCCACGAACCGTACAATTCAGCCAAACTGGCGTATTGGCTATTCACCCAAATAAACATCCCATCTCCCCCATTCATTCTTTTGCAAGGCCTGTTTCATATGCCTAGAATGCTTTCCTTCCTCCTTCTACCTTTTGGAATCATTAGCTTCCTTGATCCTCCAATCAGAAGTCACCTCCTATAGGAAGTCTTGTCCCCTGCTTTATAAATTTTACTGTCTTTACTTTCCCACAGAAATAGTATATAGTTGCAGCAGAATGAAAGTCGTTTGCTGACCAACCGTTCACCCTTTTGTCTGTATTCCTACTGCTTAGCATAGTGCCTTGCATACAGTGAAACTCATAGGAAAGATCCTCACAAAGTTCTGGGAGAAATCAAACAGCTCTTCAGTCATTCCACACTAAGGAGATAAGGTATTGTGGGAAGAAACATGCTGGACTGAGAGTCAGAGAGAAAACTGGGTTCTAATCCCAGCTCTGCCTCTACCTTGCTGTGTGACCTTGGGTATATCACTTCTCTCTGGGTATCAATTATTCTTCTATAAGGTAAGGGGCTTAGGCTAACTGCTTCTTTAGTTCCCTTCTAGGTCTAACGATCCAGTGTTCTTTTCCTTCCTGAGACTTCCCCATCAGTTACTTCTCTTTGCTGGGGTGTTAGTCCTCTCCATAGAGAAATTCCCAGCATTCTTTTTTATGGAGGTTGCCTCTGCCAAGGACATTAAAGAAAAAACTTCCTTAGGGGGAACTTTCAGTTGCAGGAAGTGTTATCAAGCAGCATGCCACCACTTCCTGTCTCACTTGGGAGGATTCTACTTGATGGCCATGCTTAGGCTTCTGTAGCTATTATAACAAAAATTACAAAGTATTGGTGCAGAACAATCACACCTCTCCCACCATCTATCACCTCAGTCTCTGGGAAGATTAGGCTCATTTTTGCTCCCACTGAGTTCAGTTCCTAATGTTGTATAGCCAATGGGTGAGTCTGGGTCTTTGCTTTAGATGTGATATGTAAAGCAGGTTATTTTTCAGGGCCTCATCTGCTGTCTCACCTGGCCTCCCACAAATCCAAGCCAGGACACCAGCTCCCAGATTTCTGGCACTCATTCTGACCTTTCAAAGCGTATGAGGTTATAGCCATCTCTAGTACTCCTTCAGCTAAAAACTGGAAAAAATAAATATAAGAGACAGAAGCAACAGCAGGGGTGTCGATGGACTCATGGGGCACATGGCAGCAGCCCTATTGGAAAGATATAAGCCTGAGGCCTCTCTCCCCACTGGAAGGCCTACTGAAGTCTGTGATCCCTTACTCCAATACAGCCAGGTAGGAAAAAGACTATTTGACGGATTGGTACCTTTTGAATGCAGCCCGGTTCTGGCTGAGTAATCAATCAAAAGTCCTTCTCTTCCCCACATGGCGACCAGACCAGAACCAATTACACAATGTCTGCCCATGCTCCAAAGTCCACACGGAGTCTCCATCCCCGGAGTACACTGCACATGCTTATGAGGAAAAGGTTCATTGGCCAGACACAACTGTACCCCCAGAATTAGTGCCTTTAAACACAGGAAGAAACATGATCAAAGTATCCCAACACTCTGGGTTATTCTGAAATACAGCAGCAAGGCATGACTATTTCTGTTCCTATTTCTTGGCTGTTTGGGTGATTCTCGCTTCTCTTGGGGATAATTCTTCATCCATTTTTAATATTTAAATGCTTTCAGAGATCCATGACCCTGAAGCCTCCTACTTCTGGCTTCCTCCCTTTCCAATTATATCTTCTACATACCTTCCAAAGTGATTTTCTACAGCAATACCATATAACTCTTTCTAAAATAAATTTATTTTAAACTTAAATACTAAAATTAAATACAGAATAAGAAAAGAAAAAGAAACATATTATAAATTTAAATACAAAATAAGAAAAGAAAAAAAGCATTGCCATGTGAACAGCAAAACGTAAGAGAAGATTCAAAATATACAGCAACAAATTTCCATTTCAAGAAAATCTATATAGTAAATACTATTTATTGTGTTCCAAGCTGTCCATCTTTTCTTTGCTTCCCTGTAAGTTTTCTTTTGTTCTCTGCTGTGCACATTTTACTTTGTTCTTTTTTTCTTCCTTCCTTCCCCTTCTTCTCCCAAGGGCAGTTAAGTGGTGCAGTGGATAGAGCAGCAGTGCAGGAGTCAGGAGGACCTGAGTTCAAATCTCACCTCAGATACTTGACACTCACTAGCTGTGTGACCTTGGGCAAGTCAATTAACCCCAATTGCCTCATCCTGGGTCATCTCCAGTCATCCTGATGACTATCTGGTCACTGGACTCAGATGGCTCTGGAGGAGAAGTGAGGCTGGTGACCTGCCAGCCTTCCTCACTCAAAACAAAGTCAAGTGCAAGTCACGTCATCATTTCTCTGATGGCATGGTCTTCTTTGGCAACAAAGGATGAACACACACAATCCTCTCCCAAGAAGACTACAATTAAGTGTGAAGATACACACATGTGTATATGTATATACACATATAGACATACATACATATATATGTGTATATGTATTTATATACATGTACATACATATATACATGCAATCACTTATACATATACTTAGATATCTATAATCATACTCATATATTCATATATGCATTCATATGCATCTATGTAACACCATTCTATACTTACTTGTCCTGTTTCTTTGAGGGTGGATAACATCTTCCTTCATAAGTCCAAGTCCTTCCATAGTTTTCTAGGCCTACCAACTCATCATTTCCTGCAACACAGCAGTATTCCAACCTTATACTGTCTCCTTATTTTAAATAGCCTAAATACTGATTAACATGGCTGACATATACTGTAGTTTCCCTATTTTTCGCTTTTGATTAAATCTATTTTAATTTTTACTTTGTCTGAGATCATGATTACTGCCCTTGCTTTTTTTCCTAATAAAGTCTACTCTTGATCTTTATTTGTTTGTGTATATCTCTTATTTCCTATTCCTCTGGACTTCTTTTTACTTTACGTCTACCCACTGCCTTGTCCTCCTATTACTTAACGTACCCCCCTCCAAATATGCCTCCTTTATACTCTCCCCCCCCCCACCTCTTCCCCTTTACCCTCTTGTTTCTATCTGAATTTAGAAAACTTTTATAGCCTTCCAAATATATGTGTTATCCCTCCTTTATCCCATTCCTGTTAATCTGGACACCCTTCTATATCCCACCCTTATCCTATTCCCTCACACTTCAATTTCTTTATAAATGTAGAAGACTTTTATTCCCTTATAACTATATATATTGTTCTCTATTTAACTCAGATATAATGTGAGTAGGGCTCTCTCTAAAAATCCCTCCCTTATGCTCTCCTTCCTCCCTATCCCCTTTAGCCTTTTGTTTCTTTCTGAATTTTGAAGACTTTTATGCCCTTCTAGATATGTGTGTGTGCGTGCATGTGTGTGTGTGTGTGTGTGTGTGTGTGTGTGTGTGTGTAGTTCCCTCTTTAACTCATTCCCAATGACAGCAGGGTTCCAGAACTACCAGCCCTCCTCCCCATCTAATTCCTCTGTTTCAGTTCTTCCTCTCATACCTCCCTTGCATAAGATAACTACTCTTTTTACCTTTTCCTAAACGGTTTTACTTCTTAGAATCACATCATATTTAGGTCTACCTCAATCTTGCTTTTGAATTATCCAATTACTAATAACACTCAGACATATTTTTTCTATTTCCTCATATAAAAAGTAAACAGTCTGTCCTTATTGAGTCCCTTGTAATTAGCCACTGATTTGTACCCTATATTTCTCTTGGATCTTGCATGTCAAATTTTCTATTAAGTTCAGGTTATTTTTGCAACAAAATCCTGAAAGTCTGACAATTCATTAAATAGCCATTTTTTTCATTCAGGATTATGCTTAACTTTACTGGATATGATATTTTTGGCCACAACCCCAGTTCTTTTCCTCTTCAATACGTGCTGTTCCAAGACCTGTAGTCTTTTAAAGTCCTTGCTCCTAGCTCTTGTGTGATTCTAATCGTAGCTCCACCACATTTGAATTTTTTTTTTCTTCTTGCTTGAGCTAAGGGTTTCAGACTTTTAACTATGATATTCCTATAGGTTTTCTTTGTAGGATCTCTTTCAGGTGGTGATAGGTAGATTTTTTTCTATTTCTACTTTCCCCTCTTGTTCTAATGCTTCAAGATAATTTTATTGAATTATTGCTTGTATTATTGTATTAAGATTCTTTTTTTTAATCATAGCTTCCAAGTAGTCTGATTATTCTTATATTTTCTTTTATTGATCTGTTCTCTAGATCAATTATTTTTCTAATGAGATATTTCACATTTTCTTTTTTTCCATTCTTTATATTTTGTTTAATTATTTCTTGGTCTCTTATAACTTCCCTGGCTTTCCCTTGCACAATTCTAATTTTCAAGAAGTTGTTTTCTTCCTTAAGATTCTGGATCTACTTTTCCAGTTGGTTGGCTTTCTTTTCATAGTCTTCTTGTTTTTCTTGGATTGTTCTTATTTTTTTAATTTTTCCTCAATCTCTCTCATTTGATTTTTAAAGTCTCTTTGAAATTCTTCTATGAATTCTTTGAGGCAGGTGACCATTTAATGTTACTCTTAGGGGTAGGAGGGTTTTTTTTGCCTCAGTATCCTCCTCTGAATATGAACTCCAGTTTTCTCTATTCCCATAGTAACTCTTTTAAGTTGTTCTTTCTCCTCTGCTTGCTTATTCTTTCTTATTTATAGCAGCTTATTACAATCACCTCTAGTCCTGGGGTATAAGAGATGGTGCCTCTGACCTCAGATCCTCCTTGAGTTCTTCTCTTTGATCTGGATCTTAAACTAAGCATTTCAGCCCACAGCCGGCAGCACCCCACCCCACTGCTTCTACACTTACCAGGAATGTGCTGGTTCCTTCTTACCAGGGCTGCATCCCTGAAGCACAGCTGGGTCTGGCATCCCTTAACCACAAAGGTTCCCTCAATCTTTCTCCACTCAGACACTGGACTCCCCACACTGTCCTCTGGGAGGGAAAAATTGGCTGAGACCAGGGCTATCTCCCAGATTGGCTAGCCCCAGGATTCACTGCTTACTGTTTCAGTGGAACTATCCTGGAGGTGTTTACACTTCACAGGGACAAAACCTTGATCCTGGGAGTTTTTTTGGATATTCTCTAGTTGTCCCAGGAGGATCACTGTTCTGCCCCAATTCTTATCTATTTTTACCATTCTACGCTCACATGTTGTATTTTGTCTTGTTTGTGGGGGATATCTGGAAAACTTGGAATTTTCTGACCTACTCTGCCATTTTCCCAGAATCTTTTCCCATGTAACTTCTACTCAAGAGGCCTTGTTGTTGCCTTTAGGTTAGATTATAAAACCATCTATTTGGTAGTTAAAGGCCTTCATAATATGGCTCCAGATTACCTTTCTAGCATGAAATCTACTGTATCACCAGGAGAAAACTCCAAGACTCCCTTCAACTAAACAGATCACAATTCAGCCATGTCTCCTCCTGTGCTGCTCTTGTCCTCCCATAAATCTACTGCAGGGGGTCTACCCAGGAACATGCTGAGAACAGCTTGAACCTTGTTCTCTCAAATCCATTGTTAAATTTTCAGTAGGAGCACTTACACCTTGAAGATCTGCTATAAACGAGGGCTTGCTTTGTTTTGTTGAGTGTCTAGCAATATTTTATAAATGGAGAAAATGCAGATTTAACTTAAAAGTGTGTCCAGAATACCTTTTGCTCTTTTTATTTTGTTTTTGTTTTTGAAGAACCAGTTAGTAAACATTTACCAGGCAAACACCTGGGTCCATTTGACCTGCTGGATTTCCTCCTCAATTTCTCCTGACATTTCAAGGGTATCACTCAAGAGTTCCAGATGCTGTCCCCTCACCCTCACCACATGGCCAAACCATCTTCTTTTCCTATCATATATTACTTGAGTGACATCTTTTACTCTACATTCTGTTCTCACCCATCATACACCACTCCATTGCCCACTGTGAGCTATGCTTTGAAGACCGTAGTATCCCATCTTTCTGCCAGCAGAATATCAGTGTTAAAAAAAATGAGATTTTTATGACAGGAAGCATATTGGGATTATTGAAAGCACTTCTGATTTCCCAAAGACAATTTAGTCCCAGTTCTTGTTCCTCCTCAAAGCTGGGTCGTTTACTATCTATCTATAGGTTCCACAAAAATGGGCTGCATACCCAGCTATATGTCATAATCTGAGCAATATGCATTTTTACTTTGCTTTAGGTATGGATTATTTTTAAAACCTAATCTCTTTTGAATTGTAGTAGTATACATTTTGTTGAGATATTTATAATGTTCTGGGTCTCAGAAAATACTTTCTTTGTGTATTGCCTCCCTCATGGGAAAGAACCACCATGTCTCCTTTCTTTCTCTGTCCTCCCATTTTATGGTACTCTACACATAGAATCCAGCCTAAATAAGAGATCTGAAAAAGCTATAAGTAAGAAATAGGTTTCTACAGCAACGTGACTATGGGTAACACTATGCCCGAAGGGATAGCTATACTAGGTCCCCAGGTGACTATTTCCTATGTCAATAATAAGTTGAACAAGGCCCCAGGAAACACAACAGTACAATCCACCTGGAGAAACCTAATGCCTGAATGCCTCAATATGCAAATCAAGTCCCTACTTAGCTTAGACATCTAGTTTATTATTTTCCTCAGGGAAAATATATATCTCCTACTGGTTCCAAGTCCAAGGTTCCCCTTCAGTATTCAATTCACTTGTCTCAGGTTCAAGAGAAATGGAAACAGACTTGTTCTGAGACAACCTCAGGGGGGAAAAACTGTTCCCTCTTAAATAAATATATTGCATCTTCCCAGGTGGCTCTCTTTCTACTGCTCAACACAGTGGGAACCTCAGAACACACTCTCAGACATAAAACTATAAACTATGTGGAGGTCCAATTTCATCACTGAATCTGCCTAAGTTTAGGACTCATCTCCAAATCCATCCAATCTCTTAGAAATATGTACAAATAAGCAGATACTTACAAAGGATCCCCATACTCATGGGGACATAAAGGACCAGACCAATCTCTCCTGGACCAGAACCCAAAGTTCTGTAAGAAAACATATCAATTCATACAATAGAGTGTGGGGAGCCTGGCCATGGGATACTCTAGGAGTGGGGTTCCAAGATAAAACCATTCTAACAAGGAACTTTTCTAATGTAATTCTTCTCAGAACAAGAGTGGGGGGTCAGGTTCTTTATAACCTGTATAAAATAGTATCTTAAGTATTTCACAGATCATAGATATAGCTGAAAGAGAACCCAGAGGTCTTGCAATCTAATCCTGTTATTTTATAAGTGAGGAAACTGAGATCCAGAGAATTGGACTCCTAAGATCCTGAGATCATAAGTATGATCTTACCTAGGATCATACAGGTGGTATGATCAAATGAGATAATATCTATAAAATGTTTAACCCAGTGCCTGGCACATCGTAGATACTTAATAAATGCTATTCACTTCTTTCCATCCTTCTGAGTAAGTTAGAGAGCTATAATTTGCATTCAGGTTCTCTGCGTCCAAATCAACCATTCTTACCACTACACCACACTAACTTCTTATAGTTTCCTAAATATCATCACTTCTAGATGGCAGAGGTGACTTCCATATGGTAAAAAATAATGACAGAGGGCATTATCCCTGGATGAAGTATAGTGGAAAATCATTTTAATTGTATTGATATATTTTGTTTTTACATCACCTTCTTTTCCAAATATGTCCCTCCTCCTCCTTTTGCAGCCATCCTCTATAACCAAGAATAAAAAGAAAGAAGGGAGGAGCAGTTTAGCAAATTAACCAGCACATCAACCAAATCTGACAGTATTGGTGATATTCTATACCCTTAGTTCCTCAGGTCTGCAAAGGAAGGAGGGAGGTTCATTGCCTTATCTTTTTTTCCAAGTCATGTGATATCACTAGAATTACATGCCATAATTAGCTTGACCCAGGCAAGGTCACAATAACTACATATTCAATTAAATGGTATTTCATTCTTTCCATTTACATCGTTGTAGCCATTGTGCATATGATTCTCCTGGTTCTGCTTATCTACTTTTGCATCAGTTCATACACATGTTCTCATGTTTCTCTATATTCTTCACATTCCTTTTCCTACAGTGCAGTCACATTCTCTTAGATACATGCACCACAAATTATTTAGCAATTTCACCATCAGTGGACATTCACCTTATTCCTATTTCTTTGCTACTACAAAAATTGCTGCTATAAATATTTTAGTCAGTAGATATTAGATCTTTCTATCTTTGCCCTCCTTGAGGTATATGCCTAAAAGTGAGATCTATGGGTCAAAATGGATATTTTATTCACCTTCTTAGCATCTTTCCAAACCATTAACAAATCATTTTCATGTCCTTGGTGTCAAGTAAGAAGGTATCCTCCTCTTTCAGGTCACCCCAGTTTATCATTCAACTATCAGATCCCCAGTTCATATAGAAACACTAATGGAAACAACAGGGAACTCTGTCCTGAAACCTCAGCTCTATAGCCTATAGAGGTCATGAAACAGTTTTCCTACCAAGGTTCCATAATCAGTGATTCCTGCTCCAGTTACTTGAGACAAGTTCAAGATCACTGGCCCATATAATATAGACCACTTTCTTACTAAAGAAACTCCTGTTTTCATTTTTTTTATCTTGGCCCCTGTCTAAACATCCCATGGCTAGGCCCCACGTCCCTTGTCTGCAAGTCTACGTGTTTCCTTAAAGGTCAGTACCTTGAGCTCTGGTCTGTGGGTGATGGTGCTGTTCTGTTGTGTTCTACTGAGTATGGAGCCCCATATGTGGCTAATTTGTAAGCCTCCATAACTATATGGTAGCCCAGGCTTAACTTGGAATCATGGAAGCAGCATAAGGAGGCATATGTTTTATGCAATTATAGACTCCAAGAATTTCAGAGCAGCAAAGATCTTATAACAAAGTGTAATCCATGGCTCATTTCTAAAACTCTGTGCTCAGATGAACCTGGTTCATTCTTGCAGACTATTCAATAGTTTTCTCTTTCGCTCATGCCCAGCTGAAGATTTTCCCTAGGAACATTAGAATTTACTTTATATCTAGTTTGGCAATTAGAACTTAGCAATGCCTAAAAGAGTTCTTATCTCCCAGATAAGCACTCGGGCTAACAAAACATCAAAAATGGGATGGGTTTGGTTAACCCAAAAGCAAACATAAAGGATGTGTGCCCACCAATGAAGTCAGGAAAACTCTTCTTTCTGATGGGTCCCCCTCACCCAAGGACCTAAGCAATTGCTCTGACTCATAACACTAGCCTATGCAAGATCCCTCCATGGGAGAATATACTTGTTGGGGAGTCAAGCAACCCTACCCTTGGATGAACCTCCTGTAGGAACCTATACAGACGTCTAGACTTAAAGTACCACCCTGGG
This sequence comes from Bettongia penicillata ogilbyi, assembly GCA_023548195.1. NCBI lineage: Eukaryota > Metazoa > Chordata > Mammalia > Diprotodontia > Potoroidae > Bettongia > Bettongia penicillata. The sequence continues at coordinate 19,817,257 of JAJHZJ010000292.1, forward strand.
CAAGACCACCTCTGAAAGGAAAAAGAGCTCAGGGTTGCTAGGAAATCAAGTAGCTCCCCCACTTATGGGTCTATAAACCCTCCCTAAGGATCTATACAGTCCATGTGACTTACAGCATTGACCCGCTGAAGAGCAAGGTTCCATTTTGTTCCTCTAGACCATGGTTTCCTGCTGCATCCATCCTCCTGTTTTCTATCTCCATCTGGTGTAGTTCTTTCTCTCCATCCACGTCCCCAGCTTGTTTTCATCTGGTGGTCACTGCCTTATTCTAGTTTTGGCTCTGGACTTAAAGCTGGAAGGTCCCTTTCCACATTATCTAGTCCAAGTTTCTCATTTTATAAATGTGGAAATTGAGACCCACAGAGGGATAGTGATTTGCCCAAGATTACTCTAGCAGTAAATAGAAAAGTGACAAATTTGAACTCACATCTTCTGACTCCAAATCCAGTGTTCTTTCCACTGTCTTATTAGTGTCAAATTTTCCATGTATCAGAAGGTATCACTTAAAGACCAGAAGGAATGGATCTCAGAAACCATGACTTATTATCAAAATAATTATCTAACCAAAGGTACCTATCAACTAGAGTACCCTCTATCCAGCTTCCCCTCTGGCCCCAGCTGCTGCCTATCTTGTACTAAAAGGTGACCACACTTACAGATCTCCCTCTAATATACTGGACCCCTTAATTCAATTAACACAGAACATGTTCCCCTCCCTGGTTATCTCCTGGTAGTTCAAATCCGCATGCTCTGTTCTCATACGTAACCTCAATGTCACCCCAATCGCAGCATGGGATTCACCAAAACTATAACCTGAGGTCTCAGTTTCTCCCCTCCCACCTTCAACTCCCAGAATAGTCCCCCAGCATCTCTCCTCTGACAGGGACTTCTGTCTGTCATAAGACCTAAGGTCTAACCCCCACAAAACCTGAATTTGTCTTAAAGACCTTATCAAAGGGCACCTTAATGCTGCTTGCCTTGAGCCACATTTTAGGGTGCATGCTCAGAGTGTTAGAATTCCTAATTACAGCTCTCTCTTTTACATCATCTAGTCCAACCTCATGATTTTACAGATGAGGAAACTGAGGCTCAGAGAGGCTAAGTCACTTGTTCAACGTCACCAAACAGGTGGTAAAACCAAGACTTGCAGCTTTCTGATTCTAAGGCCAGCTATTTCTATTATACCACATCCAAGTCAACCTCCTCATTTTATAAAGGGAGAAATTGTGAACCAAAAAGGGAAAAATAACTCATTCAATATAACACATCTCTTGTTCTCATTTTAAAATAATCTTTTCTAAAAAAACAAAAACAAAAACCAAGAGTTCCATTTGGGCTAACCTCTACGCCTTAGACTAGCCACTTGCATTTAGCACATAGTAAATGCTCAATAAATACTTCTTGGTTAATAAAGTACTTTTATTTAAACCACTCATACATAAATAAAACAAAATGACAACTTATTCATGGCATAATCAGGAGTGAAACCCTGATGTAGAGGAGAGATTTCTATTCTTGGAGCCAGGAAGACCTGAGTTGGAATCCTGCCTCAAATATTTATAAGCTATGTGGTGTTGGGGAAGTCCCAATATCTCTCCGTTTCACTTTCCTCATCTGTATAAAGAAGTCATTAAATGAGATTACCCTGAACTCCTTTTTAGCTTGAAATTTATGAGCTCAGGATCCTATGACTCCCAGTCAGGGTTCCTTCTACAATAG